>CM032448.1:103887077-103899577 GCA_019049505.1 Pachyrhynchus sulphureomaculatus
AGATTGGAAACAAACTTTGTTGAAAACTCATTTGGGGTGTGTTTTGTGAAGTCACTAATCATTTTATACTTCCGTTACAACGTTTTTTATTTTAAAAGCAATCAACGTACGGAACACTAATTGCGCAAGTTCAACTTGCACTTGACTGGTTATTATTACTTTGTTGCTTATTATTATGTGCCAGTTTGGTATGGTCTAGACCAGGGGTGCTCAAACGGTCGATCGCGATCGACAAGTCGATCTCGAGAAAAAAATTCCGATATAGAACTATTCACAAATTTTGTTTTAGATAACTGAAACAAAATGTAATGAATAAACTACTAAAATTTATTCGATCCACAATTAGGCCAGAATAACCCCCTCATCACTTTATTTTATCGTATAACCCCCTGCTAGCGGCAAAAGGCGGCTTTATCAAAGGAACGCGCGGTACTTGTCAAAGAAAAGCCGCGTTTTTGATTCCCGCCGATTTTTCTAGAAACTTCGGGCGGTGTGTTTGACGGGAACATTCAAGACTTCGTTCGAGCCGATATAAATGTTGCGCCTGCAGGAATAGGAGTCAGTCTGAGTTGTAACTTGAAGGCGATACATCGATACAAAGTTTATTAATAAATAGTCCAAAATGAGTGCGGCGAAGAAAAGTAAAACTTATCATTTTAATAACGGGAGGAAGAATTTTTCTTTTGTATGGTAAAGGATAAGTGCATTTGTCTCATTTGCCGTGCGTCAGTTGCAATACCTAAGCGTGGGAACTTAGAGAGGCATCATAAAACGGTTCATAAAAACTATAAAAAGGTTTTTCCGTCACAGAGTGAATTAAGAAAACGAAAAGTACGTGATTTGATAACTTGTTTGAAACAAGAACAAACCATGTTCACAAGACCAGCCAAACAATCAAAAGCTGCAAACGATCGCGTCATTTAAAATATCTCATATATTGGCGAAACACAAGAAACCATTTGATGATGGATTGGTTGTGAAGGAAGCATTTATTGAAGCGGGTGAGACTTTATTTGGAGATTTTTTAAAAAAAAAACAGAGATTATATCTGCTATTAGAGAACTTCAGTTATCTCGTCCGACTGTCACAAGGCGTGTTGAAGTCATGAGTCAGGACATGGCAGATAAACTAAAACATGATATCATGGAATGTACATACTTTTCTTTACAGTTCGACGAATCCACCGATATGACAGACACTGCCCAGCTGTGTATTTTTATTCGAATGGTATTCAATGACATGTCGGCTAAGGAAGAGTTTTTGACAATGATTCCTCTGAAAGGAAAGACCCGTGGCGAAGATATATATGACGTTTTCTTCAATTTTGTAACAAACTACAAGCTACCAATATATAAACTAGTGTGCATTACAAACCGATGGAGCACCAGCAATGACTGGAAACAAAAACGGTTTTGTGGCATTGTGTCGAGCTAATGATATTTCCCTTCATTTTTCTCCTGATGCTGAAAAACGGAAAATGGCTGACTGATTTGGCGTTTTTGACAGACATCACAATGCATTTAAAACACCATTAATTTGGAGCTTCAAGGTAAAGGAAAAACTATTATTGAGATGATTAGCGCAATAAAACGCATTCAAAAGTAAATTGCAACTTATGATAGATGAACTGAAAAGAAAGGATCTGAAAAATGTTCCGTCTTTGAAAGCAAGGATTCCTCAGTTGAATTATGACATTTATGAGGCAGAATTATCAAATATTTTGGGGCCAATTCGAAAATACGTTTTTTATGATTTCAGTAAATTGGCAAATATCGCATCATTTCTGAGTCCTTTTTCGTGTAAAAACATTGAGGAATTAGCTACTGAAATAGCAAGTCAGTTTAACATGGACTCATGTTCTGTTGAAAATGAGTTAGTGCAGATTATATCAGATATACATCTCAAAGCCACAGCATCTGATACAAAATTCTGGTGTTTTATATCCGAATCTAAGGCAAATCGCCCTTCAACTGACGGCAATGTTTGGGTCAACTTACTTGTGCGAGACTGGATTTTCTGAAATGAAGATAATTAAGTCAGAATATCGCAATCGACTAACTGACGAACATATGTCATCATGCTTGCGATTAGCACTCGGTAATTACGTACCGTCTTACGAAAAGTATGCTGAGGACATGCAGTGCCACGCTTCAACATCCAAAGTCACTCTTTAGTTAAGTTTAGACACTAGAATTCCTTTGTTTTGTAAGAACCAATAAAGTCGCAATTTTGAATAATTATGAGTTTTTTCATTGACATTTTAGAGCAGACCTACACTTACCTTGACTAAAAAAATGCGTATTGTGCGGAAAAACTAATATCTATGCCACGATACTCCCTACCTAGACGACAATCCTGCATCACACTTACTTGCAGCCTCTCAGAGTCGATCGATCGTAGTCTAACAATATTGAGGTGGATCGCCAGCAGTTTAAGTTTGAGCACCCCTGGTTTAGACGATTGATGTAAGAATTCGTATCTAACTTATCAGAGTATCGTCTTTTTCAGAGTTTATTCAATCCGTTTTTTTAACTTTATATTTATGCTATATATGTTTTCGGTTTCCATCTTTCTAATTAATTTCCATGCTTTTGATTGTTTACTTTCGTCAAATGCAAAATTTTACTTTTAATTCTATTTTTAGTTTTTGCTAACTATTGTCATCTTTTTAAATATTTTTTTAGTTCCAGAAAAATAAAACATTTAATTTAATATTCAGATTTCTCACAATTTACGAGAAGAAAAAGAGATTAAAATGGTGGAAATTCGCTATGATAAGTAAGCGCAAACTATTTTCATCTATCTCCACGAAAAGGCGGAAAACATCTCAATTATTTATATTTAGGGAGGCAGTGACAGAGTTAGGGGGCTCAAGAGCGGAAGTTAGGGAACTTCACGCCTCTATTTCGGAATAAAATACCGCACAAACCGACTTGACAGGTTATTAATAATGTAAGATATGAAACTTGTTGCTGGATGTTCGTTCGCTCTGTGAAGAAAGAAGTTATCTGGTTTTCCGGATTATCTCAAAAAGGATAAATATTTTGAGAGAGAGGGTTATTAACGAAATCGGAATCTTGTTATCCACGAAATCTTTTTTCTGTTGTTTATATGTGAAAAAGTGAGAAAATTAGATAATAGGCGAGCAGATTAATAAAGGCATTTCTTGTGCGCATTTTCAAACACTTGCATAATAGTCTGGATAAGTCAGGAGCAGATCCAGGATTCTGCCTCGGTGCATTTACCAATCTGCAAAAAAACTTTATCTAGTAGAAACTTGTCTACAGTGAGTTAAATTATTCTGAATTATAAGAATATCTTTACAGGAGTGTTAAAATAAATACTTATAATTAATAACTACCAAAATTAAACAAGGTCCACATTTTGACAATCAAGTATCGGTCAAATTATCTCAAGACGTATTTCGTTATATCATGACTCATCAGCCGAGCTAGAATCGATGGATAGGAGAGCAAAATTCAAAGATCTTATTGTGATACTAGCTGACCCCAGTTAAAAAAATTGCGCTGCCTAGCAGTTGTTTTTACCAACTTACCTTACGCGTCCAGTAGAGTAAAGGTATACTTTTAATATTATGCATAGATTAGCCAGAGATACATGCCTTACTAAAGTGTGGTTTTGTCCTTTCTTTGGTACATTTGTTTGCGTGAAACAAAAAAAACTCTTTCGAAATACATTTAAAATCTATACAGTATAACTGAGATAGTAAGAAATAAACTAACGAAACATTAAAAACTGCGAATTTAAAAGTATTGCAGCAAGAAACTAAATATTGAAAAGTATAAATATTTGGCGGTTATACTACTGTGATCAAAAAATAGTAAGACTTTTGAAATAAAACGCAAATGGATTATTTATTTTTCCAAATTTATTTCGTCGTCCCCTTCAAAGTAATCCACCTTGGATACAATGCATTTATGCCAACGATTCGGTTTTAATCTCCCCAATCGACCCAAAACGATGTCTTCGAAGCGGTTTTTTGAATTTAGGGAATAGCCAGAAGTCCGACGGAGCTAAATCAGGCGAACAGGGCGATTGCGGAATGATATGAGCTGAATTTTTGATGAAAAAGTCGCGAAGAACCAGTGCTGTATGAGAAGGCGTATTATCGTGATGAAAAAAACCAAGAGTTATCGGCCCATAATTCCGGCCTCTTGAGATGAATAGCTTCACGCAAACGACGCATAACACTCAAATAATATTCCTTGTTGACAGTTTGGCCTGGCGGAAGGAATTCATAATGAACAACACCACGATAATCGAAGAAAACTGTTAACATCACCTTGATTTTCGACTTGCTTTGGCGTGGTTTCTTCGGTCTGAGCTCACCTCTAGCACGATATTCGCTTGATTGGTCGGCAGTTTCCGGATTGTATGCGTAAATCCATGTCTTATCTCCCGTAATGATGCGCTGGATGACGTTTTGATAGTCAGAAATCATGGTTTCACAGACATATTAACACGACGCTATTTATCGAAAAAATTGAGTGTTTTTGGTACTAAATGAGAGGAGACCCGTTTGAGGCCCAAGTTGTCTTTTAAAATCGATTGAATTGACCCAAATTATAAGTTGGTGATGTCAACAAGGTCTCTAATTGTCACTCGACGATTTTTGAGCACCAAATCCTTGATTTGCTTGACGTGATTCTCATCGGTAGATGTTGAAGGACGACCAGGACGTTCATCATCCTCCACACGTTCTCTGCCTTCTTTAAACAATTTATACCAATCAAAAACACTTGCTCTGGATAGAGCATCATCACCAAATGACTTTTTTTTTATCATTTCGAACGTTTGGGAAGCGGAAAAAAAAAAAACTATTTTTTAAAAAAAAACAAAATTTAATGCAACTTTTTTGCTGAATTTTTTCACTCATATTAAAAATCAAAAAACGCACTTTTGTTGTTGAACGAATGCAAGCTAGTCTTATTAACTACCTACGCTATGGTCTTAAAATTTCACACAGATGGCAGTTAAGGTCCTACCAACCTAACGAAATAAAATTAATCCGATTTGGAAATGCCCGGGCGATTTAAATTTAAAAATCTTACTATTTTTTGATTACAGAGTATTTTAAAATTTTGAGTAATATTAAGGAAATCCAGATTTAGGTTATGGTCAGAAAATAATAGGGTTGGTCGACTTGACTATGTTGACTTAAAAAACTTTTGCTTAGAGGTTGTAATAACAACACCCACCCACCCACTTCTTCAAAAACGATATCGACTTTTTAATATATTTGGCGGTCGCGCAATGTGTCATTTTATATCCCTTTGGATGGGAACAAAGAAAGACTGCTTCGAACCGACGCGCAAATAAGTGATTCATTTCAGATTTCACTTCATTTCGACTGATATTTTTACTAAAATGCCTCGTAGACAGAGGTTCCCTCTACCGACTTTTTGTTGAATCGCTAGAATCGCATCTACCAAAAATGAATTATCGCGGACACGATCTTACTTAACAGACTGTAAAAGTTCTAAATTTACTTGGAACCAGATCGGACCTAAACTTCTGGGTAAAGATAATTCGATGAGTAGGAGCGTTGTCTTGAAAGAAAAATACACGTTCAAAGTAAGTAAGTAGCACCCTCGCAGCGTTTTTTCGGTCCTTCTTCCTGCAATGCTGTTAAGAGTTTTGTCCTCAAAACATGTTGGTAGGATGTAACTGTCATTGAATTGCCTTTTGGAACACAATTAGTGAAGATTACGCCCCCGCTATTCCAAAAGATGGCCATCATTATTTTCTCAGCATGGCGGTAATCCATTACCCTAATTTTAATTTCGTTTCAAGATTAAAAAACACCAAAGAAGCCTCATCCATTGTGGCAACTGATATAAAGGAATCGTCATCAAGTGTCAATCTCGCCTGACAAATTGTCACCTGTGCAGCCTTGTGTTCGTCGGTCAGCATTTGAGGCACCCAGGCATTTCCTAGTCTTAATGCAGAATAGTGTACACAGATCTCATGGAAATGTCAGCTTTAGAGGCTATATCACTGACGTCTGATCGGCGTTCCTCTATAACAGCTCTTCTCGCGCAATAATGTTGTGAGCCCGACTGGTTCGCGTCCGAGGCTTCTTGAGTTCGTTGTCACACGACGTTCGGCTTTCTTTGAATTGTCGCATCTGTGACCACAAGGGAGTTACACCACGTAAATCGAGAACGTGGATGATTAAAACGCTGTGCTGTTATACTGGATGTCGATTATTTTATGAACTAAAACTCTCACTCTAGCGACAGCTAAAAGAATTCTGTGCGCTCCATGATTCTGCTGTCTATGTCACTTATTCTCAGAGAGTGCTTGCTGATTTTTAAGCTCAATCGTACCTTTTCTATCAATTCCCAGACCCGAGAAACATATTTGGAGACCTTAGAACTTGAATGCATCTAGTAGTTTGATTTTCTTTGACTGAACAACGAGGTTGTTAATATTACCCTAAGTATTTCCAAAATATATTCCAAAAGTTTCAATGGTATCTTCTTTCGGTATTACGTCATGTTGTTCACTACATAAAATATCCATTAGATGCTTAAATCAATAAGTCGTCCCAGGGGGACAATTTTTCGGTCTTGGTAAAGCAAGCAATTGTACATTTGTTACTCACAATTGTCAAAAATATTTGAAAATGTAGTTTGTAAAAGGTAAAAATCCCATCATCAGTCCTTTAAAAATTAAATTAGTTTTCAAAAGGAAAGTTTCGCCCAAGAAGCCTTAGTCATTTTTACATACTCTATTAGATGGACCTGATGACCTGTGAAAGAATTTTCTGTGATTATTATGATCTTTCTGATGTGTTCGAGCCACCACAAACAAACTGATGCATTTTTCTTCTACTGCGCTAAACTGTAATGTTTGCATGCATCTTAGCCGAAAGACACTACAAGGGGCAATTTTGACAAATTATGGTGTCTGCGCGTATTATCACTAAACAGGCGCATCCTTGTCGATTTGTGGGTCTTTACATACGTAAATCATAATAAAACGGAATCAAAATTGGCATAAGACACTGTCTGTTTAAGATCACTGCAAACATAAATAAACCTGAAAATATTTCAAAGAAGGTCACAGTCATACGAGAATTACAAAAGCTTTTTCGATGTCGTTGGAGATTGGAACCACCATCTCAGAATATACAGTCAGTGCTGCCTTGTATGGTTTTTTCTTATTTTTTCCAATTTACTAATTGTCTTTTTATAAATATGTTAAAATTTAATGGGACACCTTGTATTTGGTCTTTCAAATCTTTTTAATGTTCTGTACGGAACACTTATGGGATCATTTCGGTGTCCGTCCATCCGTCTGTCACACCCGATTTTCTCCGAAACTATTTGAATAGAGATGATGATAGAGAGTTGAAATTTGGCACACATAGAGGGATTAATGGCGCAATCAAAGCCGTGTAGTTTTAAAAGTTAAATTTTGACGCAAGGGGTTAGTTTTGGGGGTGAAGTCGCAAGTAAAAAAAAATTAACAAGACATCGAATGGGATGTCAAATAAAAGCTTGTGTGTGTTCCAAAATATATATGATGTAATACGTTAGCGCACTTTTCTTTGTGTTATTTTAAAAAATTGTTAAAAATCGATGTCCCCCTCTTATCTCGAAAAGTACTGATCAAAAAATTTTGAAAAAATTCTGGATTATTTTCCGTAAAGGGTAGGTTGAGTAAATTATCACGTTTGATATTTTATCTGGTATAAAAAAAAAACTATGTTTCTTGAAGTATGGTGGAGGTAGCTGTAACCGAGTGGCGACTTGCTCTTGTACCGAGACATAATTTAATTTTATTTTAGAAGCAATCGCCATACGGAACGCTAAATGCGCAAGTCCGACTTGCACTTGACTGACTTTTTTTGTGACTTGTGTAACCATCATAACCTAGTTGGGTACGACCATTAAACTGAGTAACAGACCTACTTTTTCCCTGAGATTACATAAATTTCCAATGATATGTATTACATTATAGTTTTTGCTATCTCCATTATTTTTTAGCAAGAAAAAAATACCAACAAATGACACCCCTAATGAGAGTGGACAACGATTTATCCAAAATCTTAGACGACAAAACCAAAGACATAGGGAACATTTTTGAAATGTTCGTTCAACATGGCGGAGATTTGCATTGTATGAAAGCGAAGATGAACTTAAAAGTTTTATACCATTTTGAGAGAGATGAAACTAGACACAATAAGTTTTATGGAAATGAAGCCCAGCTTGCCAAATTATTATTGACTAAACAGGATTCTATACCTAAGTTGTGCGCGCTCCACATTCTCAACAGAAACAGCCATATTGGGACGACTAGAGTGTTACTCATGGAAAATTAACGAACGTTAACGTATTAATCCATAACACACTCTTCTATCACTAAAGCGTCTATTTAAATGAGGAGTTTTGAACAGCCTAATTTTAAAGCAAAGTTTTTGGTGTTGATAATAACTGGAGTTCATACACTTGTTAACCATGGACGATCAAGAAAAACCATTAAAAATTTTTTGTTTATGGGTCTAGCACACATGCTGCAAGGAAGTCCCTAAAACGCCCCAGGAGTGGCATGTGTGCGAAAAAAGCGATTCACGTTGTTCTTGAATCGCTGTAAATTGTACTCAGTAGGAAACACAGCGCTGGGCAAATTATTCCAAAGGGATGATGTTCTCCATATAAAAGACTGCTTGAAAAGCGTTGTACGAGGAGTAACAAGCTGAACCTCATACGGATGTGAAACACCAGCGCGACGTGTATTTCTAACATGCACCGCTTTGGGGGGAATTAAGCGGGCTACATCCTTCGAACACTTTCCATGAAAATACTTGTAGAACAGACTCAAGTCGCCAACCGTTCTTCGATGTTCCAGCGAATCAAGGCCACCGGTCATTTCCGGGTCTCCAATCCGACGGACAGCTCTTCTCTGAACAGAATCCAACAAATGCAGTGTATGTTTGGGAGCGGAGCCCCAAACGTGGGAGCAGTATTCCATAGTTGGTCGAATTTGAGCTTTGTAAAGAATTAACAGTTGTTGTAGGGTGTAAAGCTTTCTGGTTCGAAATAATATTCCCAACTTCTGAGAAGCTTTCCTTGCTATGCCTGCAACATGTTCATGCCAGGACATGTTTGCTCCAAACTAACGCCAAACAAATTGAGCGACGATGCTAGGGGAATAGAGTGCCCCGACATAATTATGTCGGGTTCAGCAACGTTAATTTAAAAAAAAAAAAAAAACTGCCGCCTGGGTTTTTGTAGCGTTAAATTCCACTTGGTTACTGTCACCCCAAGATAGAATTTCTTCCGGGTCTTTGTTAAGTTGAACGACCTCCTGCTGTCTGCGGATATTCGCCTGAGCAGCCGATGTCCGAGCGTTCAAGGTGAATGAAGAGACAAGCGTACTGTCATCTGCAAAGCTGTAGATTGGATTCCCGGTCTTTTCCAGCAGATCGTTAATGTAAATAAGAAAGAGAGTAGGAGACAGGATGGGGCCCTGGGGCACACCGGCGTTGATAGCGAAGATGTTAGAAAGAAATCCGTCGACCGCCACTCGTAAAGAACGCTCTCTGAGGAAACATGAAAGCCACAAACAGAACCTTTCAGACATACCATAAGAGCGTAACTTAGCCAACAGTCCATCGTGCCAAACACGGTCGAATGCCTTGGATATGTCAAATGCCGTGGATATGTCAACATAAATTATAAACCTTTGGAAAGTTGTAAATACTGAAATGGAAAGCCAAATATTTTAAAATATAAGTAAAGTAAAAGAAAATATAACGCAGTACATAAAGGAGAGGACGTGCCTCATTTGTCCTCTCCTCCTCCTCATTTTTTTCTTAGGTTATATTAAATAGTCCTTTCTAAATTGCCGAATTTCGTTAGTGATCAAATGCTCTTAAATTCGTGAAAATAATTTTGAGTGATTCATAATTAATAGAGTCAAGCTATTTGACTTGATGAACACTAACTTTTTAAATAAATCACCCACTGTAAACACCATTCATTATCTTCCAGGAAAAGCATCGAATCATTACCGTACCCGATTCTAAAACGGTAGTCCGGTAAGGCAAATCTAGATAAATTAATATTTCTCGACGTTGAACTGACGCAAAGTATTCGTGCAATTAGCCATGCCGACGACGGATGAAAATAAAATACGAAAAACTTCCAGCCTCTTTACCGTTAGGAAGTGAATAGAACGTTTTTGAAGATATTAAATATCTAACTTAAGATGCCATAAATATTTTCCTAGATATGGTAAATTAATAGTTACTAATTGCGTGTGGCAGAACGAAACGAATAATTTTTGTTTATTAAATTTGATGGAATAATGGACGATCAAATTTATGCGTTCAAATTATTTTTCTAATCTCGAAGAGGAAATATCTCTGAAGATCTCTTGCACAATTCTACGCGAAACGTCGGTCTAACCGCAAGAAACACGCTTTTTATTGCAGCTTAAGCTATAGTTTCTTGTTTTTTTAAAACTCTGTATTGAACCAATCTTTTGATAAAACGAAAATGCTTTTTGCATTCGAGTTAATATGTAATTGGGTAATAAGTGGGTTGACAGAAGTGTTATTTTTTAAAAATATTTACTAATAATTTTACTGAGAAATTTAAGGAGTATTTCAAGATCTTTGTAAATATTTTCGTTCATGAAGTATAATCTTTAAGAATTTATTTTGAATGACTTTGCTGAATTTGCTAAGATCGGTATTGGTACATCAAGAAGGAGCCCAACACTCAAAACCGACCACTGATATATATTGGAAAAACTGACCTCCATTCTTGTGTGAATTTTGCTTGTCTTCTCTATTGGAGGATATATCCTTTATTAAGGGCGTTTTAAATGATTTTATCTGGATTCTAATTTAGGTGTCTATCAAGTGTCAAATATGTATATGATTTTAGTTTGCCAGTTAATTTCCTTATCGTATACCTAGAGTTTAGTTAAATGTAGACCATAGTTACATTTCCTAAAGAACACCGCTTGTATTTTACTTGGGTTTATTTTATCTTCTAATTCTTTATTAATAGTTGATTTATATTTTGCTGTAATCTACGTACAATATATCTGGGTTGTTTTGGCGCAACAGTAATTGTTGTGTCATTAGCGAATAAATACAAGTTCTTTTGGTTAAGATTATTTTGACCAAATTGAACAAATGAAATAGAGTTGCCGACAACGGGAAAGCTTGGGGTACGTCAGTCCTTATTTCTGTCACTTTAGTTAGTGTGTTCAATATAAACGATACCCTTTTCATTTCTCAAAAATAAAACAAATGAGGCTGATGAGGTAGGATAAACAGACCATTATGACAAACCGGGTGAAAAGCTCTGTTAATGTGGAAGAACATTTTTTAATAAAATGTTTGTCTCGTGATCTAACAGACCGTGCAGTGGTCCGGTCTACCCCAACTGATTCTCTGGTAAAATATTCCCATCACGAACAAGGTACATATATATATATATATATATATATATATATATATATATATATATATATATATATATATATACAGTGGCGAACAAAAGTATGGAAACATTTAAATTCCCATCTCTAGTCTTAACATTTAAACGGTTTACAATTACAATATTTATTTATTAATCGTGTACATGCTAACAAACATTTTGAAGACTAAAACAGTTATTGTTTATTAGAAATGTGCTTAGTTTTTAACGTAACAAAATTATGCACAAACAAAAGTATGGAAACATTTTTGTTATAAAATAAAAATTACACTAAGACGACTAAGTTTATATATATTTAATATTTAGTGGGATATCCTTTTGCGTCAATCATTGCTTGGCACTTCTGCCCATAGAGCTAATAAGCCTAGCACAAAAATCGGGTGATATTGTTTTCTCATTCTTGTTTTAATGCAATCCAAAGTTCGTCCCGGTTTTTTATATTTCTTTTCCTAATTTGTTTATCAAGATAGTGCCAAAGATTGTCTATCGGGTTCAAATCAAGTGATTGTGAAGGCCAGCGCATCACTCTTGTTCAGAAAACCAATTCTTGGCCAAGCGAGAGGTGTGTTTTAAATCATTGTCTTTATGACAGTGGCAAATAAGGAATCAAATTATTTTCCAATATCTCAAAATACATTTGAGCATCCATTCTGCAATTTATCTTTACTAATGGCCCCGTATGAGACCGTCGAAAACAACCCCATGTTTGTCATTAGGTACAAGGTACTTTGGATCATATCTTAGATCAACTGGTCTTCTTACATAACCAGTAGAATCACTTCCAAAGAGATTGAATCTACTTTCGTCACTAAAGATTACTAGAGACCACTGATTTTGAGTCCAATCTTTATGTTCCTTAGCAAATTTCAATCTCTCTTTTCTGTGACGCTTTGTAAGGAGTAGCTTTTTAACAGCTCGCCTACCATGAAGATTTTCAGATGACAGACGACGCCTAATAGTCATGTCTGATACCAGTACACCCTGGTATTCTTAGTTCTTTATCAGTATCAACAGCAG
>CM032448.1:103902077-104044577 GCA_019049505.1 Pachyrhynchus sulphureomaculatus
TCCTCTATTTTAGGTTAGTTTTCAACTTTAACCAAAATCTACAGGTTTCGAAAGTATTGTTTAGAAAACTAATTACTAAAATTAAACAAAATATTTTAAAGTAAGCACCTGAAATTAGATCTTAATTAGCTCGAAATATATGATGCGCAAAAACTCTTTTACTACTGCTAACAATTTAAGTAGAATCCCTGCCAACTATTCCTGACCATTTCACACCTGGAGATCTATTCAAAGCAGCGATAAACCAGCAAACTATGACTGCGTCTGCTAATAAAACAAATCATTTTACCAATTCCGTTTACAGAAGAATTATGGCCAGTACGAAATGAAACATGTGCCAGTTAAACAGTCTTATTATACAGGTAGAATGGACTCAATAAAAGATTTTTCGTCATCCATATTTCGTAAAGGCGTACAAACGAACCCTTATATAGGATAAGTGACCAAAATAATGGGGCTGTTAGAGAATAAAAAATTCAATACGGGTGATACATCATCATTTTGTGAGGAAATAGTCCTAGCCTTTCTAAAGTCATACATACATATTTTATTATTTTTCTTTTGTAAATTAATAAACCTACTCCAAAATCTCGAGCTGTTGCACTTGATATATCTAAGGCATTCGACAGTGTGTGACATGACGGCTTATTGGCTAAGCTGTGCTCGTGTGGTATGTGTAATAGGTTTTGTTTGTAGCTCTCGTGTTGCTTCAGCGAGCGTTCTTTACAAGTGGCATTTAACAAGTTTATTTCTAATACATCTTCTATAAATGCCAGGGTACCCCAAGGCTCAATACTGTTTCTTCTCTTTCTCCTTTACATTAAGGATCTGCGGGAAAGGACCAACAATGTATATTGAAGTTCGGTTGGCGATTTGAGTCTTTTCTACAAGTACTCTCACGAAAAGTGTTCGATGGATGTAGCCGGCTTAATTCCTTCCAAAATGGTGCATGCTAGGAATACACGTGGCGCCAACACATCACATCCGTATAAGGTTCAGCTCTTTGTACCATCATTTTCAGGACTTTTATATGAAATATCCCTTTGGAATAATTTACCTAGGGCTGTGTTTCCACTAAGTACAATTTACAATGACTAAAAACCAAAACCAATCGCTTTTCTGCACACGCGTCGCTCCCTTAATGCTTTAAGGATTTCCTTGCAGCACGCCTATAAAAAACAATCTATTTGATATATGTACCTAGTTAGCGTGATGGTGGTAAGAGTGGCAATGTGTTTTGAGGAAGAGTAGACTTTCACGATCGGTCGCATGTAAATCATATATGGTTTCCGGGTTTTTCAGCAATATTGTAGAGGTTTTGACATTCTGAATTGCAATGTAGTAACGGTTGAAGTATTCTTCTTGACGGTGAGGTATCAACTATGACATGACATGAGTTTTGTCATTTTTCTTAATTTATTAAAATATTTACATAAATAGTACCAGATGTCCATTAGGGTGTCGATTATTTTTCAAGTCAGGACTGTTTTGAATTCATACTTTTAAAATAGTTTATTTTGTAGATTTTTCACGTCATCCCTATTAACCCACTCTTTTACAGGGCATGGAAGAAAGCTGTTCTGAATTCCCAGATTTCTAAAAAATATCAATGCGTTAGTCGCTGCCAATTCAGATATGGAATATCATATCTGAGACGTCTTTAAGGGATATACACCTTTGTCTTGTATGTGTATCAGCCCTTGATTACCTGTAATGGCTTGGGTAGTGCTCTAGCACTTCTCATCAGACAACTTTCTTTCCTGTAGACTCTTCACTATGATACTAAAAGTTGCAGTCTTTTTAGCCAGCTGGTTGTAAATAAAGCCAAAATCAGCGAACTCCTCTGGATCAATGCTAGGGATTATTTATATGATCTTCGAAACAATTTGCAATTCTCGAAAGATATAATCCAGTATGAAGTTACACAGGCCAACAAAAAAAGTATTTGTAAAAACTTTTTAAACTAATACATCTAAGTGTTATGTATTTTTTGGTGCTGAAACCGTTTCTGGTATCAGTTTTTAGTATCACCCACAGTTCTCTCACAATATGACATCGATTAAATTTCAAAATAGGGATTAGGCTACAATCTTGATTTCTTGTTCTATAATAGTAAATAGATGTTCCAGATTCCAATAAATGTTTTTCTTTCAGCCTAGAACCAAGCAATTCTGCTTTTTCCTTAGTCAAACCCAAATCTCTCACTAAATCATTTAACTTAGCTTATGTAAACAACTGTGGTTTTAAATTTTCTAGAGAATATTGAAACTTATCATCATCCGATCGACTTTCATTAAATTCGGGACTGGACTGTAAAACGTCATCAATAGACTGAGGTAGCTCAGGGACAGGAAGTCCCGATCCATATCCTACCGGCATATTAGCTAAAGTAACGTTAGGATAGACAATTACTTTCTTATTTTTGGAGTTATATCCAGAAACATCAACGCTGCAAATCTAAATGTTTTCTTTTCTTTCTTATACCATTTCCTAAGTTCCTGGACACAAAGATGACATACTTTGTGAGGAGCCCAACATTTTTCTTGATTACCGATTTCTACACCAAAATGTGCAAAGTATACTTTTTTACAAAGTCAGCAATGTTTTTAGTGTGAACACTTATAAGATTACTTCGGTGTCTGTCTGTCTGTCCGTCTGTCTGTCACACCCAATTTTCTCCGAAATTATTTGACATAGAAAGTTGAAATTTGGTACTAATATAGGAGTTGATGGCCTTATCAGAGCCGTGTAGTTTTGAAAGTTAAATTTTGACTTAAGGGGTTAGTTTTGAGGGGTGAAATCGTAAGTGAAAAAAAAAATTTTTTTACTAGGTCATCAAATGTAGTGTCAAATGAAAGCTTGTGAAAACACTAGTAAATATATATATATATATATATATATATATATATATATATATATATATATATATATATATATATATATAATGTAATACTTGCGCACACTTTTTTTTGTATTATTTTTAAAAAATAGCGAAAAAATCGCTGTCCCCCTACCTTCTCTCGAAAAGTATTGATCAAAAAATTTTGAAAAAATTGAACGAAAATTATCACGAGTGCATTACCTTTAATAATTTATCTGTTATATAAAAAAACAAAAATTTCAAGGTCATCAATTTTCAGTAAAGATTGAAAACTCATTTGGGGTGTGTTTTGTGAAGTCACTGATCATTTTATACCACCGTAACAATTTTTTTTTTTTAAAAGCAATTAACGTGCGGAACACTAATTGTGCACCACATATATAACAAAAGTGTTGGGAGAGTTTTTACAGCCACGATTAGCCATACTTTCAGTGTGAATTAAAGCACATGAGTTAAACACTGCAATGCCAGGTTATATTAACTGCAAGAAAACAAACAGCTGTGACATTTATGGGAACTGCCAACCTAATAACATTTTATTTGATTTGACTGCCAACCTTATAAAATTCTCATTTCATTACCAACCTAATAACATTCAAATGATAAAAAATAAGCCTTTCGCATTTTTAATATCTAAATGTGAAAAATTGGTGCGTGGTACGACTTTTTTATTATTATTTTCGGACTCAGCATACCAAAAAACATCGGAATCAGGTAAAATTATTAAAAAAGTTTTTCATCGTTGGCCTGTGTTATTAACGATAGGGCAGCCAGAGTTACTTTTATACTGTCTATAGCTCTTTTGTAGATTTACTCCGCAATATAATTCACGTCACGGCGATTTAAAATTTGTATATCTTTCAAAAATAGCCGTACCGTTATCTCATTTAACGAGCTGTAATAACAAATAATGTGATCTAGTTAACAATGGTTTCTTAGAAACTATCACGTATATACACCTGGATGTAGTTCAATGGGAAAAAATTCAGTTATTAACAAAAATAATAGGTTACTAGTTGCTGTTTAGTAAATTTTAAATTAGTTACTGTACTTAGCATTTTTTTATTGCTTATATTATTATTTTCGCTATGATAAACATGTGTGCCGTAGATTATTACATTAATATTTTCATTAAGAAGAAAAGTAATTAAAGAAAAAACGACGATGCCTGCAAAATTTAATTTATTTCTAGCATAAAAGTCTATGATTTATTTTTATACTCGTACTTTTTTTATCGTCTACTATGACTTTACAACTACCCCTAGATACAACTTGAATAAATTACCCATTGTCACTCAACTAACAGTCTATCAGAAAATCCTTCAACTAAAATCGTTAACCGAGAAACGTACTCAATAGTTAAGTATTCAACTTTGAGGAGGATAAGTTTGAGGATAACTTTAAACATAATAAACTAAAGACTACTCAAGAGTACCGAGATGTGAAATTCCGGTTAACAATCTGTCGCCACGTGAGCTAAATAAGTTCAACGCCGACGTTGATTATAAGTGTATATGTATTTAAGTCGAAAACTTGTACGCGTAATTATTGAAAACAGGGGAACTTCGGGTATTTCTGTACATTTCTTACTAGAGATTCTTTACCTGTTTAGATTTTAATTACTTTAATTTAATTCGAGCTTAATTGCAACAAATTTACTGCGTTGTTCAAATTCATGGAACTGATTGATTATTCCGTAAATCATAAGCATTCATGAAACTTCGTAAATGTGTATCAGATGGAAGCGGGATTAATAACAGAGCAGAAAACAAACTTCTTAGTACTGGCCGACTTGGGGACCGATGTTTTCAAAGACGGTGGAATCAGTACAGCATATGACGAGACTGCTAACCATTTGCAAGATCATACCTTAAAAAATATTAACATAGATTATCCTGAGTCTATTTATAACCATCAGTTATTCATGTAATTATACACAACTTTTGTAACCTTTCAATCTTTTATGTAAGTTTCCATAAAATTGTGTAAACAGGATTCCATAGATATGTGGAATATACTGCATAAAAATATGTAATGAAGTCCATATTAAAAAAAGTTGGGTATGTGGAATCTTTGGCACAATGATACTACTCAGTATATATCACCACTACACCAAACACTCTATTTTTGCACTCGACGCGCGTTTCGCTAACCATGTTAGCTTCATCAATCATCGCTCCTGATGAAGCTAACATGGTTAGCGAAACGCGCGTCGAGTGCAAAAATAAAGTGTTTGGTGTAGTGGTGATATATACTGAGTAGAAGTCCATATTGTTTTGTAAAATTCCACTATTTCCAGGAATATTTTACATAAAAAATATATAAATTATGTTTTATTATGTGACCTAACGAAGAAATGGGAAAATTAAAATAAACCAGAAGTAACAATGAAGTTCTTTATTAGTATAATATTCTACGCACAAACTTATACAAAACCTATCTATTTCAACAATACATAGCGCTCGACCAAATCTACCTTCAATTTTTTAAACTATAGGCTCTATAATAAAAGTGAAAAATTTAACTTCATCAATAAGATAAAAATGTGGACAACTAACCGTAATTCTGATAATTCAATTTGAAAATTTTTTTCTTTGCATTACAGTCCCATTATATATAAGGTGGACATAATTACATAAAGCACAGCTGATAATTTATTTAAATAACAATTTATGGCTGTTGATAAATATTTTTAGATATTACCATCCATCCACTCTTAACAACACCAGCGCGACTAAACACTTAAATTCTTTCGTTGCAAACAATTTAAACCCAGGCTGTTCTTTTGGATTTTTCTCTGTGAAAATGAATTTTTTAAAAAAATTCTATATAGAAAATTAAGGTAGTTTTTCTGTTGATTTTCTATGTATTGTTTCGTATTTTTAGTGTTCCGTACGGAACACTTATAAGATTACTTCGGTGTCTGTCTGTCCGTCTGTCTGTCTGTCTCACCCGATTTTCTCCGAAACTATTTGTCATAGAAAGTTTGGTAATAATATAGGAATTGATGACCTCATCAGAGCAGTGTAGTTTTGAAAGTTAAATTTTGACTTAAGGGGTTAGTTTTGGGGGGCGAAATCGGAAGTGAAAAAAATTTTTTTTTACTAGGTCATCGAGTGTGGTGTCAAATGAAAGCCTGTGAAAACACGAGTAAATATATATATATACATATATATATATATATATATATATATATATATATATATATATATATATATATATATATATATATACATATATATATATATATATATATATATATATATATATATATATATATATATATATATATATATATATATATATATATATATAATGTAATACTTGCGCACACTTTTTTTTTTTTTTTTTGTATTATTTTTAAAAAATCGCGAAAAAATCACTGTCTTCCCCCCATATCTCGAAAAGTACTGATCAAAAAATTTTGAAAAAATTCTAGAATATTCTCCACGAGGTGTAGATTGAACGAAAATTCTCACGAGTGCATTACCTTTAATAATTTTTCTGGTATATAAAAAAACAAAAATTTCAAGGTCATCAGTTTTCAGTAAAGATTGGAAACAAACTTTGTTGAAAACTCATTTGTGGTGTGTTTTGTGAAGTCACTGATCATTTTATACCACCATAACAACATTTTTTATTTTAAAACGCAATCAACGTACGGAAAACTAATTGTGCAAGTTTAACAACAGAGCATAGGGAAAGACACGATACAATCGCTGATAGACTCCATCAAGAGTTATCAGAAAAAACTGGAAACCTATTACAAATGCGCTCCGATGTCAATTGCAAAAAACAAAACCTACAAGCTCTACTTGGACCAAACTGTGTTGACAGATCAAAGAGTTGTTAGCAATGCCCCAAACATGTGTTAGCAGATAAAACATCAAGACACGACGTCGATCGATGACTTTGGAAGCACAAATAGAAAGACAATGGTAAATGAATATTATTCAAACCATTTCCATAATCCACCAAGGATATGAATCTTAATAATGAGTTATACGAGGCGATGCTGACGACAGTGCTGTTTGTAACCGTGCAAACTTTCCGAATATTTATTGAGAGTGTACAACGTCACTTAGGCCCCGACAACATGAAAGGAGGAATCCTCATCTTTATGCCACTTAAGCATATCTGGAACGAGTTAATGTTCCCGTAGAGAGGGACCGCGAGAGCTAATGCTACCGTGTGGCCAAATCATGATAATAATAACATTGAAACTAATGTTCTGAAGGTATATTTAAACATCAAAACAACAAAATTAAATCGTCTGTTTATAACCGCGTCTTCCCTAAATGCAGCAGGTAAACTGACTTTGCTGATAGTAAAGAAAAATGGGAAAACTTATATTACCATACATATATGCACGCGGGAACGAAATAATTTGAAAATGTGAGGAAAATGCTCGCTTTTATTTCAAGTTGGGCTGTAAAAGCCGTTTTCTAATAATAAATTACAAATATAAAGGTGGTGTTTTAATTTTAGTTTCTCAGGTTGGTTAAAGTTGTCTAATAAACACTTTTTTAGTTGATATAAAAATTATCCGTCTAGACGGTTTTATGGCGAATATTTAAAATACAATGGCAAAGAAGAAAAATAATCTTCTGTATCTGTTGTGCTTGCCATTCTAGGTGTTCAAGAGATTTTATTTCATAAAAATAGAATTGGGTTTTTTGCTATATTTGTTGAGTGTTATCTACCAGTGAAGTTTCAGAAATGTGTTTTTGGTTGTCTTTTTGTAACGAGCGTTACATTTTCAAAAAAAAGTATAAAATTGAAGTGCAAGCTGTTATAAAATACTTCGTTTTACAAGGTGTAACTCCTATGGGCATTCAAGAAGAGTTAAATGTCAAATTAAATGATTCTTCCCCTTGGTTCTCGACAATTAAAAATTTGGTTGCTGAATTTAAACGTGATCGATTATCCACTCAAGATGACAAATGCTTAGGACGTCCGAAAACCTCTACGACTGACGAGATTTGTGACAAAAATTCACAATAGCTTACTAAATGATCGCCGACTTACACGATGTTTGGGGTATGAGTAAGCTCTCGCTCGATGGATGCCGCGTTTGTCAACAATAGACCAAAAATGCATTCGAATGATGAGATTCACTTCGAATGATGAAGGTAAAACTGAGACGAACGCTTTTTTACAGAATTGGGTATATCTTATTATAATGAGGGTAGTATCAAAAACTTGGAAAGTCAATGTTTTGATGTGCAAGGTGACTACGTAGAAAAAAAATCTCTTTTAATCTGGTAGCCGAGAATTTTTTGAAATAACCCTCCTATCGTGGTCAAAATCTGTTTCGTAACCCTCGAAGAATTTCTTGTAGCTTTGGAATTATATTGAAACAAGTTGTTTAAGTACGGTAAAGTTAGTGTGATGGATTCAATTACCAAAAAAGATAGACCCAATTCTACCGAAAATACACTCCTGGACAAAATTAACGCAACAATATATTAAATCATACAAATTTCTATAATGAATTAATTTTAATAATTTTTTATGAACATTGGTTTCACTAAAAGTTAGAAAAAACTTATTCGGATACTTTAAATATGAATTAGCTACCAAATTTCTCTATAAGATTCGAATTAAAATTATTCTTAAGACCTAATAACAAAATCGTTGAAATTATGTAATAATGAAAAAAATAAACTGGGACATTAGTAGCAAAATTAATGGTGTAACTGGGACACTAGTATCGTGTGTTGCCTCCTCTACTTCGGATGACAGCGTTTATGCGCCTAGGCATGCTTCTAATTAAATTTTGGATAAAATCTTGAGGAATTTGCTCGCATTCTGTGATAACTGCATTTTCAAGTTCCCTCGGGTTTCTAGGTGCGGATATATGACGTTTCACATTTTTCTTAAGGTGATCCCATACATGTTCTATCGGATTCAGATCCGGGCTTTTTGGTGGCCATTGCATAATCGGTATATCAACTTGATTAAGATAATCGAGTACCTCCCTAGCCACGTGAGGTCGAGCGTTGTCTTGCATAAATAGGAAATTGGGCCCCACGAAATGACCGAAAGGCATCACATGTTCTATTACAATATTCTCAAGATAGGATTCAGCATTCATGGAGCTCATACGGACAGGAACTAACTCTGTGCGAGCATCAAAGCAGATGCCACCCCAGAACATAACAGAGCCACCGCCGAATGGAATACTTGCAGAGATATTGCAAGGAGCAAACCTCTCTCCTGGTCTTCGCCATACTCGCTCACGACCATCAATCATCCACAGACCAGTTTTCGTGATTTCGAGCAAAACATAACGTGGCAACTCTGTTCTCTCTAGTAAGCAAGGGTGCAGTGGCTGGTCTCCTACTGTTGAATCCAGCTTCATTTAACCGTCTTCTAACTGTTTTAGAAGAAATTGTGACATTGCGAACAGCTTCGAGTTCGTTTCTTATTATAGAACTAGTGACAGTCCTGTTTCTTAAAGCATATTGTCTTATAAAACGTTCATCTAGGTCGCTCGTGCATCGTTTTCGTCCTTGCCCTAGCCTTCTAGAATAAGTTCCTACTTCATTCAAGCGTCTTACCATACGACTTATTGTGGAACGATGTTTGCCTAACAAATTGGCAACATAACTGACAATATCCTTACTTACTTTTAAAGAAAATCTATCGCATTATTACTGAAAATTGTTTATCTTCTAAAAAATTCTTTAAAACTGTAAATCTAAACGAATTGTTTTGATTTCTGTTATGAACAACGAAACAAAATATGCATAGCCTACTATTCAAATACTCGATAAACTTTAAAACTGACATAAGAAAAAGATAAATTAATTTTCAGATTGTTGCGTTAATTTTGTCCAGGAGTTTATTATACTATTCTTCCTGAAATTAACGTACATTAACGCTTTTTTCTAAACAATGTTCTCTTAAATAATAATTTAAAATTAATCTCAATTAATATATTTGCTTATCTATAATATAGTTTTGAGAATAATCATGTTTTGTAACTTTGACAGCGAAGTAAGAAGTTTTTGTTGAAAATAATCAGGTTGTAAAACTTATGTTTTATTAATCACTACTTGTGACGTCCCTAATAATAATCAAATTCTTCCTATTCAGTCATTATAAGTAAAATATTTCCTATGATGACCACCAATCCAAATCTTTACTTATTTCGAATCGTGTGGTCAGAGCTCGGCCCTAGGCCCAATCTTGTTTCCTACATACATAAAAGGTGTTACCAATAATTCCCCTCATAAAAACCTAGCCTTATTTCAAAACAACGCAATACTTCTCACTCTCTCTCACACATATCGGGCATAGGGTAATAATATGGGCAGTAAATATGTTTTCATTCAATAATCAATGGGCAACGAGAATGCTGAATGTTCCAGATTTTTCGGAATTTACTTGGATCCCAAGTTGAACTAAAACCCACATGTGAACCATCTGGCTACTAAAATCTTTCAAAATATATATGTGATCAGCAGTGGCGTAGCCAGATTCCAGGGGCCGGGGGACATACGGATACAAGGGGCAATCCTTCAAGGATAAAAAGAAGATACTAAAGGCCGAAAATGCTGCTGATAGAGAGAGGCTGCCGACCGACAAACGGGGGCATCAAATGATAACCAGGTGACGAATTTTCCTTGGTAAAAGACTTCTTCCTAATACAGCAAGCTAAAAATCGATAACCGCGGAATGACGTTTTAAAAACTTACAAATTAGAAATATTTGTGGCTACTAGTATGTTATTGTAGTGAGTAAGGCTCGAGCCAAATAATTAAAAAAAAGCCTGTACAACGTGACGGTCGCCTCTCTCGGGAAGGCAATGGCAAACCACCCATAGTATCATGCCTAGTAAAGCCCTCTCACTTTGGCGGTTTGGAACTGACATTAAACTGTAGGTTTCCTTTGCCTGTGAAATATTCGCCTACGTCCGAATCGAATATGGCACCTCAAGAAGAAGTCTGTTATTATCATTTTTGGTTGCTTCTAAACATGTTGTATGTGCTATTTAAAAAAAATAATAATACGACAAAAGCAAAAGTTGTCTTCTGACTTTAGAACGCAGCTGTTTCACTTATATAACGTGGTGAAACTGACTTGAATATACACATACACGTAGTAAAATGTTGATCTGTCATCCCGGCCCTTATTCAATGTGAGTTATTTTGCATGTGACTGGCGACATGACAAATGTATGTAAATATAGAGTAAGTATGGAGATAGAAAATTCAAATTTCTTGATTCTAAAGGCGTGTGTGGGTGTGATATCACATATGAGAATAGGATGCGTTGACCCTGGATTGAAATAGATTGAATTTATTAAAAAACGTTAGGAAAACAAGATTAAGAAATCATTTTTAGATTTACTGCTTCTTACATGCGTAATTTTTCACATCAATATACTATACTATATATTATATAGTAACTACATATATTACTAAGCACTTAAAGTAACTTACTATATATAAAAAATTTAATCTTACTTTGAGTACAGTTTAAATAAATATCAGTTACAAATGACACTTTTAATTGCATTTATGTCGGGTGTACAGATTAATTGGTAGCCTGTTTTGCGTTAACATAATGTTTATTTATTAACAAACACGATGTAACTCGATTAAGTAAAATATTCTACACTATTATCTACACGTTGTGGCTACTTTTTAGGCACCTGACGCATTCTCTCTACGAAAAAAACATAACCGGCCAAGTGCAAGTCGGACTTGCGCAATTAATTTTCCGTACGTTGATTGCTTTTAAAATAAAAAATTTTTGTTACAGAGGTGTAAAATGATCAGTGACTATATAAAACACACCCCAAATGACTTTTCAACAAAGTTTTTTTCCGATCTTTATTGAAATGATGATGATTGAAATGATTTTTTTTTATATATATATACGAGTATATATCAGATAAATTAATAAAGGTAATGCACTCGTGATAATTTTCGTTCAATCTACACCCCGTGGAAAGTATTCCAGAATTTTTTCAAAATTTTTTGATTAGTACTTTTTGAGGTAAGGGGGAGACAGCGATTTTTAGCAATTTTTTAAAAATAATACAAAAAAAAGTGTGCGCAAGTATTACATTATATATTTTTTTAAAGTCGTGTTTTTACAAGTTTTCATTTGACACACCACTCGATGATCTGGTAAAAAAAAATTTTTTCACTTCCAATTTCACCCCCCAAAATTAACCCCTTAATTAAAAAATTTAACTTTCAAAACTATGCGGCTCTGATGAGGCCATCAATTCATATGTTAGTGCCAAATAGTTTTGGAGAAAATCGGGTGTGATAAACGGACAGACAGACAGACGGACAAACAGCCGGACAGACAGACGGACAAACAGCCGGACGGACAGACAGACAGATGGACAGACACCGAAGTGATCTTATAAGTGTTCCGTACAGAACACTAAAAAGGTAGTAGTTTTGAGCCGTTGGATTCGGTTATACTCTTTGGACGTCCTCCAATGAGGTAAAGTGGAAATTGGCGAGATGATGTTGCAGCGACCGAAGTATAATTTAAATAAAAAAGATAAAATCTCGCGTCGTTCTTACCTACCGTGTGTAGTTTAGCGTTGTTCGAGACGTGACGACCCGAATAAAAAGCAGCGCTTTAAAATCGCCATGTTTTGCATCCTTTTTGTATCAGAGCACCTTCTGTCAAAATTAAACAAGTCCTTTGCGCAGCATCAGACGCATAGCCTTGAATTTCAAATGCAATATTTCAAATATTTCTTTTTGAATGGAGTGCAAGTCGGACTTGCCCAATTAGTGTTCCGTACTGTGTTTGCTGAAGTATTCTATGAAATTCCATCACACATTCGTCTTTAATATAAGAATTACCAAGAATATATAAAAAGCGAAGACATCTTTGTAGTCAAAATTTAAAACAAATATTTACTATCTAAATATTTGTTCAATTATAACCAAATAAAATAAAATTATTTTGTCTCGGTACCTATCCGTTGGTTACCAGTCATTATGGGAAGTTATTTTATCTGTGATTGGTCAAATACTTAATGCAGTAAGGTACTGAAAAGTGTATGAGTAGAACGTTTATTAAATCTGTTTTTTTTTTACTGTATAGTGCGATGCTTGTAATTATAACGTTAATTTTACAAATGAATTGAAATAATATTCTCTTTGCGTTACTACCTTTTTAAATCTCGAAAAATAATACCTTGAGGTATTATGGCTCATATTTATAATTGACCTTTGAGGGAGTGCTCATCTTAAGTAAGACTTTATCATAAATATGCCCCAAGCCAGGTTCCTTAAGGTGTAAGGACCGACTATAAATACGACCTTAAATTTTTCGAAATGCTTATACTATAAAAGGGCGCCTCTCTTCTCCATTGCGACAGGGGCGGATCCAGGATTCTACTCAGTGGGGAGCGGCTGTACGTCAATCTTTCGAGGGGATCAATTCACAATTTTTTTATTAAGTTGGAATTTATATCTTATCAAATCGCAGAGCTAAATTATCCTGAATTATATAAATATTTAGCCAAATATTAGAGCCAAAATAAATACTAATTTTATCCTTTTTTGGTATGTTAATTTTCATTAGACAAAAGCAAAAAAACTTGAGCTACATAGTAGATAGTTCAAATATATACAATATAACTGAAATAGAAATAATGATTAATATTCTCTCATCAGGAGATAATGATGAGAAAAGTCAAGAGGATAATCATTTAAAATGTCAATACAATAATAAAATGACTGATCATTTCTGTGTCATTTTTAGTGTTCCGTGCGGAACACTTACGGAAGCACTTCGAGGTCTGTCTGTCTGTCTGTCACACCCGATTTTTCTCCGAAACTATTTGAGATACAAAGTTGAAATTTATCACCAATATAGGAATCGATGGCCCGTAATTTTGAAAATTAAATGTTGACTTAAGGGGTTAGTTGTAGGGGGGGAGTGAAAAGAATTTTATTTGTAAGGTCATCGCGTGGAGTGTGAAATAAAAGTTTGTGAAATCATGAGTTGAAAAATATATATGATGTAATATTCGCGCAAGCTTTTCTTTATATGTTATTTTTAAAAAATGACCAAAAAACCTGCTGTCCCCCACTCTGTCTCTAAAAGAACTATTCAAAAAATTTCGAAAAAATTCTGGAATATTCTTCATAAAGTGTAAATCGAGCGAAAATTATCACGAGTGTTTTACGTTTGATAATTTATCTGGTATAGAAAAAAAAATGTTTGACTTGACAATATGGTGGAGATTATTTTCGTGAAAAGTTGTGAATTTAACCCAGATTAAGAGCTACGAGATATCAATACGGTGCAACCTGCATGATGTTTGGTGAGCAATGGATAGATACTGAGACAAAATAATTTTATTGTCTGTCATTAAATAATTTAGGGCGTAAATATTTGTTTTAGATTTTCACTACAAAGATGTCGCTGTTTATATATTCTTGGTAATTCAATCAATATGCGACTGAATTTCATGGACTACTTCAGCACGATACGGCACCTAATTGTGCACTTGGCCTGTTATTTACGTTATGAATTTACTGATTTTATAAAGTTTATTTGGAATTTACATTTCTCTAGATTCATTAAACATTTAATATGGTTTTGGCCACACCCTTGGTGGTGGTTTTGACAGTTTAAATTGAGCTATAGCCATTCTGTTTTTATTCAGTTTTTTTTGTTTATTTTTTTTTTCATGAAAAAGCGGAGCGGGGAAGACGATGTCCCTCCGCTCCTCTTAAAGCCGCCAATATATTATGCCCGTGGCTATTTCCTCCTTCGCCCTCCTTAGTGCAGCTGTGTATAAATATCGCCCAAGTTAGTTTTGTTGTTAAGCAATAATTTTTAGAACCAGACGATATAATATGAATCGCTAGAGTTGTTCCAAAAAGAAGGTTTTTCGGTTTAAAATGTTTTTTATTCTTATTGATTAAGCTGTTTAGATACAGTAAATAGCATACAAAGTCCAAAAATGTAGCAGGTTCATTTTTCAAGCAGTATAATTTATACTAATGTTGGACAGTATAATATATCTCAATTTACCAAATTGCCCGGGTTAGCGTTTTGCCCTCAAATGTCGGACTTCTTAAAGGAATTTCGGGTTTTACACAACACATATTTTATAGGACATACTGAACAGTAGGAAGGTTTATCTCGGCATTTGACATTCTTGAGATATTTACAGCTTCAGATAGGCATCGCGGTTAAATTGAATTGAATTGCCCAACGCTTATTTTATTGTTCTTTTATAACATTATTTAAACTTGACATGGTCGCACTTCTCTTTTAGCATCTCGTAATTAATTGCAAACGAAAATAAAAGCAAAATAAATTTTGTATACTTGTTTGACGCTTTGGGAGGATTTTCGTTAGATAATTCAGCAAAATCTTTTATATATTAATTCTTTAGGAATTTAAGATTATCGGTAGAGATAAAACTTTTCCAGTAACTTACCAAAAAAAAACGGGGAAACGGGGAAAAAGCTAATTTACCGGTTGATTACCAAAAGAAAATAACAAAATTATTCGGTGTTTAAAAAGACATTAACTTGTGTCTTCACGTATGTTTTTCAACATGTATTTTTTTTGTCATCTTTTCATGTTAGGAATTTTTCGGTCAATCCTAAAAACGGAAAAAAATTAACTTAATGTTAAACCAATTATGTTTTTAAATAACCGGTCAAGTGCAAGTTGAACTTGCACAATTAGTGTTCCGTAAGTTGATTGCTTTTAAAATAAAAAATTTTGTTACGGAGGTATAAAATCATCAGTGACTTCACAAAACACACCCTAAATGAGTTTTCAAACAAAGTTTGAAAACTGATGACCTTGAAATTTTGGTTTTTTTTTTATATACCAGATAAATTATTAAAGGTGATAATTTTCGTTCAATCTACACTCCGTGGAGAATATTCCAGAATTTTTTCAAAATTTTTTGACCAGTACTTTTCGAGATAAGGTAGGAAGACAGCGACTTTTAGCGATTTTTTAAAAATAATACAAAGAAAAGTGTGCGCAAGTATTACATTACATAGATATTTTTTACCCGTGTTTTCACAAGGTTTCATTTGACACCACAGTCGATGACCTAGTAAAAAAAAATTTTTTTTCACTTCCGATTTCACCCCCCAAAACTAACCTCTTAAGTCAAAATTTAACTTTCAAAACTACACGGCTCTGATGAGGCCATCATTTCCTAAAATATTACCAAATTTCAACTTTCTATGACAAATAGTTTCGGAGAAAATCGGGTGTGACAGACAGACGACGGACAGACAAACACCGAAGTCATCTTATAAGTGTTCCGTAGGGAACACTAAAAAACACCTTTAGCTTTAATAATTGAGCTTTACTAATCCGTGTTCATAAAGAAAGTGAATTTCTCGAAAATAAAAGTGCAGCACTCAAAAGTAGTAACATTCATTAGTATTTTATGACATGTGTGCCATTAGACATCGAGTTATAGTGGTAAGAATAAGAGTACTTTTTGACAAACGATTGGAGAACTAGTTTCACATAAAGAGCTACGATTAATTTTTGTTTTAAACTTGTGAAACTAACGCACTGAATGCTTCAGGGGGATGTACCTAGTCATGTAGTCGAAAAAAAAGCGTTTTTGTAGTATTCTTTCAGTAAAACTATTCCTTACATAAATCAAGTTTCTATTTCATTTAATAATACGTAACTTCAAGTACAATTTGTGACATTTTAATAATAAAAAAATGGCGGCTCTACACCCGTTCCCCTGCGACCCCCCCCTTTTGTAAAGGGCATTGCGGTGTGCACGATTACTGGGGGCTAGTTCATCAGAAAAATTTCCAAAAAAATTACTTTATTAGAGGACCAATCTTGTCTTTAAACAAAGGATTTATAAAAGAAAATCATCAATTGGTTTAAACAAAAAAACGAAAAAATGACGTTACCACATTTTACATTTGCGCTAATTAAGAATAAAGTTCTTGATAAAATCAAAATTCCTTCTTTCAAAGGCAAGCAATATGTATAGAGAAAATATGTACTGCTTCTAGAATACTAATTGTTCTTGTCTATGACGCATTCTCGCAACTCGTTCTCCGTCCACTTTAGATGCGTAGTCATGTGTACAAACTGTCAGTTTCGAATACAGAACCTTTGAATAGCAAATGTGAATGCCTTGTCTCTTCTGAGAAGGACAATTGAAAAATCTCTTTGTAGATCTGAGAGCAGCTACTCGCTACCTGCTCGCTACCTATTCGCTACCTGTTCCGAAAACTCTACGCAACGGCACTTCTTTTTAAACTGCTATAACTTCGTCAATTTTTAACCGATTCGTATGAAACTTATATATATATATATATATATATATATATATATATATATATATATATATATATATATATATATATATATATATATATGTATATATATATATATATATATATATATATATATATATATATTATATTATATATATATATATATATATATATTATATATATATATATATATATATATATATATATATATGTATATGTATATATGTATATATATATATATATATATATATATATATAATATATATATTTATATATATTCTTAAGATATCATACTAAAAGAAAATGTAAAAATCCAAAATCGAACTTTTTGACCCAGATGACTAGGTATATCCTCTTAAAAGACCCACGGTAATGGACGCGTGATGCTTGAGGACATCGAAATTCCGGATGGGGTGAGTTTAACATTCGGAAAGTTCCTGATTTCAGAAGAAAAAAAAACGAAACCCTAAGGTTGATTGAAAATGAATCGAACATTCCGAAAACCATAATGCACAATATTTCGAGCTCTCGTATGGAATCAAATTTCTTAGGTACTACCATCACTGATGATGGAACATGATTCGTTCGAACACTAAAACAGTTTCCCAACGTTATTTGCCGATGAAAGAAAAATGATCCGACATAATGAAATGTGAACACGACTTTCAACAGTATCTCACCAAATGATACAAAAAACTTGCGAATTAATTAATTATAGAAGTGACGGTAGATCGATTAAAATAAATAATTTAAACAATTATATTTAACCTATGTTAAATTTTTTATTATTATTCTTACCGGGGAGAAAGTGTAGTTGTTTTTAAACTGCTATATATACTGCAGATGATCAACATTTACTTTACTTATTCTCTAAATAAAGCATCCATTGTTCTTATATCATCAGACCCGAAAATAACAAGAGACATTATTTTCATTATAAATTTTCATGAGAACTTGACCTTTTCCTCTCTTAGAAGATAATATAAGTAAAAAACGGCCTAAAAACAAACACCGACAACATAGTGTACTATACGAGTATATGAGTTTTAAAGGTCTTCTCAGACATTCAAATTGATTTGACAAAATTTCTTCTTTGTGCGGACGTGTTGGAAAAAAGTTTACGAAACTAGTGTTACTAGTTAATATAATATAAATAATAGAATGGCATGTTCTGGAATGTAATTAATTACTCACAAATAATAGAGACAAGAAATTACTGATTTCATAAACTATTTTTGTTACATACATGTTATATATATATATATATATATATATATATATATATATATATATATATATATATATATCCATTCAAAAAACCAACACAGTCCTTTCGAGAGCTGATAGGCCAGCTTATACCTTACCAGAATATGTAAGTATGTCCTTAGTGAAAAATCGTTAGATTTCGAGACTTCATGATTAGATCGAGTGCCATAACTATACATTTCCGTATTCTAACATTCTAATTATTGTTACGTAATCCTGAACAACTCTGCTGTTAATCGCAGTTTTAAATAAAACTAATTGTCTTCAGCCTACGGGGAAAAAACATTTTTGGGGGTATCATGAGAGAAAACATTTTAATTATCTAACCTTCACTCAAAATCTAGCGATTTTTCGCTAAAGTCATATTTACATATTCTGGTGAGTTATGAGCTGGCCTATCAGCCTTCGAAGGGCACACGTTGGTTTTTGGGACACCCTATATATATATATATATATATATATATATATATATATATATATATATATATATATATATATATATATATATATATATTAATTGCTGACATGGGACACAGTTAAAAGAGATAAGAATATTTCTAAAACATTCTATTCTATTGTTTATATTATATTAACACGCAAATCCTAGTCCCTGTCTGTATACTTTCCCTCGGAAACTATCATATTTTCCCATTTTTCGGGCAGAAGTTGAATGCCACAACTATAGAGGGTTCTGTTCTTTACAGCTATCCTCTCAGCAATGCATTTTCCGACTTGTTCATAATTATCGAAGTGGGCAGATGGAGCCAGATCTAAGAAATACACTGAGTGTGGGAGAAACTTCCATTCAAGATCCATCAGTCTCCGTTTCACAATTAAAGTCACATGAGGCCCATCGTTATCGTGAAGAAAAACTCACTTTTTGGCAATTTGATGCAATGGATAATCGTTTTTTTACATCAGATTATGATCCAAATACTCCAGTTGCTTGTTTATAAACGTTCGGAAGTGAATGTTTCCCTTCGTTTTAGCAACTGCACAGTAACATTTTCTAATCGTGTATGTATTGCTTTGGAGTCGACGTTTATGGTTACCCAGGAACAACCCATGATTTTCTACGGTTTGGATTGTCGAGATATGTCCGTGACAGGAAACTTTTCTTTTTTTGCTTGCGAGTAAAGAAAAGTAGTGTGCTGAACACATCGGAAAAATAAGGGTGAAAAAAATAAAATGGAGATATTTCTATCAGGTTTACTTTAAATATGTTCGTCAAACCAGTCGGAAGGTCTGAGTGGAACTTTTAGTGGCAGAACAAAATGGTCTGACCTTATTTTATACTTAGAAAAAAAAAACATAAAAATGCGAAACAATGAGCCTTATATACGATACGGTCCCTCGTTCCTTATTATTTTTTCTGACCTAGAATCCGTGTGGAGGAGAGAAGAAAGTCGATAGTCTATATAAGAAAAAAAAGATAATGTATTAGGGAAACGGTCCCACAATGAATTTGTCCTGTTTTTTTTTTCGGAGAATTTATCTAAATCGCTTCACTTTACTTTTTTCGAATGGAAAGAGCATTTTTGCTGAAGTGGAAGTCGGGAAAAATTTTGCTGTCACATGGGAAAATTTGCATTATAACTATTTTAGTTGTAGGTTAGAAGATGATATTTTGAGTGAATTAAATTTTTATTTTAATGCTTTTGGATCGAATTGCAAAAGGAACATTTTTCAAAACTTCAAAACAAGAATAAAAAGTAGAACCGGTCAGGTGTGAGTTGGACTTGCACAATTAGCGTTCCGTGCCGTGATTGCTGACATATTTTATGAAATTCCGTCACACATTCTTCTTCAATATAAGAATTAAAGTAAATCCCAAGATATAAGATCTTGCCTTTTTGCTTTTTCAATGGGGCAATAAATGACCCTATTACGGTTTTGTGCATAGTTGCCAGGTATTACGATAAACATATTTTTGTTTCCTGCTTTGTATACCTATTTTTACCTATATATTTACTACCTGGCAACCTGGTTTGGAGCCCTTTAAGTATTTGATAATATAGGCCTAATGACCACAGGTCCCCATTAAGATTCGAAAGATACTTTTTATTATTTTTATTTTTACAACTTATAATGTAACGGTTCTATTTTAATTACGTGGCGTCCGTGGGAAAATTGCAATAGTGGCTATCGCAAGAGAAAACATTTATCACTTGACTCTAAACAAATAGTGAAAAATGTTTACGACAGTTTGATAAAAAGAAATTTGAACAAACACAGTGCTTTGCAAGAAACCAGTGAACTAACAAAAACCCCAATTTCTACCATTAGGGGTATTGTAGGAAAACCATCACTCAGGAACAGGAAAAAACGGAAAGATTTTCAAATGCATCATGTAGACGATTGGGAAAAAAACGTCATCAGGAGAAAAATATATTCTATGTATGAAGGGCAGTTGGTGCCGACACTAGACAAAATAAAATTAAGACTGGTGTAGGACGGGACCAATAGACATTGTGGCCAATCAACTCTTCACAGAATTCTCTTAAGAATGGGATTCGAGTTCCTAAAAATCAACAAAAGGCAAGTAATGATGGAGTCACAAAGATTGCGAATCTTGCGACATACTTATTTACAAGAAATTAAAAAGTATCGATCAGAGAATTGGCCAATAATTTACCTTGACGAAACATGGTTCGATACCCATGACGCTATGCAAAAAGGGTGGGTTGACAGCAGTACAAAAAGTCAGACTAACGCACCTTCAAATAAGGGTAAACGAATAACCATTTTGCATGCTGGATCTGAAAGGGCTGGTTTCAAATTGTCTACTATTATCTGCAAAAAACATAAAAGAGTTTGGAGTATCACGAAGACAGGACTGCAGAACTTTTTGAAAATTAGTTTCAAAATTCCCTTTTACCAAATGTTCCCGAATAGAGTGTTATAGTATAGTCGCCTACTAAATAAGATTCCTAATGCAGCCAACACTAAATCGGAAATACAGGAATATATGTTAGAAAATGACATTTATATTTATGTAAATAATATAAAAACCATTTATAATTACCTCAGCTGATGACAGTTATAGTGAAACCGAATTAGGCTTAAGTTAAAATATATTTTTATTTATACAATATGTCCCCTCTTGTAAATCCCATTCATTCAAACTGTATATTTGTACTTCTTATCCATTTGTTTTTAGATGCATCTATAAATAAACATCTCCAAAAACACTTATTATTTATTTGCATTAATGAATAAAATTCTTAGCTCCATCTCTGCAACCTATCATAAACAAAAGGTCAGAATTTTTATATTGCCCACTTAAAACGGCAAAATAGGATCTTATATTTTGGGACAGGCTATACCAAGAATATATCAAAAGCGAGATATCTTTGTAGTAAAAGTTTAAAATAAACATTTACCACCTGAATATTTGTTTAATTATAAACAAATAATATAAAATTATTTTGCCTCGATACCTATCCGTTGGTCGCCGGTCATTAAGGAAATTTATTTTATTTCTGATTGGCCAAATACTTAAAGCAGTAATGTACTAAAAACTATATGAGTATATTATTGTGTTTATCAAATACGTATTGATATTTCATAGTTCTTCATCCTGGTTAAATTCATAACTTTCCACGAAAAATGTCTCGGCCATATTGTCAAGTCAAATAGTTTTTTTTATATACCAGATAAATTATCAAACATAATGTGCTTGTGATAATTTTCGCTCAATCTACACTTTATGGAGAATATTCCCGAATTTTTTCGAAATTTTTGATCAATACTTTAGAAATAGGTGGAACAGCGATTTTTGGCCATTTTCTGAAAATAATATAAAAAAAAGTTTGCGCGTATATTACATATGTTTTTGAACTCGCGTTTTTACAAATTTTCAATTGACACCTTACTCGAGGATCAATTTTTTTTTTTCTCGTCCTACCGAGAAAATCGGATGTGACAGACAGGCAGAGAGCTAGAAAGACAGACAGATACCGAAATGATCCCACAAGAGTTTGAATACATCAGAACTTACCTTTTATCTATAGTGATGGTGACAACGAAATAGCATACTGACAGTGTTTCCACAATATTTTAAATTGAATTTTTACTATAACCTAGATCTGCATTTGGAAAACACTTATATAAATAGTAATACCATTTCGTCATTCGTTAACTTTTTTTCATGAACACTGAACTACGAAGGTGGATTGAAAAGTGTTGTAAAAAACAAGGTACAGAAACAAAAATTGAGTCTTCAACATAATTTTCATTGGGTTCAGCACATTTGGTCCAACAAGTTTTCAATTTTTTTTATTCCCTCAAAAAAAAAAATTGTTTCGAACTGTGCATAATAGTCGTTTACAGCACAGATAACCTCTTCATTCGACGAAAAGTTCCTCCACCCATCCCAGTTTTTAAGGTTAGGAACAAAAAAGTCATTTAGAGCCCAATCTGGGGAATAAGATGGGTGGGAAGCTATTTCGAAGCCCAGTACTTTTGCCATTGCATCAGCCGATGTGTAATCAGATTCACTATCCTGGTGAAGAAACACTTTTTTACGCGCTAATCTTGGTCGCTTCTGTTTCGACTCACTATGCAATGGGTCCAATAACCTTTTATAATAAAAACTAATCACTATGTTTCCCTTTTCCAAATAGTCAACCATGCGAGCCTCAAAAAACAGTTGACATCACTTTTCACGCCGATAAAATTTTTTCGCTTTTTTTCCTGCAGTTTCTCCTTCGCCAACCCATTGTTGTATTGTAATAATACGATGTAATGGTGGATCGACGCTTCGTCTACACTCACAAAACGACGCCGGAAATCCTTCGGATTACGCTGTAATTTTTCAAACACGATTTTGAAATGTCCTTCCTCGTTCGTTTTTCGTCAGGACTCTTCGCCGTACTTATCGCGCACTCACGGGTACGTAATATCCTGCATGAAGCTCTAAAAATGAAAAGGCTGAGTGCGCGATGGATGATGAGTGCGCGATGAGTAGGGCGAAGAGTACAGACGAAAAACAAACGAGGAAGGGCATTTCAAAATCGTGTTTGAAAAATTGCGGCGTAACCGAGATGGTAGGCATCTACCTACCATCTCGACACCGTGAATTTTATTGACTATTTCTTCAGAAGCCACTTCAATCGGGAGTCCTGACCCTGCACCATCTGCAGTGCTTGTATGGCCACGTTTAAATTCATTTATCCAGTAATAAAGATAGATAGGTAGATATTTATTTGTTCCCAGCAAAAATTTACAGTTACAGTAAGTGCTTAGCACTATGGAACATTGCTAAAATTAAATAAAATACAATATAAAATTAAACAAACAGATAAGTATTATAAAGATATGAGTTAAAAAAAAAATTAGAAAATTAAAACTACAACCAAGCACCCAAAGATATCCTCCCCAATATCACAACAAACAAACAACAATAAACATTTTTTAACCCATCTCTTTCCTATCAGAAGCATTGAGGAATTCACCCAGCTTGTAAAATGCTTTACTCAACAAATAATTCTTTATAATTTTTTTTTACTTTAGCATGAGATAGATTTCGAATAAATAAGTATTTATAATTTTTACATTCTTTTATATGTAACTAAAATTATATTTCTCAGGCACTAATTTCGTCTTATGTCTGGTTATATAAGTATTGCTGTGAACGGCATTCTCAAACAGATCTTTTTTTTAGATGAATATAAACGAATCTAATATATACATACTGATAAGTGTACCACAAAAAAAAAAAAACCAAACCAACTGTCAAAATCTTATACTCTATATACACCGATTTACAGCTCTCTCAATAGTTCATCTAAAACATACTTCGTAAACATTTCTTTTGAAGAACTAACAGTCTTTTGATTTATGATGAGTTCCCCAAAAAATTAAACCATATCTTAGCCTAGACTAAACAAAAGCGTGATAAGTCGATAGGACTGCATCAATGTCAACATGTTGTGCTACTACTTAGTATAATAGTAGAGCATAGCAGTATTTAGCTGACTGCTACAGCCCCAACATGCGCCTCCCAGTCCAGCCGTCCGTCAACTGTCGAGCCAAAAAAGACATGCTTTCCGAATTTTTAAATTTATTGTTTCCATAGTAAAATGTAAGAGTATGTTCGACCTAGTCACCAAAAACAGGACATTGAGTTTTTGACACGTTTAACAGCCGGTCGTGGGCTGAAAAGAACACGTCAAGAGCATTATGGTTTTGAGTGCTGGTGCAGAGTTCCTTCAATACAGTTTCTATCTGTGTTTTATCACTGTACGACACTCGATAAAGTTATGACCAGCGAAAGTGAAAAAAATATTAAGATCATTTTTTTCCTGTAAATGGTGCAGAATTCTTGGCGTGCATAGCATATTTCTATACATCAAAAAGGAAAATACCCACAAAACCAAATAGCATATAAGTAAGCAAAACTTGAACATCGAATAATTTGATATTGACCAGACTATGGGAGCATGCATCCGTGCGCCTTTTAGAACAAAGCACTTCCTCAAATAAAAATGCATTTTGCATCGGCGTCTCAACAAACACAAGATGTGCACTCTCAGCAACTAAAAATGAAACTTTATAAGAGCCTTCATCCGCCATGGCGAAAAATCAATACTAGATCAAGGGCATTTTCTCCAACAATGTCCACATGCAGGGCCGGCCAAAGGTAACTTGGCTTCGAAAAATTTTCCCCCGACAAGGTCATTTTTTTTAACAAATTTTATTTTTACATGAAGGCCCAGACCTTAATCTACTTTTCGACATAATTTTCACCTATATTAAGGCACTTGTCATATCGTAAGACCAGCTTCTGTATTCCATCCTCATAGAAATCTCCTCCCATTTGCTAACTCAGCGTGAGCACAACTTCGGATAATTTAAGCGTTTTGTCACAATTTCATAGAGAATACTTCTGTAACCTTGAGAAAACACATTAGATAATGATGAATTTGTAAAGCGTCTGTTTTCTCAACTCTCTAACCTACTTTCTTACAATTCTGTGGCTAGCCAATAGATGCAGGTACACAGCGCGAACGCAAAACGGTACTTACTTAAAACAAGTATTATTTATTCTTCTCCTTTTTCTTCCTTCTTTATATAAGCAAGATTTTGTCTTCAACGCTTTTGAGGTCGATCCATGGTTCTTTTTCTTGCTAGTAACCTATCTCTTATGATTCTGACCATTCTTTGTTAGTTTCATCGTTTTATCTGTATGCTTGTTTCACTATAACTTCACATTTAACTCCCAATCAATTATACTACATCTTTTGCTATCTGATGTTATCAATTCTCTCGTTATCCATTAGGTCTTTCCTACTATTCTAGCAATTATTTTGTTTCTACTCATTGATTTTCCTTGTTATTATCTTTGCTGTTAGTTTTAAGACGTATTTTTACTGTAGTTTTCTGATTAACTTCCTTTTTGAACCGCAAGATTCCAGTGCTAGTTCTTCATTCCATACCGTATCATAAATAAAATCATTTCCCGCTAATTTTTATGCTCCATGATGGACAAATTAAGATTAAATTAAGGCATTTTCTACAAGATCCACCTATAAAGCCAGATAATTTGCTACCTGAACTAAGATGTGGATTTGCAGATATCTCATCTTATGCATTGTCAAAGATGGCGAGACTGTTCATTTACCTTTATTCACTATGAAGACAAATTGGTGTTAGATGAAGCGTCTCTTCTCCAATAGAATCCATGTGCAAAATTGCACCTAGGTTATTTGCCGTCCAAACAAAGAGCCAGTTTTGCGTTCTCATGCCATTATTATTGTGTCAAATTGTTCTTTCTGTAGCATCATTTGCTATCGAAAATATGATCACTTTATGACTCTTAACCTATAATTTTTTTCGACCATAATGTGCTTAAGTAGACCGTTTCGAAATTTCTATTTATTATAATATGATTTGGATATAGTTTAACAAAATATACATTAAAATTGTTTCACAATTCACTAACGGCCTAAATTTCGTGCCCTGATTAGTCGATAACGTGACACTATCAACTGTCGAACATATTAAACAATGCTCTAAATTTTGATAGTCTTATGACGTTTTCATTTAACTACTGTTGCGTCTTTAGGTAGCTGTTAAAATCTAAACTAAAATTAGGTCCACACTTTGCATCGGTTGTTTGCCAAGTGCCGGCCCTGTACATGTAGCAACTTTGGAGTGCATGTTAGGGGTGAAATAAATTTTAAAAAGGGTTTATGCAGGGAGGGTTTTTATGGCGTTTTATGTTTATTAGACACGTGATATCGCGACAAAATTCGCGACACAACTAAAATGTTTTAATCAAGTTATAACGCGAACGCGAAGTTATATATTGTTTAAAGAGAAGCTGGCAATAATAATTAGTTATATAAAGGTATATTTTACGAAAAATACATATTTATTCCAACAATGATATTTCCACCAAAATGGGTCAGAAAATAATAAAATACATTAAACATGGGTCAAGTTAAATTTAATTACAAAGATGTAACAAATAATCTTAATATTTTGCTTTTTTGCTACTCTTAAACACATGCCACATTTTATCATTTTGAAACTACATTTTCCAACAAGTAATGACAGTTTTGCAAGGATATATAAAGGTGTTCTCGTCAGGTATCTACGTTAGCTACGTATATAACTTAAAATTAAAAAAAACAGTCAATCACAAGTTAGACTTGCGCTTAGTATTCTGTACCGTAATTCGTTTCAAAATAAAAAATTTTGTTATTTATATATATATGTATGTATATGTATGTATATGTATGTATATGTATGTATATGTATGTATATGTATGTATATGTATGTATATGTATGTATATGTATGTATATGTATGTATATGTATGTATATGTATGTATATGTATGTATATGTATGTATATGTATGTATATGTATGTATATGTATGTATATGTATGTATATGTATGTATATGTATGTATATGTATGTATATGTATGTATATGTATGTATATGTATGTATATGTATGTATATGTATGTATATGTATGTATATGTATGTATATGTATGTATATGTATGTATATGTATGTATATGTATGTATATGTATGTATATGTATGTATATGTATGTATATGTATGTATATGTATGTATATGTATGTATATGTATGTATATGTATGTATATGTATGTATATGTATGTATATGTATGTATATATATATATATATATATATATATATATATATATATATATATGTATGTATATGTATATATATATATATATATATATATATATATATATATATTACTATAGAGATTTTTACCGATGATGGAATATACACCTTTCAGGAACATTTTTTCTTAGGGATCATCTGACTAGGACACTAAGAGTTTGCCAATTAAATATGTCAATATTGTATGTTTCCTGTCTTATGCTAAATATATATATATATATATATATATATATATATATATATATATATATATATATATATATATATATATCTATAATCTATAATATATATAAAATGCAACGTCTCTCTGTCTGTCTGTCTGGCTGTCTGTCTGTCTGTCCTTTAGTGCGCTTATCACTGGAGAACCACTTATCCGATTTACGTACTTTTTTTTTTAAAACATACATATGTTCTCTGGCCAGGTTACAGGCTATATTTTATTACGATAGATAGCACAGGGAATGAGCAGTGACGATAATAGTGAATGAAGTCGGAAAAAAGTTTGCCATTAGTGCGTTCCCTTGCAGTACACAGCCTAAACCATTAAATATGGAACAATATTATGTAGCAGAGAATATCTATAATCTATAATATATATAAAATGCAATGTCTCTCTGTCTGTCTGCCTGTCCATTACTGCGTTTATCAGGCGAGAATCACTTATCCGATTTACGTGTCTTTTTTTAAATTCATACATATATTTTTTGGCCAGGTTATATAGTAATAATATTAATCTATATCTATAATATATGTAAAATGCAACATCTCTCTGTCCGTCCGTTAGTGCGCTTATCCCTCGAGAACCACTTACGTGATTTTTTAAATTCATACATATGTTCTCTGACCAGGTTATATAATAATAATAATAATAATCTATATAATATATATAAAATGCAACGTCTCTCTGTCTGTCTGCCCGTTAGTGTGCTTATCATTCGAGAACCACTCATCGGATTTACGTGATTTTTTTTTAATTCTTAATTTAATATATGTCAAAAAAAATCTATAATATATATAAAACGTAACGTCTCTCTGCCTGTCTGTCTATCCATTACTGCGCTTAGCACTCAAGAACCACTTATTAGATTTACGTGTTTTTTTTTTTATAAAATACAAAGGGAATAAACAGAGACAAAATGCTAATATGTAGGAAAAAAGATATTTAATTTAGTATTAGAGAAGATAATCCGGGAGTCAGAAATAAAAAGAAATGGAACGATATACCAACAAACCTGCCAATGCTTGGCCTATATGGATGATGTAGCAGTGATTGCAAGAGCAAAAGAGAACCTCAGAAAAGCGATAAGTAGGATAGAAGAAAGGGAAGGATGAGAGGACTAAAGATAAATGAGGAAAAAACAAAATACATGGAAATTACAAAGAAGAAGGATCTTAAAAACAACAAAAGTTTAGATATAATAAACAACTTAGGAAAAAGATATATGTTTGAAAAAGTAGACAAATTTAATTATCTGGGAGTAACAATAACATAGAGTGGACAAGAAAGGACGGAGATACAAGAAAGAATATCGAAAGGACAGAGATGTTTGGGGGCAATGAATTCAATATTCAAATTAAAGAATGTATCAAGAAAAGCAAAAGAAAGGATATATACGACAGTTGTCAGACCCACGGTGACATATGTTATATATGCGAAACGTGGAAACTGAATGCAAGAGAAGAGGAGACGTTAAAGGTGTGGGAAAGGAAAGCTTTGAAAAGAATCTACTGAGGAAGGAAAGAAGAGGGACTGTAGAGAAGAAGAACAAACTACGAATTAAAATGCCTATATACGAAACCCCTTATAAGCCAAATCATAATAAGCCAGCGATTAGGATGGTTGGGACACGTGGCAAGGATGAAGGAAGAAAGACAGGCAAAGCAAGCCCTAATAAGAGGAGTGGTTGGAAGAAGGGTAGACCTCAATCTACATGGATTCAGGCAGTAAAGCAAGATCCGGAGTTGATGGGAATCCCGCACTGGGAAAAGCTAACAGGAGACAAAAAGAAGTGGAGACAAGTATGATGGGCCTCTAAGGCCCCTTGAGCTATATAATAATATAAACATAACGAATAAGCAGTGACGATAAAGGTGAATCCGTTCGTCTAACAATGAATTTGCACGACGTTTCGCCAATATCTCACTTGGCATTTTCAAGTGCTCCCGCTGCTGCTGCTAGTCGATACTGTGATCTTGCTGCTGCCGCTCGAAGCTAACTGAGAAACCGACTTGCAGTCGCCGTCTTTTATAGGTCGGCGTCTACGCAGATTGTAGGTGGGGGGTTGGAAGTGTTCGTCCGAGCTTCAGTGTTTGCCTGCTGGGTGGTAATTATGGGGTTCCAGCGCTATGCTGACTGTTGCTGTCTCCATAATTAGTTTAGCTAATAGACCCTTCCATGTAGTGGAGATATTCAGCGCATCATCTCGCTTATCCATTCTTTTCGATTTCCAAGGCTTCTCTGACTAGTGTGAAATCGAGACTATTTGTTTAGATCCCTCAAAATTGATATCGTGACCAGTATCATGATGGTACTGAAAAAGAGCTGATGTTGTTTGTTTGTTTTTGATATTTATTTTATATTCTTGGATCCAGGTGGAGATTCTTGTGTTTGTTTGTGGCAGTCTCTCCATGGGATACTGTAAACTCCATGGTCTGCCAGAGTGTTTTGTGGTTTGTATGCTGTGTCTATGTTGTGTTTTCTTAGGACTCTTCCAATCCTATCTGCGACTCCTTTCACATACGACTGGACGTCGGTTTCTCAGTTAGCTTCCAGCGGTAGCAGCAGCAAGATCACAGTATCGACTAGCAGCAGCAGCGGGAGTACTTGAAAATGCCAAGTGAGATTCTGGCGAAACGTCGTGCAGATTCATTGTAAGACAGGAAACATTACAATATTGACATATTTAAATGGCAAACTCTTAGACAGTGTCCTAGTCAGCTGATCCCTAAGAAAAAAGGTTCTTGAAAGGTGTATATCTTAAGATCCGATATGTATTTTTACGTCAGTAATGTATAATAGATATAGCATTTTAACATAAATCAATCTAGAATCCAGTAATAAAAGTGTAAAACAAATATTTACTACCTAAATATTGTTTAAGTATAAACCAATGAAATAAAACTATTTTATCTCTAGAGGAGTAACGCGCGGTACTAGTAATATGCTAGAAATTATTTTAAAAAAATCTCCGCCATATTATCGTGGAATATAGTTAATATATTTTTTATGTACCAGATAAATGATCAAACGTAAGACACTCGTGATAATTTTCGCTCAATCTACACTTTATGAAGAATATTTTAGAATTTTTTCAAAATTTTTTGATCAGTATTTTTCCAGATAGGGGGGAGATGGATACAGATTTTTGGCAGCATTTTTTTTAAATAATGCAAAGAAAAGTATACGCAAGTATTACTTCATATATATTTTTGAACTTGTGGTTTCGCAAGCTTTCATTTTATACCTCACTCTATGACCTGGTAAAAATTTTTCTTTTCACTTTCGATTTCATCCCCGAAAGTAACTCCTTAAGTCAAGATTTAACTTTCAAAACTACACGACTCTGATTGGGCCATCAATTTCTATATTTATGCCAAATTTCAACTACATATACTTTCGGAGAAAATCGGGTGTGACGGACAGACAGACGGACGGACAGACGGACACCGAAGTGATCCGATAAGTGTTCTGTACGGAACACTAAAAACATGCTCGTAATTTTATAAGAAATTGAACAAAACAACCGACCAAAATTAAAATTTCATGTACAACACATGAAGGCGTTTTGTTTTAGATTTTCCTAAAAAAAAATCAATAAATAAATAAATAATTTTATTCTTAGGAAAAATAATAAAAACGTCAAAGCAATAAAGTAACAGTAATTTGAAACTGATAATTCTGAATTCCCTGAAATCCTAGTAACAGTACTGTAGTAACCATTTCTTATTACTTCAATCCTATTTATTTGGTGGCTAAATTCTACAATACGCCAAAGATAGTGACGCAATTGAGAGGAGCTACCCGACTGCAGCTTCGCCTACATTAATATTTTTGTAACCTCTATTCATAATTAGACCAAAAACTGAACACTTGGTAGAAAATAATTTATTGGATCTAAGTTCAACTTGTTCCGTCTAAATTTTAAATTATACACTCTGACTTATATGACTTTTTAGATGACATTTTTGATGAGTTAAATTTTACGATTTTTAAGTCATAAAGCTCCGGCCACCAGATTCCTTATGTATGAAAAAATTAAAATTTAATACTTTGACCACAACGACGTGCACCTTAGGTCGCATCAAATAACGCAAAGAGCAAGACAACTAGGTAAATACATGCATTAAAATTCAATTTCATTAATGAAGCACTTTTACAGATTAAATTCGGTTTCTACTCGAAATTTAAACTTAGGATGAAAGGATTTTCTTCAAATTTTAGTGTTATTCAGCATCCAGATCTAGGATAGCTATTTTTCATTCTCATCAAGAAAGATACAAGGTAAAAAAAAATAATTTGTAAACGTCAATAACAAAAATCTGATTTTATGTTTTTAAAATTTGCGCTTTTCGAATTGCTTCAAAAAGGCGACACTTGTGTTTAAGTTTTGTCTAAGAATACACAGTTTTTGGCTACGTCTCTGTAAAAATCAAAAATAAAGAAAAAACAAATGTGAACGCAACAGAATATGCAACAGTGCCAGAAGAAGAAACCCGAACCAAAAAGATCGTAAATCTCTTCACGGTTATTGTTTAGAGTTATTTTATGTGGGAGCTAATAGACGTTAATAGCATACAATGCAATCTGTACACAGGATTTTAGCGGATATTTATTTTTTGACCCGTTTGTTCTCGCCCGTTTCGGTTCATGATATTATGTGGCAAAAAATTATGTAATTGATTTGCAAAGAATGAGCTTTCGAGAGGTCATTGAAATTTGAAATATTTTATATATATATATATATATATATATATATATATATATATATATATATATATATATATATATATATTTGCATGACGTTTCGCCAAAATCTTATTTGAGATTTTCAAGTGCTCTTGTTGTTTCTGCTACTCGAAGCTAACTATGTATATATATATATATATATATATATATATATATATATATATATATATATATATATATATATATATACAGTAGCGAACAAAAGTATGGAGCCATTTTCTTAATCGAAAATATAAAATACTATCCTTTAGGAATAAACAAAACTAGTCTTGTTTTGTTGACAATTTCTTTATAGAATTTTATTATTGACTACAAAAACTTTGTTTACCTTTTCCGGTATATAAGGTTTTTAAGAAACGCGTTTTGTCCTTATCGAAAGCATTGAAATAATTTTATCATGCTGCTTTAAGAGTACGTTACTGTTGATATGAAGTAGTTTAGTAACATTGTTAAAGAGTGCTGTTTTTGCCAAAGTGCAAATATTACGGTTCAGATCTGAAACATAAAATTATTTCTCTGTATCAAAGTGGAAAGAAGCAAATTGAAATAGCAAAATCTTTAAACATGCATAGGGGCACTGATGGCAAAATCGTTCTCGAGAAGGGGCACTGTTGATCCGGCATTTAAAAGTGGTAGACCTCCAAAAACAAGTAAGAGAGTAGACAAAATTAGAATTCGAAAAGCGAAAAATGATCCTTAGAAAACTGCTGTTGATATTAATAAAGAACTAAGGCATTAATATCAGGGTGTATTGGTGTCAGACATGACTTTTAGGCGTCGTCTGTTATCTGAAAATCTTCATGGTAGGCGTAGCCACTCCTTACAAAGCGTCACAGAAAAGAGAGATTGAAATTTGCTAAGGAACATAAAGACTGGACTCAAAATCAGTGGTCTTTAGTAATCTTTAGTGACGAAAGTAGGTTCAGTCTCTTTGGAAGTGATTCTGCTGGTTATGTAAGAAGACCAGTTGGTCTAAGATATGAACCAAAGTTCCTTGTACCCACGGTCAAACATGGCGGTGGAAATATCATGGTATGGGGTTGTTTTCGCCCTTCAGGTACGGGGCCATTGGTAAAGATAAATAGCAGAAGGGATGCTCAAATGTATCTTGAGATATTGGAAAATAATTTGATTCCTTTTGAAGAAGATTTACCACTGTCATGGATTTTTCAACAAGACAATGACTCCCTTGGCCAAGAATTGGTTTTCTGAATAAAGGATTCGGGTAATGCGTTGGCCTTTACAATCACCTGATTTGAACCCGATAGAGAATCTTTGACACTATCTAGATAAACAAATTAGGAAAATAAATATAAAAATCCGGGACGAACTTTAGATCGCATTAAAACAAGAATGGGGAAAAATATCATCCGATTTTTGTGCTAGGCTTATTGACTCTATGGGCAGAAGATGTCAAGCAGTGATTGGCGCAAAAGGATATCCCACTAAATATTAAATATTTTCGACATCTTATTCGTCTTAGTGGAATTTTTATTTTATAACAAAAATATTTCCATATTTTTGTTTGTGCATAATTTTATTATGTTAAAAACTAAGCACATTTCTAATAAACAGTAACTGTTTTAGTCTTTAAAATATTTGTTAGCATGTACACGATTAATAAATGAATATTGGAATTGTAAACCGTTTAAATGTTAAGACTAGAGATGGGAATTTAAATGGTTCCATACTTTTGTTCGCCACTATATATATATATATATATATATATATATATATATATATATATATATATATATATATATATATATATATGTATATATATATATGTATATATATATATATATATATATATATATATATATATATATATATATATATATATATATATATATATATAGTATATAAAGGGTGATTCATTTAGAGGTACTTTTTTTTAAATACAAAAAAAATGAATAAAAACAATTTTATTTTATAATCTTTATTAACATATAAAAGAACCATTCTTTACAATTATTTCTTAAAGATAATTTCTTTCAAATGTTGTCCGCGACTACGGTTAACAACGTCCATTCTGAAGTTCCAATTTTCAATGACGCGTGTGAGTATTTCGAGTGGTATTTGGCCAATGACTCGAGTAATATTGGCCTCCAATGCCTCAATTGTAGCTGGCTTATCCATGTAGACTTTGGACTTTACATAGCCCCAAAGGAAAAAGTCAAGTCAATTTTTCTCGAAAACAGTGGATCTTCTGCAAGCTTGTCAAGAGCCCAACGACTAAAACGGAAACGATTCGGAAGGTCGGTCGGCTTCAGTTGTTGCACTAGTTGAATTTTGTATGCTTTTAAAGAAAGATCCTTACGTAAAATACGCCAAGTTGTTGAATATGACAGGCCAAGCTGTTGAGAACGGCGACGAATCGACACTTCACGGTCTTCGCGTACACTCTCCGCTACCGCCCCTATATTTTCTTCACTACGTGCTGGATGTGGTCTATTCGGTCGAGCATTATCCAATAATGAAAATTGGGTCTCAAACTTATTGATGGTAGAGCGAATTGTGCGTTCGGTAGGCCGATTATGTGGACCATAAGTTGCTCTAAGCGCCCGATACACATTCCTCGTAGAACGCAAATTTTCGTAATAAAGTTGAACAATTTGTAGACGCTGTGCCGGGCTAAGTCTTTCCATTATGAATTGTCAAACACTACTGAACAGGAATGCCACTTCAGTTGACACGACGCATGCGCAATCTGCAATTAAATCCCCATCACAAAAAGTACCTCTAAATGAATCACCCTTTACATTATATATTTTAACGCAGTCATGTTAGATGGCCAAGCATTCGATTGATTCAATATAGTAATGGAATTTTTTGACCACAATTTCAGTATGGTGTAGGACAAAAGTCTAGAATAAAAATACAGAGTGTTTTGTCAAACCAATACCAACATTAACAGATCAAGAAAGCAGAGTTAAATGAAAAGCCGCTTGTTGTTTTTCCTAGTATAATACATTGTCTTTTTTACTGTTCCGTACGGAACACTTGTGGAATCATTTCGATGTCTGTCTGTTTCACTGTCATACCCGATTTTCTCCGAATATATTTGACATATAGAGTTGAAATTTGGCAGGAATATAGAAATTGATGGCCCAGTCGGAGCCGTGAAATCGTAAATGAAAAAAAAATTGACCTGGTCATCGAGTGGGGTGTGAAAACATGAATTCAAAAATATATATGATATAATAAAAAATGGCAAAAAGTCGCTGTGGCCCCATCTTATCTCAAAAAGTACTGATCAAAAATTTTGAAAAAATTCTATTATGGCCTTCATAAATTGTAGATTGAGCAAAAATTTTCACCAATGCATTACGTTTGATAATTTGTCTGGTATAAAAAAAAACTATATAACCTGACGATATGGTGGAGATTTTTTTAATATGCTTTTCAGATCATTACTGCTACCACCTCGCGCGTCGCTGTACCGAGACAAAATAATTTTATTTTATTTGTTTATAATTAAACAAATATTGAGGTAGTAAATATTTGTTTTACACTTTTATTACTAGATTCTAGATTGAGAGCGAAAATACATATCAGATCTTAAGATATATACATGTCGGGGACCTAATTAACTTAGCCTAGATAAGGATTTTATTTTATTCTAAAAGCAATCACCGGAACACTAATTGCGCAAGTCCGACTTGCACTTGACCGGTTTTTTTTCTTTAATAATGATGCTTGAAACCTATTTGTTCTTGTGATGCAGGTGCCCAGTTTTAATGCTTGAGTGGTCTTCCAGTGGGTCTAGGGATATTCGGTTCTTCTTTTAATTCTGCATGCCTCTTACTTTCTCGTTTCTTTTCGTTGATGGTATATGTAGCCAGTGGTATATCTCAATATCCTCTTTTCTGTTGTTGGTAATAGTTGTTTGACTCCCTTAATATTTAAGGACATTTATGAGAGTAAAGTTGAACCACCCCCAGACAAAAGCGAGTCAGTTCGAATACGAGTAATGAATGAAGAGTCCGAAGATATTCCCAACATCACCAAATACGAAATACAAGATACTTTAAATGAAATGGCAAGAGGAAGAGCAGCAGGTGAAGACGGCGTACTTGACGAAATGTTGCAACAGTAGAATCACTTCCAAAGAGATTGAACCTATTTTCGTCACTAAAGATTACTAGAGACCACTGATTTTGAGTCCAGTCTTTATGTTTCTTAGCAAATTTCAATCTCTCTTTTCTGTGACGCTTTGTAAGGAGTGACTTTTTAACAGCAAGCCTACCATGAAGATTTTGAGATAACAAATGACGCCTAATAGTCATGTCTGATACCAATACACCCTGATATTCCTGCCTTAGTTCTTTATTAATATCAACAGCAGTTTTCTTGGGATCATTTTTCGCTTTTCGAATTATAATTTTGTCTACTCTCTTTCGGATGCTAGATATACTGTATAATAAGTGTCTCAATAAGTGCGATGTACCTCGAGACTGGGATAATGCTGTGGTGATCTTCCTCTTCAAAAAAGGAGATAAGTCTAAATTAACCAACTATAGACCAATCAGCCTTTTATCCGTAATGTACAAGTTATTTATGAAAATAATAGACCTAGAGAACAAGCCGGATTAAGAAAAGGCTTTAATACACTGAACCACCTTCAAGTATTAAGAACCTTAATAGAAAAGTCAAACGAGTATAATTTTAAGATTTGGGTGGCCGTTGTGGATTACGATAAAGCGTTTGACTCCCTTGAAATCTGGACAACATTAAATAGTCTAACTGTAGAATTGACAGCAGATACTCGCAGATTATTCAAAATATATATAAAAAAACATTTCAGATAATATTGACAGAAAACACCAATAAAATAGAAATGAAAAGAGGGGTACCTCAAGGGGACACCATCTCGTCGAAATTGTTTACGGTGACGCTAGAACATCTTTTCAAACAATTTTTATGGACAAGTAAGAGTATACATATAAGAGGAGAGCAATTCAATCATTTGCGATTCGCGGATGATATTGTGCTTATATCTAACAAAAAAGAAGATTCGGAAGAAATATTGAACGAATTTAACAACAAGTCCTGAGAGATTAATCTGAAGATAAACATCGCCAAAACCATGTTCATGACAAATGACGACTGTGATAAAGAAGCAGAACAGAACATTGAAAACGCGAAAATCATAAGAACGGATTCATACGTATATTTTGAACAAAAAATAGTAATATCCAAGGAAAACTTGAAAACGGATCTATCAAGGAGAATATCATTTGCTTGGTCGGCATTTGGCAGATTGCGGAACATCTTCCTTTCCAATATCCCAAATACACTAAAAGCGAACACATTTGATCAATGCGTGTTGCCAGTATTGACGTACGGAACGGAAACGTGGGCTTTGAAACAAGACATTATAAATCGCCTACAAGTAGTTCAACGAGGGATGGAAAGAAGGATATTGGGAATATCGCTGAGGAATAGGCTAACTAATGAAGAAATTCAAGGAAGGTTCAAGATAACTGATGTAGCTGAGAGGGTAAGCAGGTTGAAGTGGAGATGGTCTGGTCATATCGCAAGACTCTCTGATAATCGATAGACCCATAAGGTAATCAACTGGAGGCCCTGGAATGAGAAAAGAAGTAGAGGATGCCCGCAAACCCGATGGCCTGACCATATCAAAAGACTAGAGAGATACAACTGGGTAAACAAAGCCCAAAACCGAAAAAGATGGACGTACTTAGGGGAGGCTTATGTCCGACGATGAACTGCATAGCTGATGATAATGATAAGAGTGCTATTACCAATATTCGATTCCCTAAAACTTCGCATGTACTTGAGTCCAAGTTCCTTTTTTAGTAATACTAATACGTCCCATCTCCGAGTTTTACTCTGTGTTGATGTGAGGTTAAGGAAGCGCAATGGCTTACTTACTTATTTAGGGCGTTGCGGGGCATCTGCAGATTCCGAGCCACCTCAAAGTGAACATAGGCTTTCAATCAGAATTCTCTGTTTGGAACGGCACTCGGCAAGCGACTTCAGATTCGCGATGTTGTTGATTTGCTGGTTTCGATTTTCAGGTAATGAGTTGGTCTCTGAACACTGAGCGACGCCAGGTGGCCTTGAGCCGTCCTTTTTTCCTACTTCCATTTTCCAAGCTTCTTTTCTTAGTAATGCTAACACGTCCCAGTTTTCGAATTGATGCTCCTCTTCACTGATACGCTTTTGCACCGCTTCTTCAGATATTATTTGCGTCAGCAGCTTTGCGCTTGAACTCAAAGGGCTTACTACACTCTCTCTCTCTCTCTCTCATATATATATATATATATATATATATATATATATATATATATATATATATATATATATATATATATATAGAGAGAGAGAGAGAGAGAGAGAGAGAGAGAAAGAGATAATGTTTTTATTTATTCCTTGTAAATTACAAAGCGCCATATAGGAGCGTGAAACAATGTCAAAAGTTCTTAAACTAAAAAATATTGCATTCTATCAAACATTCTAGTTACACATATAAAAATAGCCATGATTCATCTGCAAAGAACTCCTCCAAACTATAAAACGCCTTACGGACTAAATAATTCTTAATTACTAGTTTCATCAAGTTCGTTCTTAAAATTCTAACATGATTAGCAAAACTATTGTACAATCTTAGAATACACAAATGTACCTTCTTTTGTATATTTACTTTTATTTGGTTTTAAATCATTTTTTAATCTAGTGTTATGTTCATGAACTCTTATGCATTCTTGAAATAGGTCTTTATTATTATGAATAAATAACACTGCTTCATATATACAAACTTATTACAGTAAAAATCAGTTTTGAAATTTTTACAACTAACCCTTGCCTTCATTCTGTATAGTACTCTTAGACATCTCTTTTGCAAAACCAAAATTCTGTTTATTTCACAGGAATTTCCCCAAAAGATGATTCCATATCTCATACGAGAATGAATGTAGGCGTAATAAGAAGACAGTGCTGCTTCTTCACCAACATAATGAAAAATGACTCTTAGCGCATTACAATACTTACCCATATTATTGGCCAAAGCACTGACTTGACACCTCAAGTCAAGTCTCCTGTCCACAATCACTCCAACAAATAAAATCTTATTCCCCGAAACTACATCAATGTTGTCATATGTTACTGTTACACGTTCATTACTTCTCTTCTGTTAGAAAATAGAATGGTCTGTGTTTTTGAGATGTTTAAAAGTAGATCGTTCGAAGTAAAATATTGCCTTAAAGGTCTAGCGTATTAACCATTTTTTAATGCAAGAGATGTTTATTATCCTCTTTAAAGATAAGGGTAGTGTCATCGGCATACAGCACTATATATTCATGCGACACCTTAGGCAATTCATTAGTATACAATATATATAGCAGGGGTCCTAAAATTGAACCTTGAGGTACACCCTTTTTTATTATGACCTTCTCAGAGCAAGCAAGCTTTCCACAAGGGTCTGCTTCAATAACACATTGTGTTCTGTTTTTTAAATATTATTTTATGAGCTAAAGAGCTACACCTCTAATTCCATACTTCTCTAGTTTCAAGCAAAGTATTGAGTGATTTACCGAGTCAAATGCTTTTGACAAATCGAGAGGCATGGCCACAGTCACCCTATCATCATTTAAAGAATTAAGAATCTCTGACATGGCTTGATAAATAGCTCTAATAGTAGATTTATGTCGACTGAATCTATTCTACTGATCAGCCACGATATTGTTTATTATTTATATATATATATATATATATATATATATATATATATATATATATATATATATATATATATTTATTTTTCAATTTTCTTGGGGTTGGAGGTCAATTATAGAATGAAACTTCCTAAATTTTATTGTGATCCTTTCCTTTTATTGACGTTTCGGCACAGTTTGCCTTTCTCAAAATTTTTTATTTTTTTTTGTCGGGTTTAGCTAAAATTGTATATATTTTATCTGTAAAATGCATATTATTAATTTATTAAAACTAAAATAATTAACTTTATGACTGTTCTTACCTTGGACGTGGATGTTTAGGTTATTATTTATTTTTGCCCATTTTACTGAATCACAACATACTCTTTTTTCATTTTTCGTTACACGAATCATATGTTAGTTAGATTTCATTGTCATTTATTTTATTTTAATTTAAAAATTGGGACGAACACAACATGTAGACTGCATTTATAGTACTGCCATATGACTGATTTCTTGTATTTTAGTGGACGGTTTGAGTTATAATTTAGATATCTAGATGACCATGTTTGCTTTGTGTACCACTCTGTTTTTATATTTTGGTCTTTGTTGTGTACGTACACCTCTAATTTCATACTTCTCTAGTTTTAAGCAAAGTATTGAGTGATTTACCGAGTCAAATGCTTTTGACAAATCGAGAAGCATGGCCACAGTCATTTGAAGAACTAAGAATCTCTGACATGGCTTGATAAATAGCTCTAATAGTAGATTTATGTCGACTGAATCCATTCTGCTGATCAGCCAGGATATTGTTTATTATATATATATATATATATATATATATATATATATATATATATATATATATATATATATATATATATAAACACATGGGCTGAAAAGTCCCGGGCCTAACACATAGATGGCGCTAGTTTTATTGCAGTCACCTTTTTTTCAGTTAATACTAACCTTCAAAAGACAGCTGTTAAAATTTCATGATATTCTATTCATTAGTTTGTGAGTTATTGTGCTAAGAGTGACGCTACTTTTGTTATTTTCAAAACAATGGATCAAAAACAATTTCGTGTTTTAATTTTACACTGCTTCTTGATGGGAAAAAATACCGTTCAAGCGAAGCAATGGCTTGAAAAGTGTTATGGGGACTCCGCTCCATCAGAAACAACAATAAAACGTTGGTTTGCTGACTTCAAACGTGGTCGTAGAGACACCGATGATGCAGAACGCAGTGGACGTCCAAATGAGGCGGTAACACCAGAAAACATCAAAAAAATCCATAAAATCGTTTTGAATGATCGAAAAGTGAAGTTGCGTGAGTTAGCTGACATCGTAAAGATATCAAAAGAACGTGTTGGCTTTATATTGCATGAGCATTTGACTATGAGAAAGCTCTGTTCAAAGTGGGTGCCGCGTTTGCTCACTGTTGATCAAAAACAAGAACGTGTTGATGATTCTGAGCAGTGTTTGGCCATGTTTAAACGTAACAAACCGGAATTTTTGCGTCGATATGTGACAATGGATGAAACATGGATCCATCACTTCACTCCGGAATCAAAACTATCGTCATCTGAGTGGACAGCAACTGGTGAACCTCGTCCAAAGCGCCCGAAAGCACAACAATCGGCTGGAAAGGTTATGGCCTCGGTATTTTGGGATGTGCGTGGTGTAATATTCATCGACTATCTTGAGAAAGGAAATACCATCAACAGTGAATATTATATAGCGTTATTGGAGCGTTTCAAGGCCGAAATTGCAAAGAAACGACCGCATATGGCAAAGAAAAAAATTTTGTTTCATCAAGACAACGCACCGTGTCACAAGTCAATCAAAACAATGGCAAAACTACATGAATTGAACTTCGAATTGCTCCCACATCCACCGTATTCGCCAGATTTGGCTCCCAGCGACTACTGGCTGTTCGCAGACCTGAAAAAAATGCTCGCCGGTAAGAAATTTCGCACGAATGAAGAGGTTATCGCTGAAACTGAGGCCTATTTTGAGGCAAAAGATAAATCATTCTACAAAAGTGGTATTGAAATGTTAGAGCGGCGCTGGAATGATTGCGTTGCTCTTGATGGAGATTACGTTGATGAATAAAGCTAATTTTGAACCAAAAAAAACCGTGTTTTCTTTGTTAGGCCCGGGACTTTTCAGCCCATGTGTTATATATATATATATATATATATATATATATATATATATATATATATATATATATATATATATATATATATATATATAAATTAAAATATTTCAAATTTCAATGACCTCTCGAAAGCTCACTCTTTGCGAATCAATTACGTAATTTTTTGCCACATAATATCATGAACCGAAACCGATCGGGCGAGAACGAACGGGTCAAAAAATAAATATCAGCTAAAGTCCTGTGTACAGATTGCATTGTATGCTATTAACGTTTATTAGCTCCCACATAAAATAACTCTAAACAATAACCGTGAGGAGATTTACGATCTTTTTGGTTCGGGTTTCTTCTTTTGGCGCTGTTGCATATTGTGTTGCGTTCACATTTGTTTTTTCTTTATTTTTGATTTTTACAGAGACGTAGCCAAAAATTGTGTATTCTTAAACAAAACTTATTTATGGGCTCTGTAGAGAATGGAGGAGGCAGAAGAATACGCATACATTGCGTGAATGGGAGTAGTTGGGAACACAAGTGTCGTCTTTTTGAAGTAACTCGGAAAGCACCAATTTTAAAAACATAAAAAAAAATTATTATTATTTTGCAATTAGCAACGTCTAATAATTATTTTTTTAACTTGTATCTTCAACACTATTTATTTATTATAAATAAAAAACCTAATAGTTTGTCTTTTTAAGAATTTAACTAACAAATTGAATATTTTTTTTAAAAACTTATTATAATTAGAAACAAGGAAAAACAAGTTCTGAAGGAAACCTGTGAATATCATTTTAAATTGCCAACGAACATAAACATTCATAATGTATTTTTGCTATTAGCATTAAAAATCTAAATGTAGCGTGATAATTTATCGGTATAATAAAAGTGACTAGCTATGGTATCTTTATTTAAATAATTCGACCCACCCCAGAAAAAACGTTTAATCTAACTAACCTTGCAAACAGTAGCGTAGCTAGGTTTGGTAGACGGGAAGGCTACAAAAGACTTTTCTTTAAGGAAAAAAAGATAACACTGAAGGTGGAGCTGCTTATAGGGGGGGGTGACACCAAACGATAAGCGGAGAATGAAATCTCTAGATTAAAAAAGACCTTCCTAACCCAGTAAACTCAAAATCGATGGCTGAGGAGTGGAATTTTTGTTACAAAAAAACACCCTTACTAGAGTGGATTTTCAAAAACTTATTTTTAAATCAATGACGAGTGTTGATTTTTCACTAAAAAGAATCACTAAATAAAACTCTCCGTAACTAAGGGAGCTATATTTTCGACATTCGTAGGAAGAGGGGGGCAAGGGTTGATTTTTAACATGAAATATAGTGAATCTAAGTTTCTCGGACTTTCCCACAAAATATGCCAATAAGGCATTGTCCGATACTTTCCTTCCTTTATTTATATCAGATAATTTTTTGTACGATAGAAGATTTTCTGTAGCTCCGGTATTTGGTAGTCTATCGACAAACCCATCGTTACTTTCAACAATTTCCGTTATTTTTCAATGAACAATATCTGACATTAAATTCGAAAATCTGAATACAAGTCACTTTAGAATCTTTACTGTCATAAATGGCCTTGTTCTATGATAAAAAAATTAGCTCTGTTTTGCAATTAATTAAGTATTTATATTTATATTAACGGCCCTGGGAAAAATATTGTTCGAAACTCGTGCGCAAAATATCTTTGGTGTTCTCGAATAGTGATGGCTCGCGCACTAAATACAAAAATAACTATTTTTAGGTGGAAAAAGTTAAGGCAATTGTTATCATTTCCTCTCAGTTGGATTTTATAAGTAGTAAAATATGTGATACTTGCTCCAAAGGCCCCGAAAAGATAACTGTCGATACAGAAAGAAACATACAGAACAAAGCTGCGCTGTAAAACGAAGCCGGTATTATATTATATAATAAGTATGCGCAGCATCTTTGAGAAAGTCGACGAGGCACATTTTAACGTGCCGGCACCAGCCAGCCAGCTTCGTTTTGCAGCAACGTTTTATTTCACGTGTTTGTCTTTCTGTAGCGATAGCTATTTTTCCGTGTCCAAAGCGAATGATTTAAAGTGCGGAGCGATAAGTTGCATTAAAATGGAGTGCTGATATACTTGGCGTCCCAGAAAAATTAGAATAGACACTTGTCGATGCACAGTTTAATGCCACCTCCATCTTTTTAGTGCTCTCTCATCATGATGATCATATAAAATGGACCTTCAAAAATTTTTAGAGTAGTAGAGTAAACAAAAATATAAAAAATTAAGACTTTTAAGAATTAGCGGTTCCTAAAGTTCTGAAAATGGAATCCTAAAAAATTGCGTATTTTTCCTATAATGTAGATGAATTAAATTCATCCTCAAGAAATTGAGTTTGTTTTGGATCAGTTATTGTTTTTCTAAGGTTTTGCTTAGAAAGTTAAAGTTTACCAAAACAGACTAGACTCTTGGGAAAAGATTGCAAGTCACTATAACCCGAGATTAAATGAGAAATATTTTTATCAAATTATATTAAATGACAATTCGGATTCCGAAAAGGCATGGGTACACGGGAAACTTTATTCTCATTAAATGTACTGGGTCAGCGTTGTAAAGATATGAATGTAGATGTATATGCACCTTTTTTTAGATTACAACATAGCTTTTGACTTTGTGATCCACGAAAAATTAATAGAAATTCTAGAAACAACAAATATAGACAAAAAAGATCTAAATATTATTAAAAATCTGTACTGAAATCAATCAGTGGAAGTCAAAATTGGGATGGAAAAATCCGAAAGCATAAAAATAACCAAGGTATAAGACAGGGATGCATTTTCTCACCACTTCTGTCCAATTTTTATTCTGATGCTATGTTTAATGAGACCATCTATAAATCTATTGAAGGAATAACAGTTAATGGAAATACACTGAATAATACACAGTATGCTGATGATACTGTTCTATTAGCAAATAATATCATAGATCTCCAACAACTGATCAATCGAGTCGTAACAGCCAGCGAAAGATTTGGGTTAACTATGAAACTAATAACAAAGAAAATGTACCACCAGAATACCTCGAAATCAGGAAAATCACCGTAGAACAAGTCTCCACATTTAAATATTTGGGAACTAATATAAATGATAAGAGGAGTGTGCTTCGAGTGATATTTTTCGAGCAATAATTTCTAAAGCTCGTTTAGCTATATGAATCGCCAACCTTCGTGAGGAGACGGCGTCGTAAGAAGCAGAAGAAATGACGGTGAATTACTTCCAGTAGACCACACACGATATTAACAATAATTCCAAATTTCTTGCAACTAATATAATGTACGTAAAAAAAAACATTCAAACTTCAAAAATAATTAAAGAATAAAATTTCCGCCAAAGTATTTACAAGGTACGGTAGAAAATTACTTTGGTTAATTATTATCGTTTTTAGAGATTCATGAGGAAAGCAATTAACTTGATGACGACGTTTAAAAAAAAAACAAATACTTATCCTTCATTTTGTAGTTAAATGAATCAGTGTTGATACTGCAAAAAAGGTAATGTTATTAAAGAAGCTATAATTTTAATGATCGTCGCAATTACCATATTGGATAATTAATAATAAAGACGGGTGAAGGTTAAAAGTTATATTTCTTGTGCTATTAGTACACATTTTCTGGAAATAATAACTTTTTAATCACAGTTAAATGTTATGGGATAACAAATGTCAAAAGGGTAACGATAGGATTTTTTTTGGCAATTTTCATAATAAATAACCAGCCAAGTGCAAGTCGGACTTGCGCAATTAGCTTTCCGTAAGTTGATTGCTTTTAAAATACAAATTTTTGTTACGGAAGTATAAAACGATCAGTGACTTCACAAAACACACCACAAATGAGTTTTCAACAAAGTTTGTTTACGATCTTTGTTGAAAACTGGTGACCTTGAAATTTTTGTTTTTTATATATACCAGATAAATTATTAAAGAAAATAATTTTCGTTCAATCTACACCCTGTAGAGAATATTTTAGAATTTTTTAAAAGTTTTTTGATAAGGACTTTTCGAGATAAGGGAGGGACAGCGATTTTTCGGAATTTTTTAAAAATAATACAAAGAAAAGTGTGCACAAATATTACATTATATATATTTTGACACCCCACTCGATGACTTATAAAAAAAAAAATTCACTTCCGATTTCACCCCCCAAAACTAACTCCTTAAGTCAAAATTTAACTTTCAAAACTACATGATGAGGGCATCGATTCCTATATTAGTACCAAACACCGAAGTGACTTATAAGTGTTCCGTATGGAACCCTAAAAAGAAGTTCAGTTGTAATGGCTATGAAAAAAGTTGCGTACTTAAATAATAAAATATGACAATGAATATATAATAATAATTTATACAAAATATTGCCCCTACAATCCTCTTTTTGAAGAATCTCTGTCGTGGTCGTCCTCTATTACGTCTGGTATCCTTAATAAGCGGTCAAACGACTGAATTCTGTTCTACTAAGATTGTTTCTATTGTCTTCATTCTATTGCTATTTTTTTTATTTTCTACTTTTTCTGTACCAATATTTTTTCGAATATAAACCATTTCGTTGGCCATTAGTTTAGCTTCTTTATCCTTTTGATTGCAGATACCTCACTTTCACTTTCCACCATAGCTTTTTCAAAATTTTTTGTTTGCTAATAATATATTTTTATCCCACCAAACTGGTTTTATTGCTTGTGAGCATTTGAAGGTTCCGTGGGTGTAGCGGACGTACCATGGGTCTTCAGCGATGATTCGGAGGGCCTTGTTTTCAATAGATCTATGTGTGCGTGACATTTGATACCATGCCGGACTGGAATAGGTGAAGTGATGATTATTTTGTAAATTGTCAACTTGTTTCCTGTTGACAAATTACTGGGTTTATTTAGAAGAGCGTATAGCTTGCCAAGAAGCTGATTACTTTTGGTGGTGGAGGTGGCAACCTGGTCCTTCCATACGAGCCACTTGTCGTAGTGGAGGTCCAGGTACTTGATGCTGTTGCTCCATTTGAATCTAGTGCCTTGGGGAGTGAATCTTTCTGGCATGGTGCTGAAAGATTTGCTGAACGTGATGAATTGGGTCTTGGCTGGGTTGATCTGTACTCTCTAATGTTCCAACCAGGAGACTAACATGTTGAGGTGGCGTTGAAGGAGGCTAAGAATGATCCTGGTGGACTTGGTGGTGACGGTAATGGCGATGATCATCGGTATACATGAGCAGGGTATACTTACGCATATTTCTTATACAAATTTGTTAGTATAAATTTGAAGTCAGCCACGTTTTGCGTTAGACCTACCTATTAATGCGCAAATATAATATAATAAATGATGATTAGTCTACTCATTTCACTTCAGCTAAGTTTTCATCTTTTTAAAACCTATTCCAACCGCTTAATCTTTATTTTTGTCTAGTTAGAAATATTTATTTCTATAGTTTCTTGTGATTTGTATTATATAACTTGTTCAACTAAAAAAAACACAAAATACATACATCTATTATATATAACCATTCTTTATTAGTAGATGAGTGTCTTTGCTTACTAACTGTTCCAAATAAAAAAATAAATATACTTCATAATTAAATTGTATATACAGTTTGAATCTGACTTTTTAAAATATAGTAATTTAATTGTTTTTTCTTGTTTCAGGTAAAAACACATGTTTTTTATTGGAACGTATCTTGTAAGTATAATGATAATAAGAAACTTTTCAGCTACTATCTATTCATTTATAAATTTAATGGCGTTCTCAGACTGCTGTATCTTCCGGAAGAGATCGAGTCGGTTGTAGAAAATGACAGTGCCGCATTTACTGGAATTTTGTCTGTTCGACCACAAGGCGTTTGCAAGCCAACAAACCCGATATAGTACTTCTCGATAAAACAGCAAGGAAAATTTACGTAATTGAGTTTTCGGCACCTGCAGAAACAAATATAGCAAACAAAGATTTCAACTACAGACTTCGCGTTTTGTTCCCTCTACATTTATTAGCAATGGTCGTTCTAGTCATCGGAGTTTTAGGAGAAATTAAGAACACATTCCTGAAGAACCTTAAGAAGGTACCAGCTTGCTGTGCCTCAGATGTTTCAATAACAATGAAAATACAGAGGGCCGTTGTCCTTGGGTCGCTCGGATTGCTCAAGCAAATGAATTAGGCGTGATCATCAATTTTGGACCACACCGCGTGACAGCCTGTGTCGGTCGGAGCCACAGAATTTTTCACGTTGGATTCTTTCTTCTTTTTCAGATGTTCTTGGAAATTCAATTTTATTAAGTTTCTGTGTTAAAAGTTAAGTGGAATTCGCATCTATAAGCTACTACTCAGTATATATCACCACTACACCAAACACATTATTTTTGCACTCGACGCGCGTTTCGCTAACCATGTTAGCTTCATCAGGAGCGATGATTAACATTCATCGCTCCTGATGAAGCTAGCATGGTTAGCGAAACGCGCGTCGAGTGCAAAAATAAAGTGTTTGGTGTAGTGGTGATATATATTGAGTAGTATCATTGTGCCAAAGATTCCACATTCCCAACTTAATCTATAAGCTAGAGTATCAAGTTATGTTGATTAAACAGTATCAGTGACAATATCTGATCAGATTTTTGAAGCTCTGTAGAAAATCTGGCACAATTATTTTATATTGTGTAGAATTTCTAGTTTAGCTCGTTATTACAGCTGATGTTTTTATGGTAAATAATCAAATTATAAAAAAATCTGCTGAAAGAAAAGTGCTCTTTTATTATATTTCTAGTAATCATGAAAGCCTAGACAAATTCTGATTCTTCTAAAATTACGCAAGAAGCGGACAAATTCGGATAATCCTCGTTAATCGCCTATATAGATTTATCCGAGTTAGCCTTCTCCTTTTGTATTATTTGTGTCTTAATTTATTACCGAGAAAATGTACTGGTATACTGTTATCTAAGAGGTTTATAACATTGCGAGAATCTTACTTCCACATTGTGGTATAGTTTATCTTTATCCAACTGTTCCCCATGGGTTTAAAGCTATGGGTAGACTGTAATGTTACCTTTTAGTATGAGGTCAGTTATGTTTATCGTCCGAGAATTGACGATAAATTACATTGTTCTTCTTTAATAAACCGAATCTTTTGAGTAATAAATAATACTCTTTACGAGTGCGTTAAATTAAAACAGTTTTTTTTTTAACTTACTAAGGTTTTTAATAGGAGATTTCCTGTAAATAAGTTTAAATTTGTATGACTTATTGAGTGAGTGCATGGGTTAAAAAGCGCAACTCTAGTCCTTGGAAAGTAAATTGCTCTGGAGCATTTTACCGAAGCGGATCGGATCTTCTGTTTGCAAGAGGTTTAGAAGACTAATAACTAATACTAATTTTTACTTTTAGTATAGTTTACCCAGCATAAATGAAGTTAAATACCGACAAAGAAATATTCATACTTAGAACTCACACTTCAATTCATTCTTATTGTGCCAATTTAAATGGTAGTTTAATTTTTCCTATAATAGATGGTGTAATGTTTTTGACCAATCAGGTTAGTGTTAAAAGGATCAATCTCTGTATAAGAACTCTTCACGCGTTAATAATAATAATAATGCCACTAAAACAGCAGGACAACAAGTTTATAGGCAGCAAACAGAAAAATCCCAACATGGAGTGTTTTATAGGAACATCGATGCGCAGGAGCTATTGAAAAAGTTAACACTTAGTTTTCTGCAGTTTGCAACTCTTAAGTCAGAATCCGAAGGTTTTTTCCTAGCTTGTCAGGATGGTGTGATCAATACCCTATTGTATTGTAGTTGATTTATCGAACTAGCTGACCGTAAGTGTTGGGCATGCAACAAAGAACCAGAATCACTGATGCATTTACTTCCAGCGTGTCCTGTTCAAGCTGTACCATCTTACATCTATCGTCATAATACAGCGTCGCGTGTCCTGTATTACCATCTTAGACACTTGTATGATATAGATGATATTCCCAGATTTCCGTATCTTCCAAGAGAGATCGAGTCAGTGGTAGAAAATGACAGGTGTTGCATTTTCTTAAAGTTTGCCTTTTCGACCAAAAAACGTTTGCAAGGCAGCAAACCTGATATAGTACTTTTCGATAAAACTGTGTGTGTCGGAACCACAGGATTTGTCGTGTCCGATTCTTTTTTGCTCTTTTTAATAGTAATGATAATAATAATCTATTCTATCTAATTGACATACCTGTCCCCAACGACACAAACATTAAAACGAAATACACAGAAAAAAATCTTCAAATACACAGGCCTTCCTACAGAAATAAAAAGGCTATGGAAACAAGAAAAAGTCATCGTTGTCTCCCTCGTCATGTCAGCCACAGGCCTTACACCAATAACATTCACACCACACTTAGTACAATTAGGACGCGAACATACACAAAAACGTTCAGAAGTCCGTGATTTTGAAAACATGTAATATTGTCAGGTCATTTCTTAATACACAATGGTAATAACGTTTGTGCTGACTTGGCTTGTGCCCGTCAGCCAAACATGGAACCACATTGACCAAATGTGAAAAAGAACATCGTTATTGTCTAACAGATATACCATTTACAGGACAATTAAGCATAAATAATAATAATAAGGAGCTAAAGAAATCCTAAGATTCTCCTAGTACGGGCAATGATGATTCGGAGGTACCTGAGTCATGTTGTTCTGTGTGTGTTGATATTTTCTTAAAACAAGGAAGAACAATAATAACTTTTAAAGACAGACCAACAATAATAAGCACAAAAAAACACACCAACTCTTTACCTTCTACAGGCAATCCAATGTCGGGACACTTTGAGCTTCTGACACCACAGAACACTGAAAATACCCCAAACAACAGTGAACCAATAAAAGAAGCATCGAGCGAGCGACGTAACGGTCGAGGACGTTGCGGGAAATGACAGCTCGACCAGAACTATGAAGACCGGGCAAAAAAATGGACCTACCAAAAGTGTTTTGCCGGCGAGTAAGCCGACACCCACCAAGAGGGGCAAATCAAAGCAACACATGAGTTGCACCACAGAAATCAACGAACACGTCATGCGTTGCTATAACAAAATCACAAAAACTGACAAAGAAATCACTAAGAAAAAAATTATTCGCCGACTGGACCCACCGAAATCAATCCCAAACACAACCACCAGAGCCAAACCAAGCCACGTAAAAACGGCTATGAAAACAAGAAAAAATTATCATTGTCCCCCTTGTCATATCAGCCACAGGCCTTGGACCAACAACATTCACACTAGACTAAGTACAATTAGAACTCAACACAAACATACACAAAAACATTCGGAAGTCAGTGATTTTGAAAACATGTAACATTGTCAGGTCATTCCTTAATACACAGTGGTAATAGCGTTTGTGCTGACTTGGCTTAGGCCCATCAGTCAAACATCGAACCACACTGACCAAATGTGAGGAAGAAGAACAAAAGTACCAGTCAATAATAATAGTGTCTTTATTGTGATCATATAGTACACAAAAGGCGAAATCGAAGATAGGTTTTCTCACTTAACCTTGTTATTTATTTATTATACAATAATATTGGACTTACAACTAAAAACTAACAATTATTTGTCAATCACAATATACAGAAAGTGTAACAATTAGTTCGGTTTGTGGAAAATTTATAAAGAATTTTATACTCAAGAAGGTGGCATTCAAGCCTCAGAATGTAATTTTCTTAAATACTATTTCGCACTTAAACAGATTAATTGTAATAAAGTACGTATGATCATTCCTGCTGAGCTGTATTGTGCATGAGCATGAGAGAACATTTTTAAAAAATCATTTTATTATATAATAATAGACTGTGGAATATCCTTCTTTCTCTCATATTGCACCAATCAATTTTTCTCATTTTGGCACTCACCCCCCCTGTCATATTTTCCTCTCCCACTTATCATTCGCACACGACAGTTTTATATTAGCTAGATGCGTCTTGCGTCACGTTCTAGCAGGGATTGCCCAAATAGTGTCACAAAATGCAATGCAATGCAATGCGACAGCAGCAGGCTGTCGCATAACGATTTCCTGAGGTTTATATCCCATGGATGGTTGGTTAAAAATTAATTTTAAATTAGCAAATGCTGTTCTTACACAATTATTAACATGCTGAGAGGACCGCAAGTCAGTGTTAAGCCATTGGCTGAGATTTTTAGCAACAGTTGAATAGCCTAAAATTTCTACACTTGGCACTTTTTAAGGTTCAATTTCAGAGAGCGATCAATTGAGTTTTATTGTAACCGACCAAGGACACTTATTTACCTCAGCAATTTGTTCAGGTTTAAATGACAAGTATAACTGAGTATCATCTACATATGAATGCAGAATAGCATGCCTAAGATTGTTAACCAATTGTGAAGTGTATAAGTAAAAAGAGAGGACTAAGAATCTTAACTGATTGGATTCCTTCAGAACGATAGTTCCCCAGAAACTGACGACCGTTTGTCTCTAGGAAGAACAATTGATGCTTCGGCCTGTCAAAAGCCCTGGAATAATCAGAGTCTCAAAGCTGTAAGCTCACTCGAGTCAGGTCCGACATCTTAATTAAAATTACATTCCAACCACTAACCTACTAAATATTTTTACTTCTAAAAAATATAGATTAAGACTCTTAAAGTGTTCATATTTTCTATAATAAATGATGTCACATGAGAAAAGAGGCACAATTTTATAATAAAAGATATTGATCAAAAACTTAAAACTAATAACTTATTCTTTATCACAGTTTAACAAAAAATAACAAAACTTAAAGTATTTCTAAGTTTCTATAACTATCATACACTGTAGCCGTGTTCAGCCCCGCTCTCTCGCCCGCTCTTTTTACTAAAACCACCGTGATTATTATAAAATCCCTCATTACCCGCCGTACTCTTAATTCCTTTAGCTATATCGTCATATTTTCCTTCATCACTTGCACTTTTTGCACCATATTCTTTGTTATCATAGCCTTGGTCGGCATTACCACCTTTTATAAAGTACCCTTGATCGCTTCCATGTTTAGCATTATGATCACCATACTTGACAAAATGACCCCTTTTGTCAGCTTTATCATAAAACTTGTGTTGTTTATTGTAGTCGTCTTTGTGATAAACTTTGTGATAACCGGTTGTTTTGGAGCCTTTATTATGACCTTTGTCTTGACTGAAAGATCCACCTGAAGATACATGACCGGCGGCATTATTTGATGCGTAGTTACCTGCGTTGTCAAATGAGGATTGTTTTAATTTCCACCATTTTGATTGTAGTATGATTTTCTGTCTGAGTTATCGTATGATCCCTTTAATGCTTTGTCGAATGCGTCTACTTTTTTGTATCCTGCGTCAGATGTTTCTCCTTTTTTGGCAAAATCAGCTGCACTATACGAATTTCCTGCCTTTTTGAAAAATTTTCCGAAGAATTTTCCAATGTCGTGTGAATCATGTCCATATCCTTTGGCGTAGGGATAGAGGGGCGGGTAGCTAAAATAAATATATAACTAAATAGGTGTTTTTTTTAATAACTTGTATTGAATGAGAATCAGTATCAGTATCAGTATCAGTACAATTAATGACTTTTAAATTAAACTTTGTTTAGTTTTACTAGATTCAAGTTTAAATAATAAAAATTTGAACAACTGCATTCAAAACGACGTAGGTTTTTGTAAGTTGGGGATTTTTTTGAACTAAACACAAATACACGCACTTATATGAATCGATATTTTAAAAACTCACTATAAAATTGCACGTAATCAGGAGATAACGTTTAATAATGTCACAGCAATTTGACCGCCACCATATTAATTATATTGATGAAAATTTTATTGCAAAAAGGAATATAAACAAAATATAAAGGAGAACTATCTTAACCGTACCGACATATGCATATTGCTATAATAATAATAAAATGTTAAAGAGCTGCATTTCTTGCTTGGTTAACTTTTGTATCGAACACTTTGGGTGAAGGGACTTATTTTTAATGAGTACTATAACCAGTTCAAAAAAAAAATACCTCGATACAACAAATGTATATTCGTAGCCCACCCTCGTCATATTTGCGAGATTATGCATTACATATTGCAAATTTTCCAACCGTTGCTGTCTTTGTGGTACGTCAAGTATGTGAAAAATCTATCGAATTCAACAAGCCCGTGTACATTTGCTTTATGGACATAACCAAAGCCTTTAACCGTGTGAAACTGGAGGATGTATTGTCTATACTGGGGGAGAAGCATATACCGCAGAGTATGAAATAATCGATCAGGTAAATTTACCAGAAAATCAGAACACGAATAAAGACAGCGGAAACAATGACCGACGAGATAAATATAAAATCTGTAATAAGACAATGGGCTTCTCTCAGCCCAATGCTGTTTAATATAATAATGGACAGGATCATTGAAGATGTAAGACCATTAGAATGAGTGGCAAAAACATCAATATAGTAATGCTACGCTGACGTCGCCATACTTATTGCGGATAGCGAAGATTACTACAAAAGTTACTATATCGATTTGTTAGATCGGCTAGTGAACACCATATGGTAGTATCCAAAGAAAAGACAACACAGTGTGGAAAGACCCCCTAAGATGTAAACTGGAAATAAAGGGACATGTAGTCGAATAGGTAATGACCTTCAAATATCTGGGCGTGAACATCTCCTGCGCCAGAGACATACAAGAAGAAGTTAAAGAACGAGCTATAAGAGGTGCCACAGCATCTGGGCCACTAATGGCGTAACAAGTATATGTCAATTAAAAACAAAATAAGGATATACAAGGCATGCATTAGACCATCCTTGACATACGCCGCAGAGACAAGACTAGAGACCAACAAAACAAAATAATTGCTCAGAACAACGGAAATGTGAACCCTACGATGTATAACAAGCAAAACACTGAGAGACAGAGTACCTAGTCAACAAATAAGGAAAAAATACGATCTACAGGACATTGTAAAATTTGCGAAAACCAGGCGGAAAGAATGGAATAATCACGTGGAGAGAATGGAAGACAGTAGACTCCCAAGAAGCGCCAGAGACGGTAAATGTAGTATAAGGAGACCTCAAGGTAGATTGCCAAAACGCTGGGCTCAAAGCTGGATGTCATCATCAACAGAATCACCACCAAGACCTCAGTGAAAGCTATCAAAGAACAAACAGGCATTCGCTAATACAAGAAGAAGAAAAAGAAGAAGAAGAACTAAATATGACATATTTTTCTGCGATAAAAATTTATTTTTTAACATTTTATTCATTATTAGTTTTCCATTTCAGCATCCAATAAAAATTTCTTCTCAAATAGCTTATACTGTCGTGGTAAAGGAGGATTTCCTTTTTGAACAAATACATAGGTTTTTTTCTTGGTTTTCTCTTCGAAATAAACAAGAAAATTATCCACTCTTTCCCCTGATGTTTTGTTTCCGGAGGGTAGTGACGAAATATCGTATAGAAACGTGGATAAAAATAATTTTCATTCTGCTTTAAAACGCCAAGACATGATTATAAAATATTTAGATTTTCATGTAAAATGTTGTGTATCCTTTTATGAGCTACTAACAATCTCTAGCAATATTAACTGATAGTCGTCCATAACGTTTGGGTGAGCCTAATTGACCACTTCCTTCATAGTTGCAGTTCTTGGTCGTTTAGAGCATTCCACATCGTAAACACTCGTGCTCAATCGTATAAACTGAGTAGCACAGACCTTTATAGTTGCTAAAGAATTAGCAGTATCTCCGTACACTGGATTTGATTCAACTTTGATTGATGTTGGAGTTCTTCCTTTTAAATAAAAGAATCTCATTCTGGCACGATATTCCAATTTACCCACAAAGTGCCACTCTTGATGGCTGCCAAAGGCAATTTAATAGCTAGATCATCGTTCGATTTAGGTCCTTGTATTTTTTTCAGTGCGATCCATCTGATCTATTGAATTTTGATTGAAATCTTACTGCTTTTCCATTATGAAATATTTCACAGGTTTAAAACGGTTTAAAAATATTAGTGCAAAGTACTTACGTAATTTTTTCGTATTTATCCAACGGAGAATATGGTCCATATAAAGGTTTAACTTCTAGATTATCTAGTTTTTCGTAATTTGCATTTACACTTGAAGGTGTTTTACCTAAGCTGTCAAAGTACTCTTTATAATACTGGTCGTAGGGCATTGGTACAGGTTCTGTGGCATATCTAAAAAAAAAACAAAATTTTGACACGAGATAGACAATTTTACAATAGCAAAATAAGAATATGACTATATTTTTTAGCTAGTAGAGAAACCCCCTTATTACTGTATTTGCGAGGGTAGATTAATATATCTGGTTAATTTTTACGAAATGGCGGGGAATTTTGTTGAGCAACATGACTGTTGGTAAGCGTGATTCTTGTAACGGTTGTGTTCAAAGTTTCAGACAGATACAACGCGTAGTTGTTTATTGGCGCTATCCTAAGTGATAAAGATGATAAAGGATAAAAAAGTGGACTGCGGCTCGAATAGAATCTGAACTGAAGGAAGTTCATGGAGACTCTGCACCAGCACTCAAGACCATGTATTACTGGATAAATGAATTGAATGGTGGTAGTACGAGCACTGCAGATGCTGCACTTTCAGAACGCCGAGGGGAAATGGTCAATAATATTCGTCATATTAAGCTGCGAGCTTGCTGAGGTCCTAGGGATCAGCGGGTACATAGGGATCAGTGGGTATATAATATCCTACATGAAGTTCTAAAAATGACGTTTTGTGACTATAGATGAAACATGGATCCATCATTTCATTACGAAGACAAAACGGCAGTCAAAACAGTGGATTAGCGGAGGTAACAGTACACCGAAAGAAACTAAAACAGTTTTATCGGTGGGAAAAGTTTTTTGGGATACATGGGGTATCATCATGATTAGTTCTTATTACGCAGCACTATTGGACTGCTTGCATAGTGAGTTGAAACAGAAGCAATCAAACATAGCGCAGAAGAAAATACTCCTTCACCAGGACAATGCACCTTCAGTCGTTGTAATGGCAAAAGTGCACCAGCTGGCCTTCGAAATAGTTCCCCACCCACCCTATTCCTCCCATTTGGCCTCAAGTGGAGAAAATATATTTTCATCAAATGTAAATGTTATCTGTACTACAAACGAGTATTATGCACATTTCAAAACTTTTTTTTTTGAGGGAATAAACAAATTGGAATCTCGGTGGACCAAATATATTGAGTTTAATGGAGATTAGGTTAAGAAATAAATTTTTGTTTTTGCAAAAAAAGTCATTTACCTTTTTTTTAAAGACTTGTCAATCCACTCTCGTAAGAATGTTTCCACCCCTCCCCTGAAGTCACCGTCACAATTTGTTAAGTGACTTTTATTTAAAGAAATATTTTTATTTCCAATTTTCAATACAATATTTAAAAACTATACACAATGATCAAACTGAAATTTTCACTCGAATTTTCGTTATCTTTAAAGATATGAAACAATATTTGATGCACAAGTTGAAGCTAATAAAATAAGTTTCTAATCTATTTCTTATTTTAAATTTACCAGCTCATTTTACTTCTACATAAATTTAATATAAAATTACTACGTAATATTCTACCTTACAAAATTAAATTAAACTAAATCTTTTAATTTTACCTTCCTATTTTGGCAAACGGATCATAACCTAAATCCTTCAAAATTTCTATAGCTTTATCCTCATCATCGGTTTCAAACGAAAACTCCTTCGGATCACCGTCATGAGCGTTATATGAATATCCCGAGGCGCTCATTGATTGATCGCTGGCTTCAGATCTCTTCATATACATCTGAGTTTTTTCCATGGAGTTCGCTAACATTAACATATGAAGGATCACAATGCCCTGCGTAGCTTTAATCATTTTTGCGCCGATTCACACACTACCGAAAATTAATCAATACTGGCTTGTCATTTAGGTTCATGGGTCGTTTTATATGGTACTGTTGATTCATTCTTGGTTCATTGGTAACGTAGTGTTGTGGTACGACACCTAAAGGACGTGATATTGCGCAAAGTTAACTTTAACGGATGACTGAGAACCATTATGTTTGGTACGCAACCATGCTTTGCGAATTAGCCAAGGAACCATAAAACTAACCATATAAAATAATAAGAATAATAAACATAACATTGGCCTCCATGGAAAAATAACTGATAATCAATGAACTGCGGTTAATAACATAAATGTTTAATTAATTACACTGGTCAATACTGTTTTTGTCATATAAAATTGACATTGATATTAAAAGATATTGAGGTACCCTCATTACAAAATTGCAGTAGTTTTTATTTTATCACCCTGAAAATCGCAAGCGCACCCGAAAAAATTTTGTTATGTATGTGCTCGAAATGAGCGGGGAATTTTTCACCTTTAATTATTGAGTCCTAACTTATCTACTTCGGTTTTCACTGTTCGGCAAATCTTCAATCCCACATGGGCCTCTCGACATATATTCTTTACTATGCTAATGATTTGGACAGAACTTAATAATCATGTAAGTGATTGTTACTTTAACTGAATTAACATAAAAGGCATAACTAATAAATCGAAACACACTAATAGATATCCAGACCTACTATCTGCAGAAAGGCCGGTCTCTCATAGTACGGAATTTCCTGTACCACCTAGACTAGCGTCTTCTAAATGTATAGAAGCCGAAGAACTATTTGTCGTCTCTAGTTATGACGATGAAACGAAGTGCGATCCTACTTATAAACTAAGTGCCCCTGAATCTCATCTATTAACACAAGCAGGCGTTAATGACTTGAGGAAAGATTTAAATCTGTCCCTCGGTTGAAGGAGCGGGTTTTACTTTCGTGTAATGAGAAATTTTCAAAATCGAGACTATAAACTAATCTTGTTTCTCTCAGACAGATGATCTAGTTTATATTTATGCAGTCATCAGCTTTTTGAATACGATACAAATTACTGGTGTCCATTGACCCATTTAAAGCTATTTTAAAAGCTGATTTTTTGCTTAACTCAAATATTCTTCCATATCAATAGCTCGTGCTGCTATCATAAAGGGATCCTACGAAAATATGAAATTATTCCTAAAAAATTCAGTGTGCTAGACATAGTTGAAAAGTCGTTACTGCTTTGCGTGGATATGTGGGCTGTCTGAAAAATTCTCGCCTAACAATGAAAGAACATTTTTTGACGAGAAATATGTTTTATTTTTCAATATAATCTCCTGAAATTTCAATGCATTTATTCCGACGTTTTTTCAATAATTCAATACCATCATTAAAGTGTAATTCCGGAAGGTCTGCAAAATATCCATCTACGGCTGCAATGGCATCGTCATTTGATGTAAAACGCTTTCCAGCCAGGAATTTTTTCAGGTTCGGAAACGGATAATAGTCAGAGGGAGCTAAATCTAGTGAATACGCTGGATATTCAAACAATTCGTACTTTAATTCGTTGAATTTTGCTATCATCAAAACACTTGTGTAAACACGTGCATTGTCTTGATGAAAAATGATTTCTTTCTTCTTTAAAGCAAGTCTTTTCTCACGAATTTTTTGCATCCAGTTGATTCAATAATATTCAGAATTAATTGTTTTACATGTCTGAAGATAATCGATCAAAAAAACAACTTTGTAATTCCAAAAAACTATTGCCATAACCTTCTCTGCTAATGGAACCGTCTTTTGGTGCTTTTCTACCAACTTTAGTCCCTTGTTTCGACTGTTCTTGTCGCTCTGGTGTATCACTATATACTATGGATCCAAGATTCATTAACGTCATATCCTAACTTACCCTCCCCTTACTCCTCCGCTTAATGGCCTCTTCTATACACTGGTGAGATACAAGGAACATCATCTAAATGCTTTGAAGAACCAAATCTTATGGAAATTGAAGACAACACAATGGGTAATACTGATTCGGATTTCACATGTAGTCAGTCATCAGATTCTCAACCTTTTAATCAAAAGAAATTGAATGACTTAGTAAGAGATCTAAATTTGTCAAAAGAAGCTTCTGGAATTTTAGCATCGCGTTTAAAACAAAAGAATTTACTTGCACCAGGAATCAGAATTACTTTATATCAGACCCGACAAAAAAAATTTTGTTACCATTTTTTCTCTAGAGAAAATGGTTTAGTTTTTTGTAATGATGTCAGAGGTATTTTGGAGAAAATGAGTTCACAACGATACCAACCAAATGACTGGCGTCTTTTTATATACAGAACAGAAGAATCTTAATGTGTGTGCTACTTTATAACGGCAACAAGTATGATTCTATACCTATTGCACACTCTACTATTATGAAAGAACAGTATACAACTATTTCTTCAGTAATGAAATCCATTTTATTTTGCTCAAAGCGATTTAAACACGCTTGGGAAGTAAGCATTCGAATGCGTTTTTGGTCAATTGTCAGCAAATGCAGTATCCATCTTGGACAAAGATTTTTCATATGTAATTCTTCATGCAAAATATTTCTAATTCCTTCTTTTGAGATGCCTATGGCCTCAGCTATTTCACGAACGTTCACTCGTCGATCATCTAACACCATATTATGGACTTGTTCAATGATTTGGGGTGTTGTAGCACTTTTTGGACGGCCTTCACGTGGATCATCTTCGAGGCTTGTACGACCAGATTTAAAAAGGGCAGCCCATTTTTCACAGTGGAAAGTGAAGGTGATGCATCCTTATAGACTTTTAACAATTTGGGATGAATTTCTGATGGTGTTAAACCATCCAAAACAAAGAATTTAATCATTGCACGATATTCAAGTTTTCCCATTTTAAAAAATCTATGACACGTCAATATTAAACAGCTGCTGCTACTCGATTGAATTGACAGATCGAAATAAAATTTTACATGTGTTTATACAAAGGATGGAACTTTCCAGTACAATTATGTTTTTACAGTTTTTAACGCCATCTATGTGTCAGGCCGAAAACTTTTTAGACAACCTAGGTGAAGTATGGAGATGGATTGATAAGTCTGGTAAATTTCTACGGAATGTCGGAAAATTTTGTTAAGCGGCATGACTGTTAATAAGCGTGATTCTTGTAACGTAAGTGATCGATATTACACGTTTCGTTGAAATAGATAAAGCCGAGTATTGCGCTGTTGTAAAACATTTTTATTTCAAAAAGTGGACTGCGGCCCAGATAGGAACTGAACTGTAGGAAATTCATGGGTATTCTGCACCAGCAGTCAAGATCATTTATTTCTGGATAACTGAATTTAAACGTAGCCGTACGACTACTGCAGATGCTGCATATTTATGACGCCCGATTAAGGTGTCTGCCTTTTTAAGTAATGATTGATAAAATTTATGGTATCGTGATGGAAGATCGTCGCATTAAGTTTGGTGAGATTGCTGAGATGGTGGGCATTTGATATGAACGGGTACATAATATCCTGGTTGAAGTTCTAAAAATGAAAAAGCCGAGCGCACGAGGAAAGACATTTCAAAATCGTCTTTGAGAAAATTGTAGAGTAATCCGATGGAATTCTGGCTTCGTTTTGTGACTAGAGAACGTGGATCCACCATTACACCCCGAAGACAAAACGACACTGAAAACAGTGGGTTGGCGCGAAATTAGTTTTATGGAGGGGAAAAGTGATGGCAACTGTTTTTTGGAACTGACAGAGTATCATCGTAATTGACTATTTGGAAAAAAGTGACGTTATCGAATCATTTGCATCGTGAGTTGAAGAAAGAGCGACCAACATTAGCGCGCAAATAAATGCTAAGACATTGTCAAGAAGGAGAAGTGATACCAAGAGAAATTAAGTCCTGAGTTGTTGGCGGACTATCGTTCGAGACCTAAAAGAGACCTACTTGTAGATAAACACAAATCGTAAAATGTTAAATGTTTTTTATTTTATACCCTAACTGTTTAGCTCAAATTTAATGTTTTACGCTCTTAATAAAAAAAAATAATAATAATAAATTCAGGCTGCAAATACTATAATGTCGACTACTGTTGGCTTTTAATAAATAAAAAAAAAAATCGCATTTGGTGTTGTAGTCATGACAAAGTGCCTAGCGAATTTTCACAGATTTCAGAATTGACGTGAAAATAACAATCCCAGACTACATGAAATAAAATATCATGTTGTATGGCCGATTTAACCGACTATGCCAAATTAAATTTATTTTTTTCTTTTAATTCATCAAAACGACAAAGGGAAATAAAGTTCCATACAGATTTATTCCCGCTAACATAATATTATCGGTGGCCAGACCTGAAGTATTAAATATTTAACCACGGTTTCTTCCAAAGAAAAACTTCAAAAACGTTTTCTTTTCACACGTTTATCAGTAAAACTCGACGTAGGTTCAATAAAGGGAGAGAAAAACGCGCCCCAAACGAAAACTTCCAACTTTTCCAACAAGGAACGCCGCCGAAAGAAAATTGGTCTCGATCAAAAGCGCTGCAGAGAGAATTGCGAATTACCCAACAGGTCGGTCTGTCTAACCCCGATCTAACCCCCCGCATTTTTTCTACTAAAACGGCTTTTTAGTAGGAATGAGAAAATAATATCGATATTTCCTCTCTAATACAGGATATTGGATAAACAAGTTTAATTTTAAAGTACGATGTTTTTTTTATTATCTACCTAGCCTTCAAAATTACGTTATACGAAAAAAATTACTTGGTTGTCAAATTACTGCCGCTTGTTAGTTGTTTGAATTGTTTCTTGCTAATGGTGTGTGCGCTGCAGCGTCTTAGCTTATCGTAGTTTCCTCTCTTATTTATATGAACGTCATCCCGTTAAGAACATTTATTAGCTTTCTTCCATGCCGTACAATTTTTGATCCATCTGTGTAATAGACCAGACCCGTTGCTTTTGTCGAAGCCTCCACCTCCATCCATGGATTTGGATCTCACCCAATTCTATATGGTTTTTCGAAATTATACGACGTTGTTATATAATTAGATTGTATATGCAAGAACTTGTTGTTTATTAGATCCAGAACTCTTGTGTGCCCAAATTGTACAAGTTGTTTCAAACCCCAATTTGTCCTCATTCAATAAGCGCTATTGATAGCCTCACTTTTTATGTATATATCTAGAGGTGTGATTGTGGTGCCACTTATAACCCCAGTGGAACATAAGCATACACTGTGGCCGATTTAGCTCTGTGGTTGTCGTTCTCTGCTCTATTTTCGTTCACCATACTGCAGTTCCAACTTCTGAAAAATGAGTTAAAGTAATTTGGAGCACAGAAAAGTGTTTTTCTTGACAGAGGTTCTCGTGACAGAGAGAAATGGACTAAGAATCATTCACGAAACAATGTCTCAGCAGTACAACAGTGATGGTTCATCTTATTTTCAGCTAAAATTTCGATCTAAACGGGTTTTATGGTACCGAGACTCAGCCCCAGGCCCCAGGAGGAACTAAGAAAATCATCAGGCTTACTGCGAATTTGCTCCTGACAGATGTCAGAAACTGGATTATTTGAAATTACAGTTTTCAAGATTTAGGGATGGAAAAAAGTTTCTGTGTATCAGAGCAGAATACTGGTGAGGAAAGAAATTTCTCACGACCCTTTTAGACAACGAAAAGAATTGTTTCTCGCTAATGATCATAGGCAACGGGACTGACTTTATGGAGATCCTCTCATGAAGCAAGAGTCGATGCAATGGGTTTATAATGGTTCTCCGTCCCCAAAGAAAATGCAGTCGTCTTCGGAAATGATTATAGCGATCGTTTTTGGGACTGCCAAGAAATATTGCTTAGTGATATATGAACGGCAAATAATGGAAGAGTTTACTAAAGGACGATCTGAGGCCTAAAGCAGATAATTAGTAAAAAGGGTCCAAATTCACAGAAAACCAAAACATGATGGAAGAGTTCAAGCTATTACTGAAAGCTGTGAATTCACCGAGTTACAGCATTTACTCTATAAGCGTTTTTAATTAAGAAAAATACCATTTTAGAACCCCGGAAATAAGAGAGCGCAGAAAATTCTGGTTGCCATAAACGTCTTCCTCATACTTTTTGTGTGCGGAGTTGTAAAATGGTAATTCCCCTTAATTTTAACCAGCTATAGCCCTTAGCACCTTTTGACTTCTTTTTGTTTAAGCATCTAAAAAAATACTTTTAAGGCCAATGATTTCCTCAGAAGATAAGTTGAATGTCACTGTACTGGTTGTAATGAAACAACACAAGAAGCGCTGAAGTAAGTGTACTAGTGTAGACTACCGTCTACCCTGATATGTAGATAAATAATTTTTTCAGCTTTCAGCAACACACACTTTTGATTTTCTTCACCCCTTGGTCAATTTTTGAGGTTTTTGTCCTTCCAGGCTTTGGAGCATTATTTATGTTGACATCACGCTGTCCATCCCGAAAATGAGTAGTCCCTCATAAAACTGTACTATGAATTACTGTCTGCTCAACACAATCTTCAAATTCCAGCAAAACATTACGGTTTTTTACTACGCAAACACGCTTTTAATGTATAATCTTTGAGAGTATGACTAACCGTCACAGAACCGAAATGAGTTGCGTGGGATATTTTAGACACGTCAAATAAAATAGCGTACACTGAAAAAGCAATAAAACCTGCTGCTTCCTCAAAACATTAATAACAAATTATGTCCGTTTCGCTGTAGTTGCATCATTTGAACGTCAGCACCCTATTTATGAAAGGACTTCCGTGTATTGACGCTTGGCATTGGGATCTTAGATGTGAATATTAATTTTTTACAATTATTTACAAAAAAAGCAAGATTTCTGTCGACCTGATATCGATCGATTATTTCTTTCCTACAAATAGCCAGGCACTATCCTTTCGGCTCTCTTTTTGTGTCTGCATTCCTGCTATAACGCAGCAGCAGGGAGGAAAATTCGTGTATAGTACAACAGGAAGCCGAGATAAAACACGTTTTACACGAAACATACCTGCCAGCTTTATATGGGGTTAAAAGTATTAAAGAAAAAAGGAAAAAATACGGAGAAAATCGTATATAATAGACGAAATGACTGAACAGTTGAATTAAATCGCGGTGAGTCTTCTGATTTTGGGTTGCTGTGGGTAATTCATCTTTAAAATATAACACATTTCCATTGGTATATAAATGTGACTAAATCTTTAACACACTTCCTTTAATATGACATACGCGGTTATTTTTTTAAAGTTATTGACTTAACTATGGATATATATTTACTCGACTTATTCGTTCTACAGAGAAAATCGTTTATATTAATAAATACAAAAATAATCAGAATCAAAATCGAAGCCAAAATACAAGACATTCAAAAGATATAGTAAAAAATGAATTGTTTAATTGCTTGGTAGTGCCGAATTGCTCTCTTTGTACAGTCTTCTTTTTCTCAGTCGTTCCTTCATGGTTGAAGCTTCATGATCTCATGAAAAATTGCGCATAATAGATCCATCCATTTGTATCCTATCTTGTGTGTTCTGAAGGGTGTCCTGTAGTGAAGCATGGGTCATTTGCTTCACTTGATCGATTCAACGTGATGGAGATCGACCTCTTACCAGTAAGTCCAGGTTTTCTGTTGGAACTTAAGTTATTTCCGTCGACCACCATAAGTTTTGTTTTAGCCAGATTAGTATATATTCTACTGAAAATATGCAGGTTTGTTTGAACGAGTTTTATTATTTAATAATAATCCTATTCGTTTATTTATTTATTTATTTACCAGAAGCCCATCAAAAGTAATTAATAGGGCTGATAACATAGCTATTATACCAGAATTGTAAACTGTATGATCGTGAGCCTGACTGAATATGACAGAAAATGAATATAATGATTTTCCGTTAAAAAGGGTTCCATAAATAAGTTTGAATTTGTTGGGTTTATCGCGCAAGTACCACATGGCTGAAGGACAAGGTGACGACCCAGAGCGTAACCGAAATCCTTGTAAATTTTGTTGCTAAGGATCGTTTTAGCCTATCGGAGCATGACTTTTTTGTGTGACAGTTTTAGAGAACAGTTTTTCCGCATGGCGAAAATTTTTACAAGATCATTTACACAGTGTAAACAAAATCCCGGATATTTAACGAATTAAAAGAGTTTCAAGAAACTAATTTAACTTCAGAATCAATTCAAATGGGGGATGTAGTCGAGTGCCAGTTCTCGAGGTTCCTGGTTCTTATTACAGATACGATTAAATCCGGTATTGGTTTATATCTGCACCCATAGAAGAAGCAGCTGGTCTCCGCATGAAAGTCAACTGAATTAGCTGAGAAAGTTAATTTCATTAATCTACTGTTTGATTACTTTTCAAGATTTACCAATTCTTATTATCTGATGAGTAACATTTCCTCCTTAGGTTCGTCAGTAAACCGAATTGCCACTATTAAAATTTAACAAATTCAAAATTAAAGCATCGAAATCCTTACTTATTTACGTGCTTCTTTGAGGATGACATAAGCAGCATAACAACTGTTAATTCGGAGACGTATATTTAGATGATTGAAAACTTCGTTATAGCAACTTTACAAAATTGTAATGATTGTAACTAGAGAAATTGATTTCAGCAGGGTGAGGCAACATCATACATTTCAGTCACTTTAGTGATTGACAAAATTTGTGATTTTAAAAGAGATCGCAATAGTTGGTCTTCTTATAACTCTGATTTAATATGGATGAATTTCTTCTTGTGAAAATATTTCGGAACTAGAATTAAAAATACTCGCTCCCTGGAACAGGTAAAAGGAAATATCCAGCAACAAATGGTAGCATTCACGGAAACGATTTGCCGAGCAATGATTAAGAATTTAACCGCTCACTTGGAAGAGTGTCGGGAACCTAACGGTTCACATTTAGACGACTTTATTTTTCGGCAATAATTTTCCAAATACTGTAGTTTGATATAAAATAAAGATTTTTTTAATGTTCTGTACGGAACACTTATAAGATCACTTCGATGTCTGTCTATCTGTATGTCCGTCTGTCTGTCCGTCTGTCACACCTGATTTTCTCCGAAACTATTTCACATAGAAAGTTGAAATTTGGCACTAATAAGGAATTAATGGCCTCATCAGAGCCGTGTAGTTTTGAAAGTTAAATTTTAACTTAAGGGGTTAGTTTTGGGGGGTGAAATTGGAAGTGAAAAAAAAAATGTACTAGGTCATCGAGTGGGGTGTCAAATGAAAGCTTGTAAAAACACGAGTTCAAAAATATATATAATGTAATACTTGTGCACACTTTGTGTTATTTTTAAAAAATTGCGAAAAATCATTTATCTCGAAAAGTACTGATAAAAAAATTTTGAAAAAATTTTGGATTATTCTCCATAGGGTGTAGATTGAACCAAAATTATCAGGAGTGTATCAGTTTTTTAAATACCAAATAAATTTAATAATTTATTTGGTATTTAAAAAACAAACAAAAGATTCATAAGTTTTCAGTAAAAATCGGAAAAAAACTTTGTTGAAAACTGATTTGGGGTGTGTTTTGTGAAGTCATTGATCATTGTGTACCAAAAAATTGTACTGTACCAAAAAATTGTACTGTACCAAAAAATTTTATTTTAAAAGCAATCAACGTACGGAACACTAATTGCGCAAGTTCGACTTACAATTGACCGGTTCTTTATTTATCAATTCATCATTTTTATACTATAAATATTTTATATATAGTACTTATCGTTTCATTTATCTTTAAAAAAACATTCTAATAATCAATATCTTAATAATACTCAATTTCCTTCACCCTTAATAAAACCGTTCCTAGCAGAATAACAATCTGCCTTCGGGCCATCGCAGGCCATCATACTATTACAGCAGCCCCTATGCACTTTATCTCCGGCCTGAAAATTCGGGTGATGTCGGCTCCTTTGAAGTAATCGGACGCATTTCTTAGGAGCAATTTGGCCTGGAAACTATAAAAGCTACAAAGCGAAAGGCCTTTTAGAATTTCGCGCGCGCGTCACGCATGAGGAATTTTCCTTGTTTTAGAAGCTTTCTGTTTGTACACCCCTTTTCTGAAGAATTGAATACCATTATCTCTTTCTAGAGTTTGATTGTATAATGTAGTAAACTTACTTGTCATTTAACAGAGGATTTCCTTAATATTGGCGGGGGAGATAATTATTTTATTAGCTTTTGCAATTTTTGTCACCCTGGATTACATGCCGCACTCCGTACTACTTCGATTAATATTAGAAATAATGAAAAAATCAGCTCCGACGACTCCTAAACTGCAGTTTTTAAGATTAGGAATTAAGTGGTCTCCATTCTCATGTTCACTTGGTCCATCGATCAGCGATCGTGGCTGCTATATGTCCAACCCATTGTCACTTTCGTTATGCTACGTGCTCTGTAATATAATTTAATTTCGTTTGTTCACGTATCCACTTGTTTCTTTTTCTATATTTAAGTTTTATTCCGATCATCTGTCTTTCGTGTGCTCCCTAAGTCCGAGCTAGTTTTTGTGTCGGTTTTATTCAATGTCCAAGTTTCAGCGCCATATGTAATTACGGGTAGGACGCTTTATCTTTGAATATACAACCTAATTTCCCGAATGCGCACCATCCAAGCCTGATTTTTATTGAAATTTCATCCGAGACACTGTCTCTCGTCGTAGTATTTTTTTGCTCCAGATACACATACTCCTTAAAAATCTCGAGAGCTCTTCCTTCTAGATTTGTAACTATGTTATTATTAGTATTGGTTACTATTTTTTGTCTTACTTTTATTCGTCTTAAGATCAGTTGTCTTTGAGTGTTAATTTAATCATTTATCATTTCTTGTAACTCATGTGGATTACTATTGTTGACTACGTCTGCGAACCTTAAATGACAGATAAACACCATCTATCTTTAGGCCCTTCTTTGTCCAATCTAGTTGGCGGAATACATCTTCTCGATCTCTAATAAATAGCTTAGGAGAAATTGTTTTAGACCTCTTCCTATACGTATTTGTACTGTACTAGGTTTTATGTAAATCTTTGCGTTTTCAGGTATATTTTTGGGTAGGGTAGTGTATCTAGAATCAATTCTACAGTTGTTTAAGCCATTGATGATTGCCTACATTTCAACAGAATCAAAACCCTTCTCATAGTCTAATGTAGAGTTCGAAATTGTATTCATTGCTCTTCTCTAGGATACTTCTCATTGTTTGTAAGTGGTCGCATGTGCTATAGCTGGATCTAAAACCAGCCTGTTTGCATGGCTGGTAGGAATTTAACTTATTTTTTAATCTATTGGAGACGATTTTAGTTAAAAGTTTATAATTATGAGATAGTAAGCTAATTGGATTGTAATTGTCTAACTTTCTGATATCTCTCTTTTCATGTAGAAGTATTTCTTCTGATATATGCCACAGTGTTGGTATTTTGCCAGTTTCTAGACACATGTTGAAAAGTTTATGAAGAACCAAAATTTTGCTCGACCCCGACGACGACTACAGCGTCCACAAGGCAGGCACAGTTCAAGTCACTACCGTAAGCTGTGGATTCACCCAGGTATAAGATCCACCCTATAACTCTGATTGAGTTCCCTGCAACGTCTTTTTGTTAAAAAACTTACAAGATTTAGGGGCCGAAAATTTTTCTCAGAAAATAAGCTGAAAACAACTACTGCGTTATTTTTTAAAGCCTAAACAGAAGAATTTTTCTTCGGTGGAAAGTGTATTAGTTTAGTGTTATTACTACAGCGCTCTGCCAGTTTTTTGTTATATTGTAGCTGAGTTAACCTCTCTCATCTCCTTTCCATAAAGCGGCAGCATAACTCTAACCTCCTTTATTTACCAAATGTATACCAAATTTAAGATGATATCGCATTCTATTCGAAAGCTATCGTGGTAACCGATAGACCGACGGAAACTAAAAACCATGTTTTCGTGAACATAATATATATTTTATCGAGAAAATTAAAACCAAATTAAACCATACAAGAATAACATTTAAAAATCTATTAAAGGAATCTTATAATGACACCTTTTTACCTGCCTTTCCTCGGTCTGTTTAAATTTCTTTCATTCCGCGAAGGAAAAGCAAGAAAAAAAAATAAAACGAAACAAAAAATAAGTTAAAACTTACAAACGTTCGCAGTCCTTTTTGCCCGGAAAAATTGTAATCCCCCTCAGAATTTATGATTAAAAAGGTTTTGTAATTACATTTCAAACGGACGAGAAACAAAGACACCTAATTGTGTTTCGTTATGGAAGCTTAATTTAATATTAAAAGATAAAAAACAAGTCGTAAGGAAGTTTTCATTAGTTACGACTCCTCAGTAGCGTATACAAATTAGAATGTAAAAGAAGGAGGAAATTAAAATAAACGAAAAATGACAACTAAATAACTAGTCTTTTGCCGGGGAAATATGACCAGTTTGATCCTCAAGAATATTTCCCCAATTAATTATTTGCCCAACCATTTAAAAACGCAAAAATTGAAAGAAAGTGAACATCCTAAAATTAACAGTGTTAACAACATACCACCATATTTAACTATACTCACTACCTATCACAAATAGATTAAGTAGAACATTGAATTGTGAATATTCCCGAAAGAGTACTCTCTTCCTGCCCTCGCCAGTTTTTACTCTGGGGTGGTCTTTTTCGTAGTGTGCCTTATCTTCTAAGGACGTTGGCGTTCACATTTGCCCATCTGATTTTATCTATTACCGCTCTAAACAATTCAGTAGATGTTACGTTCGTCCACTGTCGTCAGTTTTTCAACCAGGAGTTGCGGCGCCATCCTGGTCATCGCTTACCGATTATTTTTCCTTCAGGTATAAGTTGCAGTAGCTCATACTCATAATATGACCGAAGTAATTGCTTTTTCTTTCTTTAACAGCTGGAATCAACTCTCGTTCCTTTCCCATCCGATCAAGTATTTCCACGTTTGTAGTATGCGCTGTCCAAGGAACACGCAGCATTCGGCGATAGCACCACATCTGGAATGACTTCATTCTTTGTTGTGTTGCCGCTGTGATTGTTGCAGCGTCCATACCGTATAACATGACCGAGAACACGTAGCCTCTTAGCATTCTTATTCTTTTTTTTAAGTTTAGTTGGCAGTTACAGTGTATGCTACGCTTTTTATTAACGGAGCTTCGTGCTTTTTCAATTCTTGAGCGTATTTCAATAAATACCTAATTTTCACTAATTACGCTTCCTAAATAAGTTATTTTTATTACCTTTTCAAGTGTTTGTTGATGTACTTTAATATTTATGTTTGTATTAGGATTCTTACTGACCACCATTGTTTTTGTTTTGTTCGTATTCAGTTTCATTCCATATTCCTCAGATGCATCAACAATTCCAGTCATGAGTCTTTGTAGGCCTTCTTCACTGTCTGCTAGAATGACAGTATCATCAACGTAGCCGAGGTTATTTACACACACACACCATTAATTGTAATTCCATCTTTTGTGGTTGCCTTTGTAACCTAGTCTAGAAGCTTCTTGGATTTTCTTATGTGTGGTATGGGGTGGTAGTAAAAGTAAAATGCAAGAAAGCAAAATTTAAAAATTGAGCTGAGGTTTTAAATTTTATTTTCAAATCCTTAAAACGTAGTTATATTTTCAAATCCCTACCATACCGTATTTAAGCCCAATTTTTAAATTTTGTTTCTTGCATTTTATTTTTACTACCACCACCCCATACCACACACCATACAAAGGCAACCACAAGTAACAGAGGATAAAGAAGATAAACTACCACTGAACATACAAGAAGAATATTTATATGAACAAACACTACATTCCACAAATTTGGGAACAGTGACTATTTCTACTTAAAAAATAAATCTGTTGTAAAATAAATCTTTATTAATTACTAATCAATTTTTAACCGCGCTCCTAAAATTTTTTATTTTTGTCGATTTCCGACAACACACGAGTTTTAATATTTTTGTATTGATCCATCGAAAAAGGGTTGCTTACTTATAGTGGATGAGTTTAACAAATAGCTTTGCATTTACTAAGATCTTAGTAGTTATACTAAAGTATTTAATAGCAATTTTTGAATTTATTTGGTTTTAAGGTGTTCCTGTAGATGCTCAGTCCAAAACATCGTGAGCGATAAATCTAAAAAAAAATAAAAAAATCATATAAGTTACAGATAAAGACAAAAAAAGACATGGTAGATCTAAAACCACAACAGAACGTGAAAATCAGTTCAACACAGTGATGTCTAAATGAAATTGATGCTTAACTGCTCCACAAAGTACCACAGCTTTAAATGAAACCCATATAGAACCAGTGTCAGTGGTGCTTGATGTCTACAGACCTAAGAGGATGTGTAGCCGCAAGGTAACCGAAACTTACGGACATAAGCAAACATATTGCTATGTGCTAAAACACATAGAAACTGTGTAATAGACCTATAGGTTTGGATGAATTAATATTCCAAATTTTTGGAACTAATATATACAATAGAGTAGAGAGAGAGTAGTACATTTACCAACAATAGAATATTGCAGATGGTACAGGTGACTCAGTATGAGTCACAATGGTAGCCTCCCAACAAAACATTTCGTCTATAGTAAATTTGCAGCGTACAGCGTGCTGTTTCAAGCTCTTGATGTGATAAATTTAATTCACTGAATTATGCTTACGAGCATGGAAAATAATTTTACACTTAGTTTATTCAAAAGACACCTCGTATCTATAATATCTAGCTGCTGTTGAACAATCATACACTACCCTCTCTGATAGTGAGGTATATTTGTAAAACATCCTCAGTGAAAACTTATTCACCTATAATTGTACCAGAAAGGTCACTGATAAAAAATAAAGACAATTTGATCCTTGGAGGACTTCTAAAGGAACATTGTATACCTCCAAGCTAAAATATTCAACAAATTATTTCCTAAAATTCAAGTACCTTTTGAACCACTAAATACAAAGGAACAGAGTTTCTTCAGAGTAACTACAGTAGATGATTAATACGACCACATGTTTTCGAGAAGTCAATGTACACTAAATCCACCTGTCCCAAGTTAACAATTATAACATTAATAAAGTGCATAATTTGAAAAAAAATACTAAGTATTGATCGTTGAGCAATAAAACCATGTTGGTCAGTAGGAAGACTAATATTAGGAGATATACTATTACACATCACCGTCTCGAAGAACTTGGCCAAGCTGATAAATATGGCAGTAGATCTATAGTTATGAAGATTTTGGTTTCTAAATTGGAAAAATTTGTAACCAATAACAGTTTTTAATACTTTACGATTCAAGTTCATCATCGAATAAATTAAATATACCTTCTTTGACCGAAAAAAATTATCTTGAATTATTTGAACTAACACAGGTGTGTATAGTGGTGATCCAGTTCTAGAATTTCCCAAGATATAATCAAAATTTCTTGAATATCAAATTGGGTAGCAACCACAGGTTTGAATACGTTGTCATTAGTTTTTATTATTCAGAGTAAAATGGTTCTCCGGCATAACCACCATAATTAAGAGACGATAACACAAAATATTTTTTAACGTTCCGTGACAATACGTGACGATTGGCATACAATAAAAGATTTCTTAATAAACACTGAAATATGTCCTATGAATTTCAATTGTTTGTCAGTTGTGAGCTCGTGAAATATCGTACTACATTCTAGAATTAATGAAGTACCTGCTAATTGTCTTTGTATATATTGTGTAGTCTAATATGTTCTTGTGGATCTAAAATAAGTTATTTTCGATTTTAAGGGATTTAGCTTTAGTTTATGTAGTTCTGCGGCCCGGCATAAATCCTCCAACTCCCCCTCCTCTTCGCACCAGGGGGGTTCCTCAGGGTTCCGTGCTGAGCCCTATTTTATTCAACCTTGAAATGTCCTCTCTCACAGAACATCTTCCTATCAACATTAAATACCTGCTCTTTGCTGATGATATCATTCTTCACCTCTCCTCTCCACAAAACTCCACTCTTTCCTCTGCTCTACAATTTAGTCTTGGTCAAATAGAAAAATGGGCCAAAAATAACGGATTCAAATTTTCTCCCCAGAAATCTTCCTCAATTCATATCTGTCATCATCGAAACTGTGGCAAAATAAATCAACTCCATCTATACAATATATCTCATCCAAATCTCAACTCAATATACTCGGACTTACGTTTGATAGTCGTTTTAGTTGGATACCTTACATAAATTAACTTCGCACTAGGACGGCACAGGATTTGAATTTGTTACGCACACTTGCTAACAAGGATTGGGTGCCGATTTCACAACCCTCACCATCATTTCCAAAGCCCTCGTACTTTCCAAATTGAATTATGGTGATATAATATATGATACGGCATCTAAAACAGCTAAGAAAAAACTGGATATTATCCAGAACCAAGCATTTTGATCGATAACAGGTGCTTATAAAACCTCTCCGATCCCTAGCCTAGAGACAGTCTCCTCCATGCCCCTCTTGCTATCATAAGACAATTATCTTTAGTAAAATACTTTACTAAGTCATTACATCGGCCACACATGAACTCATCTCTACACCTAAGAAACTCACTCTCTTCACTCCCTTTTCCTTCTAACTCATTCAAATCCAGAGTTAGAACGGTTTTTAGATCTCTTTCCCTTTCCCCTCCATCATATGACTACCCTCTAAATACAACTTTTCCGCCTTGGACAATTCCTCTCCCTTTCATTGATTTTTCAACACTTGAATATTCCAAATCAAACAATAATTTTACATATATTAAAAACAAAATTTTATTCTTTGTTAGATCAAAAGTATAGAAAACACTTCATTTATTTCACAGATGGATCAAAGACTGAGCAAGGAGTGGGCTCAGCATATTATTCCTTAAATTACTCCAGAAAGTTCAAACTTCCATTCCACACTTCAATTTATGCAGCGGAATTGTTAGCAATCAAAGAATGCCTAAGACCTATAGTTCAAAATAGGAAGCAGGACAGATACTTAATCGCCTCTGATTCATACAGTTCTCTCCATGCCATAAACTCGGGGAAAACTCAACAGGCATACATCAGACAGATCATGGATCTCCTTTGCATGTCCAAACTAAAAAACAGGACGATATTATTCCTATGGATTCCGAGCCACGTAGGCATTCCGGGAAATGAAAGAGCTGATCGACTAGCAAAATCGGCTATATTAGAAGGAACTAGTATAATTAGTGAAAATCACCCCAGCGAATTTCATAGATTCCTGAAATCAAAACACAAAGAACTCTTTCAAATACAATGGGATTTATTGGAACAACCCAATAAACTTTGGGATATCAAACCTCTTGTATATCCTCCATTACAGTTAAATTGTCTCTCCAGAAGAGAAAATTGTATTTGGAGGAGATTGTCCAAAGGTCATACGCAATTCTCACATAGTCATTTACTCAAAAAAGAGCCCTCTCCCATATGTCTAAACTGTAATAGTCCCCTTACGGTAAAACATCTCTTTGAAGATCCAATACATCTTTCTGATAGAATCAGACATAATATCTTAACGAATAGTCTCTCTCAACTTCTATTTGTTGACCAAATTCCAAAAAACATTCCTAAAATAATAAATTATCTTAGAGATTTTCAACTCCTAAACAACATTTAGTAATAGAAAGAAAAAGTTGAACACTAAACAATTTAAAGGTGCTACATGACCCTGGTAGTCGATGCGCTTAAAACTTTAAATCAATCAATCAATCAAATCCAACTCCTGAATCACTTACTCGGTAATATGATCAGCTAATTCTGGTTCTGACAATTCTTTACACTCTTGAAAATATCCGTAATATATTATTAAGTACTAGAAATAACAAGAAATATTGGCTTTTGTTTACTCCACTGGACAAAATTAGGAACACTGGAGGGACCGCCTATGAATTTAAAGACTAAAAACGGAAAAAAAGCAATAAAACGGTCTGTGAAAATATGCAGCCACGGAAAGAAATAAAAATTATTTGTCGTCATAAGGAAGATTTAAGAATCCCAGACTACATTTATTGTAAAAAAGGGATAAAAAGAGTCTTATTTAAGGGGGACTGAACGTGGATATTATTTAAATGCGGTTGTCTCTATAACTTGGAGAAAAATTAGAGACGAAGAAAAATTTAGTCATTTTAAGGGAGATATCGCATCACGTAATGTAAATATTTCACTGGGGAAATGAGATAAATTTATTTTTATGGAAAAGTTATTTGAATTCTTCTATTAAGGCAGTTTTAACAATTAGGCGAAAACGCGGTAGCACCTATTACTTTTCAAAATTGTGTTCTTTGGATATACTATTAAACATTGACGAGAATTAGAGGTTTCCAGAAAAAAAATACACAAACGATTTTAATTCCAAATCAATATCAACTACTAAAACCGAAGTCTACATTCAACCCATCTCAGGACAGGTTTCGCCCTATTATGGCTCATCAGCCAAGCTAGGATCGACAGAAAAAGAGAACAAAGTCAAACTATCATACTTATCACACTACAAGCGTAAAGAATGAGTAGGATATAATAATTTGTATATTTAGCTGCTGTAAATCTAGTTTTAAAGGCATACATGCCCTCTGTCGAGGGTTATTTCAGGCAACAGACCGACAGAAATATTGTTCAGGAAGTTGCTAACACTAGACGAAGTATGTCAATCATAACGTCAGTTCCCACCGAATCAGTGATTCATTAGAAACTGCAGTGAGTGCGGTAAGGAGAAGCAGAAACCACTGAACAGAATTCAAACCCGTCTTATATTGACTTATATAAACTTGAATGATCGCAAGTGATCTACTAGTAAAACCGCGTGGATGCATAAAGGTGTTGTCATTTATAACTGTTAATTTTAATAGTAGATTACACAGGCCAATAAAAAAAATATTTGTAAAAACTTTTTAAACCAATACATCTAAGTGTTATGTACAGTCCCTGGCCAAATTATTAGACGCACTGTATTTTTTTTAGTAATTTTATGTTTCTTAAGAGTTTTTATGCAATAATGGTATATTTAAACTACAATATTATTGATTTTTATTTAAAAGAATTGTTGTAGACTACATATTTGTATTTATTTTTAACATATGTTGTTGACAAAGTGATACATGAACGTAAATAAGTACAAACCTGTATCAGTCGCGATCGGAATCGAGTCAGGTACGGACGTGTTTCTGTGGCTTTATGGACTGTGATTGTTTGTTTAACAGTTTTATACTACTCAGTTATTAGTTTATTTTGTATGCAGTGTTTTAAAAAAGTAATTGGACTATTTTCATTATGGGTAGAAAAGGCGATCTTTCACCACGTAAAAAAGCTGAAGTGAAGGCCCTTGTGATTGCGAAAACATTTACAAACCGAGAAATATCACGAAGATTGGAGGTTTCTGAAGCTAGTGTACGACGCATAAAAAGAAAAATTGAGTCAGGGAAGGAATTAAGCCCGGAAAGAAAGAAAAGATGCGGTAGAAAGCCAATTTTCACTCCACGGTCAGAGAGATGTTTGAAGAAAATTTGTGTAGAAAAACAGATTTGCTACCACAAAGGTAATAAAATCACAACTCCAGGATGCTAGCGTAAATGCTTCTGAGCGCACTATTCGAAGAAAATTGAAAGAATTAGATTTTAAGGCCTGTCGCCCCGCCAGGAAGCCCAAGTTAACAGCTGCAATGAAAGCAAAGCGCCTGAAGTGGGCCAAACAATGGCAAGACAAAGATGTGGGACTTCTGGAGATCGCTAAGATACAGCAATTTAATCAATAATTGATACATTATTATCATTTTCAGTTAAATAAAGCAAATAAACATGGAAGTTTATATATTTTTCCTATTTTCGACAGGTCTGCTTCAGTGACGAAAGCACATTCGAAATTTCGCAGAATAAAGCTCAGTATGTGCGTCGTCGTCATGGAGAAAAGTTTCATCCTGATTGTGTCGTCCCGACGGTTAAACATCCCACCAAAGTGATGATTTGGTCAGTCATCAGCGGCAAGGGCACTGGACGTCTGTACGTCGTCAAAGGAATAATGAGGCAAGATCAGTACAAAGAAGTATTACAAAATCGGTTGATTCCGCAGCTCAGAGAATGGTTTCCAAATGGGGAACCATTCACTTTCATGCAAGATGGAGCTCCCTGCCACACTGCTCGGTCTGTTAAAGCTTTTTTTGGCAGAAAAAAAATATCCCTCTGTTGGATTGGCCGAGTAATAGCCCTGATATGAACCCCGTGGGAGCTGATGAAAAGAGAAGTGGCTAAAGATGTGATTACCAACAAAATCCAGTTCCTAGAAAAGATTATTCATGTGTGGAATCATCATCCTCAAATGCAGGAGACAGTACAATCTTGCATTGATAGCATGCCGCGCAGAATTAAAGCTTTCATAGCGGCTAAAGGTGGCTCAACTAAATATTGACTTTTACTAACATTAATTTCACTTTTCTTTAAAACTTAATAAACTTATGCTTTTCTAAATTAATGCTGTTTTATTTATGTCAAATAAATAGGTAATTGATTGGATAATATAAAAATAAAAAACAAATCAATTTAAAATAATAAAACGGTACAATATCACTCGGTAATTAATATTTTACATGAAATCTTGCAGTGCGTCTAATAATTTGGCCAGGGACTGTATTTTTGGGTGCTGAAATCGTATCTAGGGTCAGTTTTTTGTATCACCCATAGTTCTCTCACAAAATAACATCGATTAAATTTTAAAATAGGGAAAATTTGATACAAACTGTTGATCTCTTGTTCTATAATAGTAAATAGATGTTTCAGATTTCAATAAATGTTTTTCTTTCAGCCTACAACCAAGCAATTCTGCTCTTTCCGTAGTCAAACCGAAATCTCTGACTACGGGACTGGACTGTAAAACATCATCAATAGACTGAGGTAGCTCAAGGACAGGAAGTCCGGGTCCATGTCCTACCGGCCGATTAGCTGAAGTAAAGTTAGGATAGACAATTGCTTTCTTATTTTTGGAGTTATATCCAAAAACATCAACGCTGCAAAAAATAACAATCATTTGAATGATTTTCTTGCTCTCTCCATACCATGGGTACTGCAAATCTAAAAGCCTTCTTTTCTTTCTTATACCATTTCCTAAGATCCTCGACACAAACATAACATACTTTGTGAGGAGCCCAACATTTTTCTTGATTACCGATTTCTACACCAAAATATGCAAAGCATACTTTTTTTACAAAGTCGATAATGTTTCTTTGATGTTTTTTAACTACAAACTCACCACATATATAACAAAAAGTGTTGGGAGAGTTTTTACAACCCCGATTAGCCATACTTTGAGTGTGAATTAAAGCACATGGGTTAAACACTGCAATGCGAGGTTATATTAACTGAAAGAAAACAAACAGCTGTGACATTTATCGGAACTGCCAACCTAATAACCTTTGATTTTACTGCCAACCTTATAAAATTCTGATTTTATTGCCAACCTTATAACATTCGAATGATAAAAAATAAACTTTTCACATTTTGAATATTAAAATGTGAAAAACTGGTGGGTGATAGGACTTTTTTATTATTATTTTCACACACACAACACACCAAAAAACATAGGAATCAGGTAAAATTATTAAAAAAGTTGTTTCATCGTTGGCCTGTGTTATATGTTTTTATGTAAAACTTTTTAATATAATAATTAATAAAATAATAACAATTTTATATATTTTTTCTCTGTTTCCTGAAACTATGAACGATAATTTTACTTCATTAGATTAGAGTTTTAATAATATTATGAAAGCCAGTGAACCATTGAATATTTTGAATTTTAGAAATCTGACAACACTGCATTTCTCGCCAATATTAGGGTCGGTAGGGTCGCTCTAGTTTGAATCCACTTTTAATGTTGGATCGCGTTTGAATATAAATATGCGAAGCCTTAATAAAAATCAATATCAATTAATAAAATCGAACAATGTCCATATTTCAGAACTTATGCACTGTTCTGATACATTAAAAGGGTTAAGATGATGAAGGTTTAGCAAGATCAATAATTTTTAAGTGCTATAAATCCTTTAAAAAGCGTAGAGAAGTAGTTAAAGGCGAACCGCGCTCTGAAAGATAATCCATCGTAACTAAGAAAGAAAATAATAAGAAAATCAAGAATTCTGTAGATCTGGCTAAATCATTTGGGTTCAGTCGATTTTGGAGAACAATTTGATCAAAATAAGTAGTAGTTGTTTGTAGAATGCAAATAACGTCCGTGGCAGCACTACCGCGTTGTTTAAAAAAAGGTACCGTGAAATATAAAAATGTATGTTTCGGCATTTGGACAACGTTGACGGGTATTACGACATCCTCGCCGATATCCTTGGGATATGGAAAAAAGGGTAAAATCCCTACTGAGGCGGGGAGGTGAGCGATAAATAAAAACAAAAAAAAACTGTAGCGCTTATACTGATCTCAGTAAAGGCAAACTAAATTACTAAATGGCGAAATGGCTAAATAAAAGTCTGGGAATAAAAAAATATCTATCAAGATCTAATTCGTTAATGTAGAAACTTATATTGAAAGCGTATTATGTATAATGTGACCCTTTTGCTTTTCCCTCAAAACGGGACAACTGATTTTAGGTTTCAAAGCTTTGATAATTCGTACATAGTCTTACATAGATGGAGATTGAGTACCTATATATTACAGTCAAAAAAGCTATTAAGTAGTCTGGGCGTAGATAATTATGCAAATGAACGCAAAACATAGACAATAGTAGATATGTTCATAACAGCAACAATCACTGTGAGCTGTGATTGGTTGCATTAAATCATCTGAGGCCCCCCGCCTTACCACGCGCTGCGTAGTACTCGGCATCCTGCCTACCCGCACTGCAATTGTTTTCGCGGACTTTTTCGAGTGTCGAGAGTTGAATTTTGTCAAAACGGGGCATTTCTGCGTCCCAACAACCTCGTGGAGGATAACAGAACACATTGCCTAAAAAACGGGACTGTCCCGTTCAAAACGGGACGTATAGTCACGTTAGTTCTGTATATAGAAATCTACCATTTCCTTTTAGTGATGAAAAATCTCCCTAATTATTTAACGGGAGCGTAGAGTCTATCATTATATACCTACTGACTAATTACTGTCAGAATAGCGTATAATTATTCAAAGTTGCTCTATACTCTATCCATTACATGGGGTGAAAAGTCCCAAGGCTTACCGAGAGAGGGCCTAACAAACCAAAAAAACATATGATTTTCAATTAGTGTCAACTGTCAGAAGATTCGTGTAAAATTTTTATGACATGTCGTCTATTAGTTTGCGAGCTATAGCTGTTTGTATGACGCTACTTTTGTTTTTTACAAAACGATGGAACAAAAATAATTTCGCGAGCTGATTAAATATTGCTTTTTAATGTGAAAAAATACAGTCAGAACTATATGTCGATGGTTTAGTGAACTTAAATTCAATCGTATCAAATGAGGGAATCATTTCAAAAAACACAAAAAAAATCATAATATTGTTCAGTATGACCGCAAAGTGAAACAGAAAGCTAGGTGACATCGTGAAGATATCAACAAACGCGTGAGGTATATTTTACATAAATATTTGCATATAAAAAAGCTATGTGCCCGATGGGTGCCGCGCACTCTCCCGATTGATCAAAAACAGCAACGTGTTGAAGATTCAGAACGCTGTTTGGCTTTGTTTCGGCGTAATCCAAAGGAGTTTTTGCATCGATTCGTACCAATGGACGAAACGTGGATTCACCACTATACGCCTGAGTATAACAGGCAACCGCATGAAAGCTGACCGAGGCGTCCAAAAACACAAGAAAGGTTTTGGAAAATATTTTTGGGATGCGCATGGAGTAATACTGATCCACTATCTTGAGAAGGGGCGAACAATCACCGAAAACGTTGGTTTATTGGACGGTTTGAATGGTGTAATTAAGAAAAATAACCGGCCAAGTGCAAGTCGGACTTGCGTAATTAGTGTTCCTTTTAAAATAAAAATTTCTTTATGGAGGTATAAAATAATGAATGACTTCACAAAACACACCTCAAATGTGTTTCAACAAAGTTTTTTTTCGATCTTTAATGAAAACTGGTGACCTTGAATTTTTTGTTTTTTACATACCAGATATTTTTTTAAAGATAATGCACTCGTGATAATTTTGGTTCAATCTACACCCTGTGTAGAATATCCCAGAATTTTTACAAAATTTTTTGATCAGTATTTTCGAGATAAGGGAGGGGGACAGCGATTTTTCGCACTTTTTTAAAAATAATACAAAGAAAAGTGTGCGCAAGTATCACATTATAAGTATTTTTGAACTGACGAACAGATAGACAGACAGACAGATGGACAGACACCGAAGTGATCCGTACGAAAAACTAAAAGGTCCGCATTCAGCGAAGAAAAGGGTTTTGTTTCACCAAGATAATGCACTAGCTCACAACTGCATAAAATTGATGGTGAAATTGAACCATTTGAGTTATGAATTACTTCATCATCCACCGTATTCAGCAGATCGGGCACCCAGCGATTATTAGCTGTTTCCAAATTTGAAAACGTTTCTTCAAGGAAAGAGATTTGGCTTAAATGAAGAAGTCGAATGGAAAACAGGCTTTTTTTAGAGAGCTCGACAAATCGTATTATATGAAAGGTATCCAAATATTGTACGATCGCTTTTGAAGGAAACTATATTGAAGAATAAAAACGATTTTTACCAGACACATTGTTTTTTCTTTAAATTCTCTGGACTTTTCAGCTCATGTAGTAGATGCAGTCGGGTATATTTACCCTCTCCTTCAACTTAAATCTCGTTTTAAATTTGTCTATATAATAAAAATGAAAGAATCGTACTTATACAAAACAGTTTTTCTTTATCTTAAGAAATTACCAAAAATAGATCTGACTTGCAAAAATATAAATAAATCGTATTTTCTACCAAATACTTCTTATTTTTATAGTTAATCGCCATCTAACATACAGAGAGTTGGGAAACACATCTCTTTCTTAAGGTGCTGAATCATAGAGAGCAATAACATCATGCAACTACATGCTACGAAATGACGAAATTACTTTCCTGTCTAAGGCTATTGTTTGATTTAGTGCACAGTTCTTAAATGTAAAGAACTGTGGCACTAGTGCCAGTCCAATCACAGGACATAGATGAGTTAGACATAAAAAGCGTGCTCCTTTCTCGTTGACACAGCAATGGAACCTATATAGACAAAAAAATAATATTTTTCCTTTTTTCCTGTTGTTTCTTCAATAATCCTGTTAATAGAAATATACACACCTCGTAAACGTAAAACGGTTTTCAGACTGGTAAATTGTCAATTCCGTTAACACCAACGCTGTGTAAGCGTATATCGAATGGAAAACTACCTTTACCGACCCTTATAGAGCGATAGCAATTCAAGTTAAGAGAATTTCGTCTCAACGAGACTAGTTTAAACTTAATCCTAAAGTTTACCGCATTTTGCACCGCACACCTCCCTGCTAGCGTCTATCCCGTGCCGACAAGTCTCTTATTATTCCAGAAACTTTTGGGGACAAAGAGAATTCAAAATAGGAGAACCGGGATAACTGTATTTAGATACAGGGATAAACAAAAGGATATACTTGGATACAGGTATATAATTAAAGCCAGAAGATATGTTAATTTTATGTGTGGTTTTGTTGAACTAGAATTAAGTTAACAAGAAAATGTTTCTAATTATAGTCGCTTGAATAGTCCAGACAATAAGTAATTAAACTGTTAAAAGTAAAGTAGAGTTTGCAGAATTGTGGTTATTCTAATATTTGTTGTATTGAAGGATTCTGTTACAAAGACAAATATGTCTGGTATTCAGATAACAATAATTATTTTAATAATTTCTAGTTTGTACCCAATTTATATTTTTTTTTGTTCACCTCCCCACCTGAGGATATCGGCTGGGATGTCATAATACCCGTCAACGTTATCCAAGTACCTAAACATACATTTTTATATTTCACAGCACCTTTTTAGAAAACGCGGTAGTGCTGCGACGGTCCGATATTGCATTTCTACAAACAACTACTGACTATGTGTGTGACCAGGCTAAATATACTTAAATAAAAATAAAAGTATACAGAACTGCCGAGATTGGAACCAGAAACCTTCTGCACAACAAGCAACTTACTACGCCACGGGTCGCCATAAACTAACAAACTATTGGTGCTTCATATTAAACGTACAATTACAGATTTTTTAAACATATCTGTATATATATATATATATATATATATATATATATATATATATATATATATATATATATATATATATATATATATATATATATGTATATATATCTATATATATATATATATATATATATATATATATATATATATATATATATATATATATATATATATATATATTCGTTTTGACGAATGTTCTCACGGGTGTGAAATGTAGTAGTGGTTTTTCGGGTATCCCGTGTTAGCTTGAAGTCCCTTGATGGACAGTTTCGCTGACGTTTCGACGGAATCTCATCCATCTTTTTCAAGGCGTTGATCACTGGTCGGTGTCTTGGCGTTGAATGACACTGACATTCAACGCCAAGACACCGATCAATGGTCAACGCGTTGAAAAAGATGGATGAAATTCCATCGAAACGTGAGCGAAACTGTCCATCAAGGGACTTCAAGCTAACACGGGATACCCGAAAAACCACTACTACATGTATATATATATATATATATATATATATATATATATATATATATATATATATATATATATATATATATATATATGGTATATATATATATATATATATATATATATATATATATATATATATATATATATATATATATACACAAGCTCGTGGCGAATATGCTAAATTTGTGAGGCCAATAAAACAGAAAGAATGCAGTAAAGTTTACGTAAGAAAAGTACTTGTCATTAAGCATCGATTTATCAATTCTTCAATTGTTATTTTGTTGACTACACTTTTAGAAAGTGTATTCAATTGTAAGTAATAATTGACTCCTGTTGTTCACTACTCTTTCTTTTCTTCTTCTTCATCTAATGCATATCCGTTCGGTACATTGGCGATCGTTATTGTTAAGTGGGTCCCTCTTGTTGAATCCACATTTGTTTCCTTTCAAAGTTATCAACTTCTTCAAGAAGCTGGAGTAATTCGTTTTGCAAAAAATTTAGATATCTCGTATACTCAACGCTACCACTACCATCAAACCGTTCCATTAAGCACTGAAAAGATTTTCTAGATGATATACGTCTACTAAACTACTTCGCTCCGTAAAGCCTTACTGCCAAAAGACAATTTTTTTCCGCCTCGCTCGGTATATAAACCATATCAATTAATTCATTTTTAGGAAAATCCATAACCTTTACTGTTACACGTCACTTACTACAACAAATTAAACTATTTTTACTTGCTTAATAGACATGTCAAAATTAGACAATGCCTACATTTTTGTTTTGTCTTGGCAACTATGATGTTATAAGCGTAAAACGTTAAAAACAAGGGTAAAAATTGAAAAATTCAAAATAAATCGAAAACTATTAGAAATAGGTATATGATATACTTAATAAAAGTTGGAGGGTTTTGTAAAATCTATCAGAAAAAATAATTATATACAGGGTGTGCCATTTAAAAAATTTGAGATTTTTCAATTTAAATTAGTCGAAATGCATAAATTTATTTTGAACATACTGTAGCATCTAACTCAAATTTCTTTACATATATCTTTTTTTCCGTCTCTATAAAACGCTCATACCAATTATGAGTATTCTACCTTCAGAAACAATGGCGCTACTGGCAATTTTTTACAAAACTGAAAACTAGTATTTTTTTTTTTTAAATTGAAATATTAGAAAAACTACTAGGTTTAGGTATATAACATTATCAATAAAAAAGTTTACGCAGAATTTAAGAATAAATTAGAAAATAGGATGTTCCATTTAAAAAAAAAATATATATTATATCGGCCACACTTTTTTGAAGTACCCTGTATACTCAAAAATAATTTTAAACTGTGCACTTTAACATCCCCTATTGTATTTAACATTTTTTTCGTCATTCCCCAAACAAATGAGATAATGAACTTTACGCTATCGTTGACTAACTCTGTATATATATATATATATATATATATATATATATATATATATATATATATATATATATATATCACTTAAATTGCCTAAAGACATATTTGGTAACAAGCTAAACTAAATTTAAATAAACGCAAAGGATAATAATGCCATAAACCAATAAAGCAAGGAAACCAAGATTGATTTGAGCCCTCCTCTTCAAATTCGAAATTACCGATAACTAGTACCGCAAAAGCCCTTAACAGTGAAAGGGGATCTATATTCTTCCCCCAAATTCGAGGCGGCTGTAATCTCGGCGATAAGGCAAACTAAATAATGATAATTTACGATATTTTTTCATTCATAAAATTAAATTTTCTTAAGTAAAATGTACGTGGTAAAAAATACACTAAAAACATTTCAACTTTCCTATATCTAACATTGCTACATACAGGAGCGTAGACAAGATGAGTTTAAAAAAGCTCCCGTTCTAACCCTAAAAAAAAACTACGCCTTCCTACGCTGCTATAAAACAATCTGACCCCCACTTCCCCCAAAATGTTTTCACTTTAATGAGATAAATAATGATAAATGGACCCAGAGGAAGCTAAAGGTAAATAATATCAATGTATTCCCTAGACTTCACTAGGATACTGGACAGTACCTATGTAATCATTTAATCATTCGTTTCCGAAATGAAAGAAGGCAGTTTTTCGTCGAGAATATCTACGGGCAATTTCAATTTCATTCGAAATTTAACAAAGTACACGAGGGTTGGAATGAATAAATACGTTCAAATATTTTTTTTTTAGTTAAAATAACAAGTATTAATTGTTTGGATAATATCGTTTTACTCCAGGAGGGCTAAAAAATGAAATCATTATTTCCAAAATTCTGTTCATATCCTGAACTAACCTAAATGTCATTTTTACTTGTTGTCTATTAAGTTTTTTAGTTTAATTATTTCCGACCATCCGGATATCTGTCTATTGGAGCCTTTTAATGTTCCATACTTACACACACATACACTTATGGGATCACTTCGGTGTCTGTCTGTCTGTCACACACGTTTTTTTTCGAAACTATTTCACATATGTAGTTGAAATTTGGTACAAATATAGGAACTGATTGTGCAATCCGAGCCGGGTAGTTTTGTCAGGTAAATTTTGACTTAAGAGGGTAGTTTTGGAGGGTGAAATCGGAAGTGAAAAAAAAAAAATATTGAAAGGTCATCGAGTGGGGTGTCAAATGGAACCTTGTGAAAACACGAGTTGAAAAATATATATGATGTAATACTCCCGTAAACTAGCCTTTATATTATTTTCAAAAAAATTGCCAAAAATAGCTGTCCCCCCATCTTATCTCTAAAAGTACTGATCAAGAAATTTCGAAAAAATTCTGGAATATTCTCCATAAAGTATAGATTGAGCGAAAATATCACGAGTGCAATAGGTTTGATAATTATCTGGTACCAAAAAAAAATTATTTAACTCGACAATATGGTGGAGATTTTTTTCGTAGAAAGTTGTCAATTTAACCGAGACTAAGAGCTACGAAATATCAATACGCACTCAGTGCAATCAGTAATATACTCATATACTTTTCAGTACATTACTGTTTTAAGCATTTGGCCAATCACGGATAAATAAATTTCCATGATGACTAGTGACCAACGGACAGGTACCGAGCTAAAATAATTTTATTCTATTTGTCTATAATTAAACAAATATTTAGGTAGTAAATGTTTGCTTTAAACTTTTACAAAGATGTCTCGCTTTTTATATATGCTTGGTAATTCTTATATTGAAGATGAATGTATGATTGAATTTCATGGATTACTTTAGCAATCACGGTATGGAACACTAATTATACAAGTCCGACTTGCACTTGGACGGTTTTTTCTTAAAAGCCGTTTGAAACTTTATTTCCAGATAACTTACCGTGCACGAAATCGTTTGTCATTGCGTGAAGCCAATTGAAAACTTTTGTGGATTGCTAGTGACCTATACGTTTGAAATTCTATATCTAATAAATAATATCATTCGTATCTCTGTCAACTCAAACCGATGATTGGGTCTTGCGGCCAGTCCCCCTTGAGCTCGTTAGGCAATATTTTCATTTCGATATGCCTTTTGCTTCCTTCGCGAAGATAAGTATTTGTATTCATGAAAAAATCGCACTCCCCTACTGGGTAAATGAACTGCTTTTTTGAAATAATAAATAATACACTACAATCATTCTTTATAGAGTTACAAAATTATCTTTATTTCAAACTGTATGGGGTGGTAAAGGTCAATTTATATTCGAAACATACTGACACGGCATTCTTTTTAATGATATGGACGATTTATCAGCTGAAAGCTGTTTTAGGTTGTCTTTATCAGCAATTATTTAAATGAAGGTACATTGAAGAATATGTGTAAATGCGATAAACTTTAGGAATAGGTTTAAACTACTCAGATTGAGACGACATTCTGTTAACTTGAGTTTCTATGACTTCATAAGAGTCGGTAAAGGTAGATTTCATTTCGATACATGTTAACCCAACGGTGTTAAAGGGGTTCAGAGTTGAGCAGATGGTAGTTCATTTAAAGTTAATATATATTTAATATGTGATAATTATGATCGAAGTGGCATAATTATCAAAAATGTGTCATTTTTGATAATTATTTTCTTCAAACTCCGTGCATTATGATTATATTTTTTAGAAATTAAAAAAAGTGTTTATCAAACTGCAAATTTAAAATATTTTGTTGTTTGACAATGATTTGGGTACTATTTACAACTACAAGTAAGAACTTGTTTCCTATAACGTTCTTACTTGACCGACTAGTAGTTTACAATAAATAGCTATCTAGAACTCTATGTAGTTAGGAATTTTAATCTGCTTCTTGATCCAATTATTGTTTTTTTTATTTCGTTTCACACCATGGAATTTTTTTTATTATGCTTTAGGTATTTAAAATTGTTTTCCTACGCATGTAAGCCCCATAAAATGTGTAATTGGACGTAGCTTTGCATAAAGCAACACAATGTAAAAGCAAAAATTTATGGAAAATAAATTATTGGGCCGCAAAAAATACTTTGTGAAGAAGGCAAAAGATGCTAACTAAATTTAAAAAGATCTAAAAACTACTACGTAACGTATCTACAGTATCGTACGCTTTTGTTAAATAGATCCATCTCTTCAAACCACGACGAGAGTCAATTGAAGATAATGAACATTCTAACCCATTTCACACAGTACTGATGGAACATTATATTACAAGAAACAAGCAGTTAGTAACTCAAGGTCACATAATTCGTTTAAAATAGACAGAAGGTGAAGTGTCGAAATTTTACATCATTTACAAATGAGTAAAGTGAGTAAACGGTGGGTACCAAAAATACTGACACCGCCTGACCGCAACTGCTGTGGGGAATGTTTCCTCGAGTTTCTTGCCTTACGTGGGGATTTGAATGCAATTTATAATCATATTATAACCTTTGATGAAACTTGGATTTACCAGTATGATCTCGAATCAAAACAAGAATCAACGCAGTTGACAGAAAAGTGTGATAAGCCATGCCGCAAATTTAAGATTCACCGAATGTCAGCGAAGCTTATGGCAACCATTTTCAAAGACCCAATCGGAATTATTCTTATTGACTACCTTTTAAAGAACATTACAATAACAGGTAATTATGGTATCATGCTGAATTAATTGTCAGAGAAGCTATAAAAAATAAACGGCGTAGAAAAGTTAGCCGCTATGTTTTGCTTATCCCGGATAACGTCCCTGTCCACACAGCCAAGGTTGCGAAAAGTGCTATTCGCGAATCGCAAATGATTTAAAGAAATTAAACGTTCATCCTACAATCCTGACCTAGCATCCTACGACATTATCTGTTTACGTATTTGAAAAAAGACTTGAGGAGACACAAATACAGGGCTGAAGAAGAGATGATGCAAGAACATTTCTCAGGCAAATCACCAAGTTACTTTATTAAATAAATCAAAATACAATGAAAGATGTAAAAGTTGAATTGAGATATCTAGCTCAAGATTATGTTGAAAAATAGAGCCGTTATTTTTTTTACCATGCCTTTTTCTATGTTAGACTCATTTTCTGTCAGACGTGCTTCGTACTTCTTTTTCTTTGAAAATCTTTAACTGATTCAACTTGGTTCAACCTGCTTTTTAGTATTCCGTACGGAACACTTATAAGATCACTTCGGTGTCTGTCCGTCTGTCTGTCACACACGATTTTCTCCGAAACTATTTGTCATAGAAAGTTGAAATTTGGTAATAATATAGGAATTGATGGCCTCATCAGAGCCATGTAGTTTTGAAAGCTAAATTTTGACTTAAGGGGTTAGTTTCGGGGGGTGAAATCAGAAGTGAAAAAAAAAAATTTTACTAGGTAATCGAGTGTCGTGTGAAAACACGAGTAAAAAATATATATATATATATAATGTGATACTTGAGCGCACTTTTCTTTGTATTATTTTTAAAAAATCGCGAAAAATCGCTGTCCATCCGCCTTATCTCGAAAAATACTTATCAAAAAATTTTAAAAAAATTCTAGAATATTCTCCACGGGTTGTAGATTAAACGAAAATTGTCACGAGTGCATTACCTGTAATAATTTATCTGGTATATAAAAAAAACAGAAATTTCAAAGTCATCAATTTTCAGTAAAGATTGGAAATAAACTTTGTTAAAAACTCATTTGGGATGTGTTTTGTGAAGTCACTGATCATTTTATACTTCCGTTACAACATTTTTTATTTTAAAATCAATTAACGTACGGAACACTAATTGCGCAAGTTCAACTTGCACTTGACCGGTTTTTTAGTGTTCCGTACGGAACACTTATAAGATCACTTCGGTGTCTGTCCGTCTGTCCGTCTGTCCGACTGTCACACCCGATTTTCTCCTAAACTATTTGTAATAGAAAGTTGAAATTTGGTAATAATATAGGAATTGATGGCCTCATCAGAGCCATGTAGTTTTGAAAATTAAATATTGACTTAAGGGGTTAGTTTTGGGGGGTGAAATCGGAAGTGAAAAAAATTTTTTTACTAGGTAATCGAGTGTGGTGTCAAATGAAAGCTTGTGAAGACACGAGTAAAATATATATATATATATATATATATATATATATATATATATATATATATATATATATATATATATATATATATAATGTAATACTTGCGCGCACTTTTCTTTGTATTATTTTTAAAAAAATCGCGAAAAATCGCAGTCCACCCGCCTTATTTCGAAAAGTACTTATCAAAAAATTTTGAAAAAATTCTGGAATATTCTCCACGGGGTGTAGATTGAACGAAAATTATCACGAGTGCATTACCTTTAATAATTTATCTGGTATATAAAAAAAAACCAAAAAATTCAAGGTCGTCAGATTTCAGTAAAGATTGGAAACAAACTTTGTTGAAAACTCATTTGGGGTGTCTTTTGTGAAGTCACTGATCATTTTATACCTCCTTTACAAATTTTTTTATTTTAAAAGCAATCAACGTACGAAACACTAATTGCGCAAGTTCAACTTGCACTTGACCGGTTATTTTATACTGTAGTGTGCTTCTTTCATTCCTAAGGTTCCTTTGCCATTTCCTTTTGCTATCTTTCGTGAATATAAAAGAATAACAGTTACTATCATCATCTGGCAGCCCTAGCTTGACTATATATTCTGCGCGAAGTTTCGAACTAGGCTAAATACTGCATCCTGCTGTTACATGGTAGATATCAGCAAACTCTCAATGCCAACTTCGTTGTAAAGACTTAAAGTATTGCTTGTGAAAACCGCTCGAACCAGAAAAAACTTTCTATAAAGACAGTTATTCTCCCGTTCCTCACTCGGCTGGAACACACATCTGCAGTCGGACTCGGAAGGACTAAGGGAAATCGACGGAAATTACCGATGGCATATGGGATTCACTTGAACCAAAAAATAAACTGACTAAGGAGATGATGTCTTACTCTTTCATTTCAGAGTGTAATGCATATAGGAAGTCGGGTCGCAAAAACATACCTTTCTGGAATGTCACAAAGATGCTTATAGGTATCGTGACAAGCAAGAAGTGTAGAACAAACCTATAAATCCGACAGTACCATTTGTCGATCATGAGATTCAAAACCCCATATTAGAGGGCGCAGGTAATTTCCACACCACTAATCCGTTTATGACCTAGACATATTTAAGGGATTGTAATTGCAGAAGTAAATTCCACACCCAGTACTTTCAGGTAGAGGATGAGGGTTGATAAATGGGTGGTGGTACGCACCGGCCTGTTCAATTAAATCATTATTAAACCCTTCTACATATCAGTTTAGTACATGTTATTAATTTGTGATTATTACTTGGTTGTGCGTATATTTTTTAAAGTGTTGCTAATATGGAAGCAAAGTTAATAAAAAGTAATCGAGGAAAGGACATGTTATGTGTGAATAACTACACTAACTTTCGACAAAAGGTGCTAAAATGTGGAGAAACATTTTGGAGGTGTTCAAAAAAAGATTGCAAATCAAAAATCTTCACCGTTGGGCCCGAGAATTTAGTTACCAGAAGTGAAGGACTCCATACACACGAAGCCGACACCAAGAAGCTGAATGGGCAAATAATTAGTAATTAGTCCTGCAAAAGAAAAGCCGGAGAGCATATGAGTGAAAGGCCATCTAAAATTATCCGACAATAACTACAAAACACGCTGCCTGAAACAGTAACAGAAAAAGATGTCGAATATATTAGAAAAAACATTTATAACCATAGACGCAAATTTTTTTGCAAGGACGTAATCCAAGTAGTGCTGAGGAGGTGCATAGTGTTTTAGAGATATTTGAAATCAAAACTAGCAAGGGTAAGAATTTTCTATATATCAATGAACTCGAAAGTGGCATTATTGTTTTATTCTTGCACTACAAATGTCAATATGTTGTGTAAAATATCCAATATATATATGGACGGCACCTTTTCATACTGCACTAAATATTTTACACAGTTATTACAGTGCATGGTTTTTGCAAACGGTCATTACATTCCATTATTATTTTGCTTATTGCGTGATAAGAGAGCTGAAACATACAAAAACCTCTTCACATTATTAAAATGTAAGATTTATTCAACAGATACACTGTATTTCAATCCAGAGAAAATTACTATTGACTTCGAAAAATCTATTCATAAGGCAGTATCTGAAGTTTGGCCAAATGCTAAAGTGTTAGATTTCATTTACACCAATCTTGGTTTCGCAAGATACAGAATCTAGGTCTAGCTAAAGAATATTCCGACAAAAATTCTGAAATTGGTCGTTGGTTAAAGTATTGTTTCGGCTTGTCCTATTTAGCACCCGAAGAATTAGGTGACAGTTTTGCATACGGTTTATATTCTATAAAACCTGAGGATGAACGTTTAAATAAATTTTGTGATTACCTACTAGAGACGTATATAGAGGAAGGAGCCGATTTTCCAGTTGAAATATGGGCAGAATCGAGTCCATCTTTAACTCGAACGACTAACTGTTGTGAGTCCTTCCATTCCCATCTAAATAATTATTTTTATTCTACACATCCGTCTTTGTATACTTTTATCGATACGCTGAAAGAATTTCAGATTAACGTATATGTAAAAATACAAAGTGTCGACGAGTCTAAAAATAAGTAATAATCATAATAATCAAAAATTAAAACATTTAAAAAATCTTTATGAACAAAGACAATTAGGAAATATTAATCGTTTCCATTTTTTAAAATGTGTCTCCTATTTTTCTCAACCTGTTTTGTAAATATATATAAATAGATATGTATAGGTTTGTAGCATTATCTAGTATATGTAAGGAAATTTGTCCAATTGTATTTTATGTATTTAGCAAAAACTTCATGTTTTATCAATATTATTCTACTATGAAATAAAAACATATATTTTTGCAAATATCTAAAATTTTCAATAAAAACTGATTTAAAAGAAATCCGTCCAATTTTATTTAGATGAATAAAGCATAATTATATTTGCTTGGTATGGAAATTACCTGTAAGATTTAAGCATCCTTATAAGGTTAGTGTGGAATTTACCTGTTGTATTAAGGGCGCAGGTAGTCTCGGTGTGAAATTTACTAAAGCCCATATTAGACTGTGGGTGCCGCCGTGCCGTCTGTACGACATTACCTATAGTGGAAAATGCCGTAAATTATATCATCATATTTGGAAATTTTTGGGTACACCTTGGAAATCGATTTAATTGCGGTCAAAATTAGGCCGAGAAAAATCGTTTACATTATGTTGACACTGTTTCAAATTAGTTAAATCGATTTCCAAGCTGTACCCAAAAATTTCCAGAAATTCATGAAAATTTTACGGCATTTACCTCCACTACTAAACTTAAATGGTATTAGTAAGATCTCTCTGATCTATTTGCTTGCTATATAAGCCACCCCTAAATCATACCTTACCCCTCTATTATAACACCGCCATTTTTATTTTCTGTAGACGATTATATAACGTTGTTTTCATTAGCAAATAACAACAATGTATAAACCTTTTCCCTAAAACAAAACTTTATATATAAGAACTTTAAGTGGACGTCATCAATTCGCTGAATGATAATGGATACAATGGATAAATCGTAGACAAAGGCTGTCAAATACAAACGTGTTATTTAAACGTAATACGAGCAGATAGAGAGTGCGATAAAACATTTTCAAGGAGTCTCCTTCTCGCTTTTGTTATTTAATGCACGATGTACAAAAGTAGTACAGGGACCACAATAATTACACAGGCCAACGATGAAAAAACTTTTTTAATAATTTTACCTGATTCCTATGTTTTTTGGTGTGCTGAGTCCGAAAATAATAATAAAAAGTCGTATCACCCACCAATTTTTCACATTTTAATATTCAAAATGTAAAAAGTTTATTTTTTATCATTCGAATGTTATTAGGTTGGCAATAAAATCAGAATTTTATAAGGTTGGCAGTAAAATGTTATTAGGTTGGTAGTTCCGATAAATGTCACAGCTGTTTGTTTTCTTCCAGTTAATATAACCTCGCATTGCAGTGTTTAACCCATGTGCTTTAATTCGCACTTAAAGTATGGCTAATCGTGGTTGTAAAAACTCTCCCAACACTTTTTGTTATAAACTCCTGGACAAAATTAACGCAACAATCTGAAAATTAATGTATCTTTTTCTTATGTCAGTTTTAAAGTTTATCGAGTGTTTGAATAGTAAGCTATGCATATTTTGTTTCGTTGTTCATGACAGAAATCAAAACAATTCCTTTAGATTTTACAGTTTTAAAGAATGTTTTAGAAGATAAACAATTTTCTGTAATAATGCGATAGATTTTCTTTAAAAGTAAGCTTATAAATTGTTCCCTTTTTGAAAGTAATACGTTTTGTGGTAGACTGTTTTATTTTTGACCCCGAAGAATTAGAAAAATGAATCGAACAAGGAATTTAATTGAACACGAGGTAGTGCGAGCCACAGTTTTATTGAACGAGGGATATTGTTAGAGTTATGTTGCCAATTTGTTAGGTAAACATCGTTCCACAATAAGTCGAATGTTAAGACGCTTGAATGAAGTAGGAACTTATTCTAGAAGGCTAGGGCAAGGGCGAAAACGATGCACTAGCGACCTAGATGAACGTTTTATAAGACAATATGCTTTAAGAAACAGGACTGTCACTAGTTCTATAATAAGAAACGAACTCGAAGCTGTTCGCAATGTTACAATTTCTTCTAAAACAGTTAGAAGACGGTTAAATGAAGCTGGATTAAACAGTAGGAGACCAACCACTGCGCTCTTGCTTACTAGAGAGAACAGAGTTGCCAGGTTACGTTTTGCTCGAAATCACGAAAACTGGTCTGTGGATGATTGGAAACAAGTTTTCTTCACAGATCAAACTAGGGTTAGTCTAAAACATCCAGATGGTCGTGAGCGAGTATGGCGAAGACCAGGAGAGAGGTTTGCTCCTTGCAATATCTCTGCAAGGATTCCATTCGGCGGTGGCTCTGTTATGTTCTGGGGTAGCATCTGCTTTGATGCTGTCCGTACGAGATCCATGAATGCTGACTACTATCTTGAGAATATTGTAATAGAACATGTAATGCCTTTCGGTCATTTTGTGGGACAAAATTTCCTGTTTATGCAAGACAACGCTCGACCTCACGTGGCTAGGGAGGGACTCGATTATCTTAATCAAGTTGATATACCGATTATGCAATGGCCACCAAAAGCCCGGATCTGAATCCGATAGAACATGTATGGGATCACCTTAAGAAAAATATGAAATGTCATATACCTGCACCTAGAAGCCTGAGGGAACTTGAAAATGCAATTATCACAGAATGGGAGCAAATTCCTCAAGATTTTATCCAAAATTTAATTAGAAGCATGCCTAGGCGCATAAACGCTGTCATCCGAAGTAGAGAAGGCAACACATGCACGTCCCAGTTACACCATTAATTTTGCTTCTAGTGTCCCAGTTTATTTTTTTCAATATTACATAATTTCAACGATTTTGTTATTAGGTCTTAAGAATAATTTTAATTCGAATCTTATAGAGAAATTTGGTAGCTAATTCACTTTTAAAGTATCCGAATAAGTTTTTTCTAACTTTAAGTGTAACCAGTGTTCATAAAAAATTATTAAAATTAATTCGTTATGGAGATTTGTATGATTTAATATATTGATGCGTTAATTTTGTTCAGGAGTGTATATGTGGTAAGTTTGTCGTTAAAAAACATCAAAAAAACATTACTGGCTTTGTATAAAAGGTATGCTTTGCATATTTGGGTGTAGAAATCGGTAATCAAGAAAAATGTTGGGGTCCTCACAAAGTATGTTATGTTTGTGTCGAGGATCTTAGGAAATGATATAAGAAAGAAAATAAAGCTTTTAGATTTGCAGTACCCATGGTATGGAGAGGGCAAGAAAATCATTCAAATGATTCTTATTTTTGCAGGGTTGATCTATCTGGATATAACTCCAAAAATAAGAAAGTAATTGTCTATCCTAACTTTACTTCAGCTAATCGGCCGGTAGGACATGAACCTGGACTTCCTGTCCCTGAGCCACCTCAATCTATTGATGACGTTTTACAGACCAATCCCGAATTTAATGAAAGTCGACCGGGTGATAAGTTTCAATGTTCTCTAGAAAATTTAAAACCACAGTTGTTTACACAAGCTAAGTTAAATGATTTAGTGAGAGATTTGGGTTTGACTAAGGAAAAAGCAGAATTGCTTGGTTGTAGGCTGAAAGAAAAAAACATTTATTGGAATCTAGAACATCTATTTACCATTATAGAACAAGAGATCAACAGTTTGTATCAAATTTTCCCTATTTTGAAATTTAATTCATGTCATATTGTGAGAGAACTGTGGGTGATACAAAAAAACTCATACCAGTGTCAGCATTCAAAAATACATAACACTTATGTTAGATGTATTGAATTAAAAAGTTTTTACAAATATTTTTTTTGTTGGCCTGTGTTATTAAGAAGTTTTGGTGTATAGGAATGTTTTTTTAAGTGTCTGACATAATTCACTACTTTCCTATTCTATATACCAAGAAAATTCTTTCATTACTACACTTTTTTATGCGGAAGTCAAATATGATAACAAAAAATTTGTCATTTGGTAAATTTTGACAGATTACAAAGCCAACTAGAATTTTTTTAAGAGATACCCTCCATATATGAATACACCATTAAATAACATTTTTTAGTCCATTTACAAAAATATACAGTCTGTTAATTAAGAACGTATCCGCGATAATTCATTTGTCGTATATTTAACTAAACATTGGTAGAGAAAACCTTTGTCTACGATGCATTTTAGTAAAAGTATCAGTTTATTTCCAACTTTCGTCAAAATCGCGTAAAATCCAAAATGAGTCAATAGTTTGCGCGTCGGTTCGAGGCAGTCTTTCTTTGTTACCATCCAAAGGGGTCTAAAATGACACATTCCGCGACCACTAAATATATTAAAAAGTTGACGTCGTTTGTGAAGAAGTGGGTAAGTCGTTTTGACGAGACGAAAAATATCGACAACTTGTTAGAACGTGGTTAGATAGGCAAAATCACTCCAAAAATCGGAAAAACGAATCGACTCTTTGTTTTTTACGGGACCCGAAATGCACGCTGCGTCAAGGATCGGAGTCGGGTTTCAATGTGTCCCATGAGACGATTCGATAACGTCTTCGTGCCCATGATGTTAAATTCCTTTACTGGGCGAAAATCACGTCACGAAGCGGCTCGCTTGGATCCACGATAACATACTAGAATGGCCCTCACAATCGCCGGACGCCAACCCTATTGAAAACGTTTGGTCCCTTGTGAAGCGAAAGGTCAAAGGAAAGACTCTGAGAACATTGACTTGTTGTCTCGCGAGATATGAAAAATTTGCAGAGTATACAGAAAATCTCGTCGATTGATGGCAAAAAATGTTCTCGAAACACATTTTTTTCAAGAATATGAGCGGTCACGTTTTTACTTGACAGACTGTATATCTCCTTATATTAATTTTCAGCCGTTATCAATACACAGGGCATTCAAGTTATTAAACCAAATTTTAACTTTTAAATGGTTTACTCGCTTTACTATTTTCCTATTTAGCATATCAAAAAATTTGTTTTACTGCTAAACTTTTTCTGAGGATACCAAATATGATAAGATTTCTGGAAATTTTAATAATCATTTTTTTGTCCTGGTCCGACACTTTTGCTATCGAACCACGTTCTGGTAGATCAAAAACATTTTTTAACTGAATATCGTTTCACCCACTTACTAACGAATGCCCTTGACTTGCTCACATACTTAGCAGCCACTCTAGGCGACATTTTTTGACCTTTTGGAGAATTACATAGGAGCACATCCTCAAAGCTCAAAGCGTATACAGCACTTATGTTTGATAATGTACTAGTTAAGCATAAATAAGGTTAGAAATGAATCTTTTTTTACAAAGCATTGTTTGCATGGATGTCAGCAATAACCCCACAAAGGGAATTTCTTTGACCGGCTGTATTTAGTTTTTCTGTTTACCTTAAAAGTCTAGATCCTCTCTATATTGGGCAATCCCTACTTCTCTCTCTCTCTCTCGGTGACACTAGGCAGTTGCTGCCTTAACAGTCAATCTCCAGGCGTCTCGATCGCCTCACTTGACTCGTACATACCCATACCAAAGAGAGACCTTACTTGGTGAGACCATCTTGTCGGAGACCGTCTCCTTGAACCAAAATATTTCAGGTACTATCTATTAATTCTGTTTGAAAGTCGGTCATTCATACTAAGCTTTTCAAGATTAGATACGTTAGTATGGTGTTCGGTATATGATACCCTGAGGAGTCTTCGATATAGCCACACCTCAAACGCTCGATTCGTCTTTTGTCAGCTTGTTTAATAGGCCACGCTTCCGACGTTTAAGTTGCTATGGGGATATGCTGGATAGCAATCTTAACTTTGTGTTTTTTTGTGACAGCTGGATCTTTCCAGACTTTAGCGAGTTTGATCGTCGAGTTTCTAGCCATAGCCAAACGTCTTCTTACTACCACTATTGTTGTATGTTATGAGGGATCTCAAACAGTTAAAATAGTCTACAACAGTGAAACCAGCAATTTCATTTATGTGCGATCATCACTTTTTTTTCCAGGCGCTTCATAACTGATTCTAGGTCTTATATTGAAGTTGCAAGTATAACAATATCATCCGCAGATCTAAGGTTCCTTAGCTTTTTTCCACCGATTGTCACACCCCCACTCCAGCCATCCGAAACAAACCTCATTATACGAGGCTGGTTTGAAAAGTCCGAGAGATGGCATCACCGGCGCGTATCGAGGTCATGTTTAGTTAGTAGCATCTCTTGAATGAACGCACACCAAGTTTCAGCCATATTGGTCTATTTCTTTGTGTTTGGCATTCGTGTGAATCAAGGAAGTCGAGTGATTTTCAAGAAATGGACGAAAAAGAATTTCGTGTGGTGATTAAACATTACTTTATGAAAGGCAAAACGCCTCAGGAGACTAAAGAGAAGCTTGATAAACATTATAGTGACTCTGCACCTTCGATTAGAACAGTTTATAAGTGGTTTCAAAATTTTCGGACTGGCCATATGGGCACAAGTGACGCTGAACGTTCTGGACGGCCTGTGGAGGTTACGACTCCAGAAATCATTGATCAAATCTATGATATGGTGATGGATGACAGAAGAGTTAAGGTGCGTGAGATTGCTAGTGCTGTGGGCATCTCGACTGAACGGGTACATAATATTTTGCATAAACATTTGGACATGAGAAAGCTATCCGCAAGATGAGTGCCGCGATTGCTCACGCTTGCCCAAAAACGGAATCGTGTGAAGTGTTGCAAGGATGGTTTGCAGCTGTTCCAGAAGAATCCGGAAGACTTTAAGCGTCGTTTCGTCACTGTGGATCAAACATGGATACATTACTATACTCCTGAGACCAAACAACAATCTAAACAATGGGTTACCAAGGGGGAATCTGCACCAAAAAATGCGAAGACCGTTCCTTCGGCCGGAAAGGTTATGGCGACTGTCTTTTGGGATTCGCAAGGGATAATCCTCATCGACTATCTGGAAAAGGGTAAAACTATTACAGGTGAATATTATTCATCGTTACTGGACCGTTTAAAAAAACCGAGCTGCAAGAAAAACGCCCGCGATTGGCCCACAAGAAAGTCCTTTTCCATCACGACAACGCACCAGCACACACCTCAGCAGTTGTGGTCGCAAAATTAATGGAAATAGGATTCCAACTCGTTTCACATCCCTCCTATTCTCCAGACTGGGCTCCCTCGGACTACTATTTGTTCCCCAATTTGAAGAAATGGCTGGCGAGACAAAGATTTTATTCAAACGAGGAGGTGATTGCAGACACTAATGGATATTTTGCAGACTTGGACAAATCCTATTATTCGGAAGGGATCAACAAACTAGAACATCGTTGGACGAAGTGTATAAGCCTAAAAGGAGACTATGTCGAAAAATAAAAAAGGTTTACCCCAAACACATAAGTAGTTTTTATTTTTGCACGGACTTTTCAAACCAGCCTCGTATGTTCATTAGATATATTAAAAAGTAAGTGTGACAGAATACAGCCCTGTCTAACGTCAGCTTCGACGGTAAAGGGATCGAAACAAGAATTATTTAGTTTAATTCTGCCATTTATGTTCTCATACGGATAATAATCCCTACTTGGTCCTCTTCAAATTGAAGAGTTTAAAGCGTTGTTTCGTCGTTGCACTCAATTCCCATTCTACAACGTGCTTTTCTACATCTCTTTAAGATTTCACTTATATAATTTTTTTAAAAAATTGAATACATGACAATCAGCAATCCTGCCTAGTCCTAGTAAGAAACAATATTTATATTTTTAGTGATATGAAATAAAAAAATTTAAAATTGTTCAGTATTTTTTTTACACATGCTTAAAAATAAATAATTAAAATTCCATAGTTTGGACCTCTAAGTTAATAACATTAGACATCCTGAAATACGGAATATAAAATAAAATTTCTATTGAAGAGAACGAAGTGCGAAATTCGGGAGGGCGGGCGGATTGGAGAACAGAGAAACAAAACTGTACGTGCGTCGTAGAAGGCAGTGGCGCGAACCTGCCGCATATCGATTTACAGGAATGCCCTGGGGGCACAAGAGTATATTCCTGCCGCCGCCGAGAAGCGGTCCTGCCAAGAATACGTATAGATAACGTCATAGAATCACGGGCCAAATGAATGACTCACCATTATTTTCTCTTTGATCTTACTTGACAAGGCTTTGGCGTATAATGTAATACTATCAAAAAGTATTAATCAAGGAAATTTACACCTTAGGAATTCTTCGCAGAATTTTTCATTTAGCAAGTTACAACGATATTTGCCTAACCTTCTTAACGGTATTAATACTTTAACATTTTTTTCTACAACCGTAAAAACTGACAGTGTTTGCTTAATAAAATTAGGGAATTAATATAAAATTATAATCACCCTAATGTCATCAAAATGAATACGAGTTACAATCTGCGACACTTGAAAACCGAGTCCCGGATTCAGCGTAAACCAGTCAGGGATATGTACTTGTCTTCCGACTCATTCAATATTCTAATCTCGCAAAGTCAAGATTCCTGAATATATCTCTTGCAATCGTAAACAAAACGTTGGAAAGTCATACCATTTTTACACCCAGAATTATGGTTTTTCATCTAATCAATAGCATAAAAATTTCCATTACATCGTAGACTTTTTTCTTTCGAAACAAGAGATTGAAGAAAAGATTACAAGAAGTTCGTCATGAAATTATCTATTTCAAAAACAATACAACTAAGCTACAAACTGCTTACAAGCGCAAAATGGGGATTTCATTATTGTTTGCCTTAATGGTAAATAGTTTTCCGGGATATTGTGGTTAGGGGAAGGATTATTAACCCCATTGTGACATACTTTACGACAATGAGGTGGTTCGTTTTAGACTTCCCCGAAGTTAATGATATTAAGAACTTGTGCTTAGTCATTTGATTATATCGTCTCTTAATGGTAATGAACCGACAACTCTATTTTGTTTTCCTACATGAGAAAGGGTTGGAACTAACTCTAAATGCGTTGAGTAACATTTAACGAAATTATAGAGAAAAAAAATCTTAGGCTTGAAACTTGCTGTAGTAATTGGCAATAAAAACTATACAATATAGTGTTCAATGTCAAGAAAATACGAATGTTTTTTTTAAAGTTATCTATCTAGTTATAAATGAAAATTCCCGTACTTTTAGTCTTGCGTATCTAAAGTTGTTTCAGTCCATTCAAAAAAATTATTTTGTTTACGCTTCAAAGAACGACGCTTCAGCGGCTTTCCACTTATCATTTGAGGGAAATTTTCAGCCCCTAAGGTCCTACTTTAGATGTTTCAACAAAAAGAAGTCACATGGCGCTCAATTAGGGCTGTGGGGTGGATGTTGTAACTCGGCTAAACCACAGCTTGAGGTGTATTAGACTTGTGTGAAATAACATGGTTGTCCATGAATTCGGGCATTTTTCTCTAATGGTCTGTTTCTTGTTTTTTGGTCGTCCTTCCATAAACCGTATTCTATAAGCAAAATTTCTTCACAGTCCCAAAAAACGGTCACCAGCAACTTCTTTTGTGAAACCATTGCATCGACTCCTGCTTCCTAGTAGGGGAGCCTAGGATAAATTCGTTATATATATATATATATATATATATATATATATATATATATATATATATATATATATAAAGTAGTTAAAGTTTTTTTCTTTTTATTTTCGGGAAATCGGTCAATAAGAGGAAACTTATTTGTTGTCAAATTTTATATTTAGTTGGTAATTCCCAGCTTCATTATGAATGTAAAAACTGAAAGTAGAAAAGGAAAAAAAAACTGTATGTTTTAAACAGGAATAAACAAACAGAGCCTCACCAACAGAAAGTATTGCCAAATCAAAGGTGATGTTAATATCTGTCACACAGTACTAACAAACAAAAACACAAGCAACATGACAAGGAACAACACAAAACCTTCTGTCCCGATCACTATAAATTCACTGAAAAAGTAATTTGCTTGATCAGTGGTTTGACTGTGTGAGTAGTAACCTATGCATAAATATTAATAGCCTATCAGATTATACTGTAAATCTACAAACTTAAAATGTTACAATGCTTATCTTATTAATATCCGTTTTATAATTAATTGTCTTCTCATCCCTAATAATATGACACATCTCAAGGAATAACCGCTTATTATATACGTTCTCAAACTCAAGTATCTTAATATTCGCATAGTCAAAAACATGTCCTATACTCGAATGGTGATACGCCACAGCATACGAGTTTTTTTCCGATCAAGCAATCACTCCTATGCTGTGTGAGCCTGTTTTTCAACCACTGAGAGGTATGTTCTATATAAACACCTTCACAACCCAGACATGGTAATCTGTAAACAACATACTTATTCTGGCCACCATTGTATTGGACCGATTATTACGTTTTGTATTATCTAAATTACCAGTTGAAGTCCCATTCATATGTAAGTATGTTGATGACATCATTTGCTCCATTCCAGGTGATTCAGCTCAGCTAGTGTTGGATATGTTTAATTCATTTCATGATAGATTACAGTTCACTATTGGAATGGAACGTGATTCAGGTGTCCCCTTTCTTGACACCAAGAGATAGACAAAACAAAATCACTTTGGATTGGTACCAAAAACCCACAGCAACCAACGGATACTTGAATTTTTCTTCAAATCATTCAACGGGTCAAAAATGTAATACTAAACTCGAAGCTAACTGACTCAGTTATCTTCGAGCGGCAGCAGCAGCAAGATCACAGTATCGAGTAGCAGCAGCAGTAAGAACACTTGAAAATGAGATTTTGGCGAAACGTCGTGCAAATTCATTGTTAGAAGAACGGATTGAAACCCGCAATTTTAACATATTACATTCCACCATCCGCGAAGATCTCTATTGTAATATATATATATATATATATATATATATATATATATATATATATATATATATATATATATATATATATATATATATATATATATATATATATATATATATATATATATATATATATATATATATATATATATATATATATATATATATATATATATATATATATATATATATATATGTATATATATATGTGTATATATATATATGTATATATATATATATATATATATATATATATATATATATATATATATATATATATTTCTCTGAATTGACACATCAAATAAAGTAACCAAAACAATAAATCCCACTGAAAAAATAGAAGAACAACGGCTGACTTGCTTTGTTCTCGTTATAGTTTAGTTTACTTTGAGATCTCGTATTGTGCTGTTAATTTTAGTGATTTCCACTAAAGATTAAGTGTATTATACAAAAATGCCAAGAAACTCTGAATTGCATTAGAAAATACAGTTTCTTTTTGAAAGTGGGAAAAATAAACCTGACATTGCAAAAATAATGAAACGTCCACATAGTACGATGAAATATACTCTAAATCGTTTTAAAAAGGTCGAAAACGAAAGCAAATGCGAGAGGAGACCGGCAGTTAATACCAGTTTCTTTGAAAAATCTCAAAAAGACGTATTCTGAGCTATTTACTGATTTTTTTGAAGACATTGGAAGGAAAATTTCTACTGGAATAATGAGAAAAAGGCCTCAACGTGCTGAACTCAAAGGCTGTAAAGCTAGAAAAAAGCCTACCTATCGAAGAAGAATAAAAAGATGTGCTTGGTATGGTCCGAGAAACATAAATCTTTCAACAAAGAGGATTGATCTAATGTTGCGTGGTGGGACGCGTCTAACTTCGAGGTATGTTATTAAGTCTGGGTATTGTTTAAATTATTTATTTTAGTTAATGAGTTACATAAAAGTATTTTCTTTTTTTTCCTTGAATGTTTGTTTTTCCCTTGTTTGAGATTGTTGTACATCTGGTGCTACCTATATAAGGTGCCAGCTAGGAGAGGAGTATAACTCCGACTGCATAGTACCGACCATAAAGCACGACAATGGCAATATTATTATGTGGGGGTACACATATCAGCATGTGGCGTGAGCGAAATACTAGTTTACAAGGCTCGAATGAATTCACAAAAGTTTACAAACCTGGAACCATCATTTTGTAAATTGCATGAAAATATAAACTTAGAAAATGTTCATTTCCAGTAAAATAATGCATCGTGTCACAAAGCGGTAGTGACAATGAAGTGGTTCCGCGAGAATAGGGTGGTACTTCTGGATTGGCCCCCACACTCACCAGATCTCAACCTTATAAAGCATGTGTGGCCGATCCTCAAAGGAGAAATAAAGGAACACTCAATCACATTAAAATATACCCTCACACGCATCTTATTCGAAGAGTGGAACGCTATTTCCCAAGAAAAAGTTAATTTTTTCATTACCAAAAAGGATTGCAGCGGTAATAAAAGCAACAGTACTAAATACTGATTTTTACAATAAACAGCACTTTAGTTTAATGTATGCCTTTTATTTTGGTCTATATTCCATCAGAGCTTTAAGATTTTGATGTTTTTGTTAGATGGTAAATACTTTTGGTTAAGCCTATATATATATATATATATATATATATATATATATATATATATATATATATATATATATATATATATATATACACGAGGCTGCTTTGAAAAGTCCGTGCAAAAATAAAAACTACTTATGTGTTTGGGGTAAACCTTTTTTATTTTTCGACATAGTCTCCTTTTAGGCTTATACACTTCGTCCAACGATGTTCTAGTTTGTTGATCCCTTCCGAATAATAGGATTTGTCCAAGTCTGCAAAATATCCATTAGTGTCTGCAATCACCTCCTCGTTTGAATAAAATCTTTGTCCCGCCAGCCATTTCTTCAAATTGGGGAACAAATAGTAGTCCGAGGGAGCCAAGTCTGGAGAATAGGGGGGATGTGAAACGAGTTGGAATCCTATTTCCATTAATTTTGCTACCACAACTGCTGAGGCGTGTGCTGGTGCGTTGCCGTGATAGAAAAGGACTTTCTTGTGGGCCAATCGCGGGCGTTTTTCTTGCAGCTCGGTTTTCAAACGGTCCAATAACGATGAATAATATTCACCTGTAATAGTTTTAAACCCTTTTCCAGATAGTCGATGAGGATTATCCCTTGCGAATCCCAAAAGACAGTCGCCATAACCTTTCCGGCCGAAGGAACGGTCTTCGCCTTTTTTGGTGCAGATTCCCCCTTGGTAACCCATTGTTTAGATTGTTGTTTGGTCTCAGGAGTATAGTAATGTATCCATATTTCATCCACAGTGACGAAACGACGCTTAAAGTCCTCCGGATTCTTCTGGAACAGCTGCAAACCATCCTTGCAACACTTCACACGATTCCGTTTTTGGTCAAGCGTGAGCAATCGCGGCACCCATCTTGCGGATAGCTTTCTCATGTCCAAATGTTTATGCAAAATATTATGTACTCGTTCAGTCGAAATGCCCACAGCACTAGCAATCTCACGCATCTTAACTCTTCTGTCATCCATCACCATATCATGGATTTGATCAATGATTTCTGAAGTCGTAACCTCCACAGGCCGTCCAGAACGTTCAGCGTCACTTGTGCCCATATGGCCAGTCCGAAAATTTTGAAACCACTTATAAACTGTTCTAATCGAAGGTGTAGAGTCACCATAATGTTTATCAAGCTTCTCTTTAGTCTCCTGAGGCGTTTTGCCTTTCATATAATGTTTAATCACCACACGAAATTCTTTTTCGTCCATTTCTTGAAAATCACTCGACTTCCTTGATTCACACGAATGCCAAACACAAAGAAATAGACCAATATGGCTGAAACTTGGTGTGCGTTCATTCAAGAGATGCTACTAACTAAACATGACCTCGATACGCGCCGGTGGTGCCATCTCTCGGACTTTGCACGGACTTTTCAAACCAGCCTCGTATATATATATATATATATATATATATATATATATATATATATATATACATATATATATATATATATATATATATATATATATATATATATATATATATATATTTGTAAGATGTTATCTATAGAAACCAGTATTTTAGCTTCCAGAAAGGAACAAGATTAAAAACAAAAAGAGAGACTCAGAGAGATGAGAATTTTCAATATTTTTATCCATTTGAAATTTCAGTTTTCAACATGCTGACGCCACAGCTGCGGTAACATTTATCAAGGGTTTTCTACATCTGTGTGACGTGTTCCGTTATTCGCCAGGCTAAAATACGAGCTATTTTTGCAATTCCCTTTTATTATTTATTGCTTATTTGTTGCGAAAAACTGGTAAAATTGTAGGATGAAATGCGGTAAATTAAGTAGAAAATGTGAAAAGTATTGCTTGATGTTTGTTATTATTATCCTACACACAAACTTAAAAAGTATATAATCCCATATCCTATTTTGGGAAGTATTACACATACCAATAAAACTAAAATTTAAAAGAAAATGTAACCGTAATAAAACTTACAAAATAGTTTCTTCTGTTAATTTTAAGTTAACTGCAACCTGCTGATAAAAGAAAATATCTTTTCCAGTTAAACCGGTCTTGGGCTTTTTGGATCCAGTTTCCCGCTACTTTTCTCAGATCATACGTCTATCTGGTGGGAGGTCTTCCTCTATTCCTACATACCTCTTGTCTAGGTCACCATTTCAACACCTTCCTAGTTCATCTGTTATCTTGCATTCTTACCAGATGACCGGACCAATTCCATTTCAAAGATAGAACCTTCTCAACTGCATGTATCCCTCTCGTACAGTCTCTATTTTCTTTATTTGTGACTTTATCTCGAAGACGAACCCAACGTTGACCGCTCCATTGTTACCCTTATCTTATTTATTGTCTTCTTTGTCAAAGTTCGAGTTTCTGCTCCATAAGTAAGCACAGGTAACACATTGGTTAAAGATCTTTGGTTTAAGGCAAATAGGTATACCTGATTTCAGCGTTTCTCGTAGATTGCCAAATGCGGCCCAAGCTAGAGGGACCCTCCGTTGTAGTTCATGAGTCTGATTATATCTGCCCAACTTAATTTCATGTGCCAAATATTTATATGTCATGACTTGCTCGATGTTTACCCCGTTTACTGATAGTCGCTTGGTAAAAACTAGATTTGTCATAAACTGGATCTTCAAAAAATGTATCTTTAGGCCAATTTTATGGGACTGTTCTTTTAGGGTGTTAAGCATGACATTCACACTATGTCATCGGCCAATCTCAAGTTATTCAGTTTGTTCAATTTGTTTGTTTCCCGATGTAATTCAACTGTTGATGTTGCCTGACAGTAGATATGTCTTAGGATTTCGATATACCTTGAATCTATACAGTATTCAACAAGGCCGTAAAAAGCATATCCTGGATCACTGAATCGAAGGCCTTCTCATAATCCACGAAGATTAATATTAAAGGCCTGTTATATTCGACACATTTTGCCACAATTGACTTGAGTCAAAACCATACTTGCTCGGAATCCAGCTTGATCAAGTATCTGGTAGAGGTCAAACATTTTGTCAGTATTTTTGTGAACATCTCATGGAAGAGGATGTAGGATAGGAGTAGTTTGAGAGATCTATCGAATCGCCTCTTTTATAGAGGAGAATAATAATAGCTTTGTTCCACTGCGTTGGTTTTATAGCTTTAGTAAGACATAGGTTAAACAGTATTGTGAGGACCCTGATGACAGTAGGTCCAGCCAGCTTTATGGCTTCAACCACAATACCATCCTCACCTGGAGACTTATTATTTTTCATCTCACTCAAGACTTGTATGATCTCATCTTCTGTTATTTCGGGAATAGTTCTGAACCTTGATTTTGAATATGTGGAATCTTATACAGTGTGTCGTTATTAGCGTTTTTGTAAATCTGTTTATAAAAACCTTCGACAATATTCATAATCTCTTCCCTATCCGTTATCACTCTTCCATCTTCGTTCTTTAGTTTTTGTATAATTTTTGTTCCCGTAGATAATTTGGATCTTAAAATTTTTAGACTTTTATTCTCCTCGATTACTTTTGTTACTTGTTCGGTGTTAAATTTTCTAATATCTCTTCTTATTGTTATTGATACTACTTTGTTGGAAGCTCTATGATCTGTTGTGTATTGCCGCCTACCATTTCTCTTCGCTTCCTTACTAATTTCTTTGTTGGTTCACTTAGTTCTTCCAGAAGAAAATATAATTAACGCAAAAAAATCTTTGCTATTGCTTCTCTAAACGAAGAATGCAAGAAATTTAAACAGTATGTAATTAATACTTAATACACAAGATATATATAAACACACAAAATTAAGCAAAATTTTGAAGTGAGATGTCACTCTCGGTAATTTATTTACTTGTAATTTCAAAGAAATTTATTTGTCTGAAAGTGTATGAGAGTGGAATGAAAAACAAGGCAAATAACATTTTTTTTTTACAAAAATCAAAACCTAAGAAACCATTTTTTCAGAATAAACTTCAATTGAGCTTCCTGAACGTGCAGCATTCATCACTAAAGATTACGGATTCCCAAAATTCAGCAGGTTTAGTAAGTATTCCCTAGCAAAAGCTAACCGCTTTTTGTGATTAGCTTTCGAAATTAACTGCTTCTTCCTGGCTGCACACCCCTTATAGCCTGCCCTGTGTAAACAATTTCTCACTGTTTGTGAACAAACATTTTTCGAAAATAGTTCCCGTACTTCTTCTTTAAATTTTGGTGCACTTTTCTTGGGATCTATAATTATTTGTCTAACAATACTGGCCTCTTCACGTGGAATTAGTTTTTGGGACGACCGGAGCGTGGTCGAATTTTATAGGAACCCGTTGATTTATACTGGTTTACAATGTACTGAACAGAGGCATGCGACTTTTTAACAATTTTTCCTGTATTTGTATACGATTTGCCATCTTTTCATAAATCAATTCTTATCTTTCGAACTTGAAATGGAATTTCACAATTTACGATGGCAAAATTGCATGAACTGACGTTCGAATTGCTTCCTCATCCACCGTATTCTCCAGATTTGGCCCCCAGCGACTATTATCTATTCGCAAACCTCAAAAAAATGCTCGCGGGAAAGAGATTTGGCTTCAATAAAGGAGTTATCACCGAAGTTGAGGCCTGTTTTGAAGGCAAAGCTAAATCTATTACTTGAAGGCAACGCCAAATCCTTCTACAAGAAAAGTATAGAAATGTAAGAAAAGCGCTGAAATGATTGTATCGCTCTTGAAGGAGACTATATTGATGAATAAAGTCGAATTTTGCAAAAAAAAAATGTGTTTTAAGTTAGCTAGATCAAAAACTTTTCAGCTTTTGTACGTGTTAATAGTATACCATGCTTCGAAATGGATTTAAATTTGAATTTTTGGTTTTTTTTTTCTTTTAATCGAACGAATATAACCAGAATTAGAGAATTAAAGAAAAATTTAATATAATACTGTTTCTTTTTTTTTTCAGGTAAGTTCTTCAGACAGTATTTGCAAGGGATTGGTAAGATATGTAAAATTTTTCATTTATAAATAAGGATGTTATCAGTCACTGCACTATTTAAGAAGGTGAATAATTGGTGTAAGTTTTAAATATGTGAAACATTAATCATATTTTATTTTTTCTGATAAATCATCCTTAGGCGATGCGCAATTTTTCAATAACTGTGTATATCTTATGAGATATTTCAATTAGCATCTGTGTCCTTTACATTTTACTTAACACATGTCTTTATGATGTATTGGCTTACTACTATTAATAACATGCATGTTGTGCATTAAATTGACAGATTTATTGAGGAATATGTGTCAGGTTTATTTTAACGTGGTTGTTAAAAGCTTTAGGAAATTGATACATTACAGCAATTGTTCTGTTTTGTTTTCTATAGAGTCTGGTAATATAGCTCTTAAATATTAATACAGGAATATTACAGGTGATTATTAGTGCAAAACTAACGTTTAGAGTGGCAGAATTGATGAGTGTTAATGTGTAGGTAAATTACGAGGGGCTGTCTCAAGGTTCACTGAGTGGAAGAGTTGTAGAAGAAATAAAAAGCTGAAATTGTTTTTCCTTTTCGACGTACTTAATATTCGCTTCGAGGCATTTTTCCTGCAGTAATTAAAAGAATATATATTTTTTCTTGGGTGAGTCAAAATGGGCGGAATGACTTCATTATAGTCTTAAAATTTATTTCCTCTAAGTTCCTTTTTCATATTTGGGAATCAATATTATTCACATGATAGCCTGGTTTAGATTGTAAGGCACGTAGACTTGTAAAGAGCATCCGTCGCAAAATTCCTCTTGTGGATAGGCTCGTTATCATGCAAAATAAATATTATTTTCGTCGATTTTCCTTTGATGGCATTCTGTAATATTTTGAAGGAGTCATGTGAATTATTATCTGGTGAAAGAGACATCTTTTTCTTTGTAGCAGATGAGCAAAATCCCTTCTGTATCCCAAAAATCGTCGTCCTAGGACAATTTAAATAATTTGAATTTCTTGGGCGGCGTTGTGCCCTATTTATGCCATTGCATAGATTTCTGTTTGGATTTAAGTTCATAGGGATAAGCTCATGTTTCATCACTAGTAAAAATTTTCTCCAAAATAGGATTTAGTGCATCCCTTTGCTTGCATAGATTTCTATTTGGATTTAGGTTCATAGTGATAAGCTTAAGTTTTATCACCAGTAAGAATTTTCTCCAAAATAGAACCCGGTTCATCCCCGTGGTTGGACACGTCGGTCTGCCGTTGCTTTTAGGGCGGTGTGACCATTTTTGGCATATACTTTGCACAAACTCTTGATATGTCAAGATGATCGTAGATTATTCTCAAAATGGTAGTTTATGAGACTTTGATTAATGTAAAAAAAAACTAATTCTTCTTCAAACGGCGTTTGTAATAAAAAAAAAAAACACACACACACACTTATACAGCATTGCCTTAATTTCAACCGGCTATACACATTTCTCCATTTTTTTCCATTAAATCGGAAATGGCGGCCTCAATAGGTCAGTCTGGGAAAAAGTCGTCTTCCAACGCTTTTTGTCTTGCTTCAGTAAGCTTGCTAATTGTACTGGTTTTGGCTAGGACAAACCGTTTTATTACCATTGCTAAATGGAAAAATCACTCCTCGAGGTTTTTGCATTTTGCTGCGTATCTCGATCTCTAGATTACCAAAATCATAGTCTTCCTGTTTGGTCAGCATATTTATTTGTCAGTCTGTCGGCCTGGTTGTAAATTTGGTATATTTTTAGTCTTGAGTGGTTTTCGGTTGAGATATTGCACAAGTTTTAAGTATAATTATTTTCAGTCAATCATCTAAGGCGTTAAAGAAGTCAAGGAGGGTGTTTTTCAGGATTCTTGGAGCCGAGGAATCGGAATCGTTATTTTTTCATTATTTTCAATTATTTATTGTGAAATATATCAACTGTTGATATGAGGGAGATGGGGTTATAGGGTTGTTTCGTATATATCGAGTTGCACAGACTTTTCAGGGTTGTTGGAGTCGGGGAATCGGAAAATAATGATTTTTTTCATTATTTTCAATTTTATTAGTAATATAATATTGAGAGGGAAATGTCAGGTTTTAGTTGTAAAGGTCTCTCTAAAGTGCTTTTCTTTTTAAAACTATTCCATTTGTATTTCTCCGATTCAGTTATTTTTAGTGTTCCGTACAGTACACTTTTGGGATCACTGCGCTGTCCGTCTGTCCCTCGGTCACCCTGTCGGTCACACCCGATTTTCTCCGGAACTATTTGACCTAGAAAGTTGAAATTTAGCACAAATATGGGAATTGATCTCCCAATTAGAGCCATGTAGTTTTGAAAGCTAAATTTTGACTTAAGGGGTTAGTTTTGTGGAGTGAAATCGGAATTGAAACAAAAAAAAATTACTGGGGTATCGAGTTTATGTAGTGTAGGTTTAGCGAAAATTATCATGAGTGCATTACGTTTGGTAATTTATCTGGTATAAAAAAATCTATAAAAAGTATGTTGCTGTGACGATATGGTGGAGGTTTTTGTAATATTTTTTCGGTATATTACTGTTACCTAGTGGCGCGTCGCTCCTGTAAAAAGCTATAATTTTATTTTATTTTTTTTAAATTAAGCAAATATTTAGGTAGTAAATATTTGTTTTACACTTTAATTACTCGATTCTAGATTGGGCTTTACTGATTTATTGGCTATTAGGTAGCTAAGAGGCTATAACTACTATACATTATTGAGTAACAAATAACGTGAAAATATATATTGGATCTTAAGATATATACATGTTAGGGACCTAATTAACTTAACTTAGGTAAGGATTTTATTTTATTTTAAAGGCAATCACGGTACAGAACACTAATTGCGCAAGTCCAACTTGCACTTGATCGGGTTTTTAGTATGGGGTAATTCGGTACTTACCGGTTTCTTTTTGAAAATTCCCTTACAACAAAACACGTAATTTTCACCTTAGTTTGACTAGCTGGACCTTTTTGAGTGTAGATCATTTAAATGTTATAGGGTTCAAACTTGACCTACCATATAAACGTCTAATAAATTCGTAGTTAGTGACATTAGCAAGCAAGAATACATACCCTATAGCAAATAGATGCTTATACTGCACTCTGTCGGCGACTTACTAAGTCTATTCAAGCAGAGCGGCACAGCACGGCTGGCACTTATTGCAGAAACGTACCTTTCTCGAGCTTACTGCTCGAAGCATAGATGGCAGCATTGGTATAACAACTAAAGACGAAACGAAAAGAATCGCATTTTTAGAAGTTACCAAAAGTGTTCTTCGTATTTGCTGAACCAGCCCAGCTGATGATGATGGTTCAGCAAATACGAAGAACACTTTTGGTAACTTCTAAAAATGCGATTCTTTTCGTTTCGTCTTTAGTTGTTATACCAATGCTACCATAGCATACCCTATTACACAGAAGTTTTGACCTCTTTTGGTAACGAACTTGTGTGACTAGCCTCGTCATGTCAAGTAACATTCGTAATCAAGTCAAAGTGTTTAAACGAATGAATCCTGGTAATAAATATTATTGAAACGGTAGTGCTGATTAAGGAATAATAAAATTTTACGTTTATTTGAAAAAGCCTTTATCTAACACAAAAGTGATTATTCAAACTGACCGCCGCACCTCTCCGTCCTTAATTTACAAAACCGATGAAAAAACAAGAATCTTTTAAAACAGTTTTAGCTTCTTAATTCGTATCGAAGAAGCAAAAGCCATTTAGGTAGGTACTTATCATCAAAGCCGTCCGAAATCGTAAAAAATAATGACGAAATTATAAAAAGTAGTGCCATTACGTTCTAGAAGCCGACGACTGGCCCGTCAGTCCATCGATCGGGTGGTCAGATAACGTATAAAAGTCTAACTTCTTAATTACGCTAGCCATGCTGCTCGGGCTGTTGAAAAACTAAGGTTATGTTTAGATAAGAGCGAAAAACTAATGGACTTAGGTCGAGCATTCTATTTAGTCACATTCAGGTTATATTAGAGGTGTGATATATATACACTGTCAAGAAAGAACAGATGGTAAAATTGCTTGAACTTTACATGGTAACCAGATATCATGGAAAATTTATGTATGTCTTTAATTTTTAATAAAGCCGGTATTTATTGAAAACTTTTCGAAAAACAAAGAATAAAGAGGATTTTAATTAGTTTTGTGGGTGTATAATCGTAATTCTTATATGTGCTCTACGAGGGTGGATTGAAAAGTCCTGTAAGAAGTAAGATAAAACAATCCTTTTTTTCGCAAATATAAGCATTTATTTGCCAATATAACTTCCATTGAACTCAATACACTGGATCTGCTAACTCTGAATAATAGGGTGGGTAAGGAACTGTTTCGAAATCCAGTTCGAACATTTTTGCTGATGAGGGAACACTTTTTGCGCGTTAATTTTGTCTAGTTATAATTTAGTTCCCCTTTAGAACTGTATGAGCTATGAGCAGCAATATTTTGGTAGCAAATCTCTTGAACCATACGGATTCAGTGCACACCGTATCCAGCTTCTATTGGTGCACCTCGAACTCTTGATATGGGTATAAAATCACCTTCTTGAAAAATCATGAATAAAATTGAAAAATATACTCAAAGAATTTGTTTCACCTTGTCTTTGACAAATGTTACACCTTTCAGGTTACTGTAACTAGTAGTTATACAGTCTCGCGTCTTGAGCTCTTGGAAATTAATTAAAAAGTTGTTTTTTTATTTTATTTTATAATTAATCTTTTTGATATTAAAGCATAACAACGAACATAAGAAAAAAACTGTCGCCTTGACTAATACTTCAATGTATATTTATGAATTTTAATGATGATTTTTCCGTAAGGGTAGTTTACCCTCTTACTAAGTGTTTAAGTCGCTAAGCTATCTGACTACTAGTTAAAGTATCTCAAGATGGATAAGTAACATTAACTTTTTCCGCACATAATCAATTGAGGATAAACAATACCTTCTATCCTCATAAACCACAAGACATGCACAGCTGGAGGGCAAATGACGGAAAATCGGTGATCGACTATATTATAACAAATAGGGCAGTCAAACTAGAACAAATCATGGATGTAAGGGCGCTAACATCAGCTAACGTAGTGTCTGACCACAATATGATACTGTGTAAAAAAACAACATAAAACCATCTAAAAGAAAACCATTATACGTAGAAAAGATGAACATAGAAGCACTACAAGACGACACAACAAGATGGTTATATACGAAAAGGATAACTGAACAGATTAAGAACAACGCAATACTAGAAACAGACACAGCAAAAGAAAGCTGGAATAAATTAAGAAACAACACTCTACAAGCAAGTAAAAAAGCTATAGGTACAAGACGAATAAACGTGAGACAAAAAAAAACAATACTCCATGGTTCACCCAAGAATTCAAAGAACTTGCGCAAAAGAAAAGAAGGGCGCATATACATTATATATCACAAAAAAAAACGAAGAAAATAGACAGCGCTACATAGAAATACGAAATGAAGTACCTTAAATGCAAAAATTAAGAAAATAAAGCAGAAATATTGGACAAATTTCACAAAAGAAATGGAAAGAGATTTATACACAGGACGAAAAAATGTATGGAAAATATTACGAAGAACAAAAGACAATATTAATGAATACTTGACAGTCACAAATATTGAAACAGAGAATTGGCAACAACACTTTAAACAACTATATGGAAACCAGTCCGGAGAAAGCTACATATCGGAAATGACAACATTCTTTAATAAGATATTACAGGAAGTAAAAATACCGAAGGAATGGACAAAAAGCATCACAATATCGATATTTAAAAAAGGCAGCAAAAAAGACCCGGGCAACTATAGAGGAATAATACTGCTCACAAGTATTATGAAAGTGTTCACAATTATTCTGAAAAGTGAAATAGAAAACAATATGCACATAAGCGACGAGCAACAAGGGTTCCGCCAAAACAGATCAACCACAGACGCTATCTTTACAGTAAGGCAAATAAGAGAAAAAGTTATAGAATACCAGTAACTAGCATTTATTTGTTTCATCGACTTCAGGAAAGTATTCGACAGAGCCAGGTTTATCAGAATTATTAAAGGACATAATTCCGCACCCAATACCACAAATAATCCAAAAACTTAATCACGGTAACACAACAAAAATAAGAAGTAATAACGAATTAACAAAGGAAATAAATATAAAAGAAGGAATAAGACAGAGAGATAGCTTAAGCCCGTTACTATTCTGCATAATATGGGACAAAATGATTAAACTAGGAGATAAACAAATAAAGATAGTGAGATCTGCAGATGATATTGTTCTAATATCACAATCTGAACACGGCCTACAAAGACTGCTCTATAAATTCAAACAAGTAGCAGAAAGATACAACATGGCAGTCAATACCGACAAAACAAAATGCATCACAATAGCTAAAGAACCAGTAAGGTGTAAATTAGAAATAAATGGGAAATTAATAGAGCAAGTATTGAAATTCCCATATCTTGGAATACTAATTACTAGCCACGGAGATATAACAAAAGAAGTGAGACAACAAACAAATAAAGTAGCAGCAATATCAGGGGCCGTCAGAGATGTAGTTGGGAAAAACAAAAATCTAAGTGTAAAGGCAAAAGCAAGAATATATAGAACTTGCGACTCATACTGGCTTATAGCATAGAAACACGGCGAGACACAAACAGAAAAATACAGATACTAATAACAAATGAAATGAAAATACTGACAGCAATAACAGGAAAAAGTTTATTAGACAGAGTGAGTAGTCAGATGGGGAAGAAGGAGAAGAAGAGAGTGGCGTGAACATGTACAAAGGATGGAAGATACGAGAATGATAAAAATATGTATGAAAAAAAAACCTCATGAAACAAGACCAAAAGGACGACCACCAAAGGGATAGAGAGACAGTTGGACATCCGAATCACAAGAAGCTTAATAACGAAGTAGAACATGTCTGTGACCTACTCAGAAGAGGAGGTAAGTAAGTAACTTTTTTTAAAATTGATTGTTTTCTTGATTGATTTTTGTCTTATGGAGCTTTTACAGTTTTTTTAAACTATCACTTAATGTCTTGTTTTATAGTATTTACAGTTGATTCCTGATTGATCTCTTTCTCACAAGACCGTTGTAGGGTCCTTATGATACTGTGCAAATCTTGGTTTCCTTTGCACTGCATCATTAAGTGACCGTATTAACTATTGCACTGTATAGAAGATGGGATGTATAAGTGGGCCTTTCTCTCAAAGAAATAATATCTAAACTATTTGAAAAAAATAGTTCCTCTGAAGGTTTGTTTCATATCTTTTGTGTCTGTTAGTATTTACCGTTCGTCATTAATTCCTTCTGTATTCTTGTTGAAGCCAAAATAATAATGACTGATTCTGCCTTCAACAAAACATCTGCTATTGAAATATCTGTAATAACTCTCCTTATGACTCCTTGGCAAGGGGGCTAGGATGTGTGTCTTCAGGTTTTTGATTCGATAATTTGATTGCCCCAAAAAATTGTTTGCCGCTATAACTGTACTGAACCCGATTCCTACTCTGCTTCTTTCATTTTCTTTTAATTTTAATTTAATTTCTGATCACGTTCGGCCAGATTTTACCTTTGTTTTGTTGCTTACCTTCCAAGGTATCATAAAGAAATGCCTGTTGCTTGTAATGGTATGTGTGTATTATATTATTTTGCCTCTTCAAAGTATTTGGGGGGGCTATTTTGGCCCCGTGTGTTCACCCTCCGTACTGTTATGGTAATTTCTCCTTCCAGAAAATTTTTAAAAAAACTATTACTCTTCCCTCGCATCGCTCGTCTTTCCCGACAGAAGAGAAAAAAAAATATACTGTATTATATATAATTACAGTAACTACAATCACACAACGAGGCTAAAAATCCTTCAGATTATGCTGCAACTGTTTCAAACACGATTTTCACATCTCCTTTCATAGAGCGTTTTTGGTCCGGAGTCAACAAATCCATTGCGCTTTCATTTTTTTTTTTTCATTTTTAGAACTTTATAATATTATGTACCTGTTCATCTGAGATGCCTACCATCTCAGCAATCTCACAAAGTTTAATGCGACGATCTTCCATCACGATACCATGAATTTTATCCCATACCGATACCATTTCTTCAGAAGAAACCTGATCGTACGGCCTCGTTTAAATTCATTTATCCAGTAATAAGTGGTCCACTTTTTTAAATACGCGTTACTAGGCTTTATCCATTTCGACGAAACGTGTAACACTTACTATAGCTACCAACACACAACCGCGCGTCGCATCTATTTTAAACTTTGAACACAATCACGCTTACCAACAGCCATGCCGCTTAAGAAAATTTCCCGCCATTTCATAGAAATTTACCGGACTTATCAGTCCACCCTCGTAAAATATATATGAAATCTCTGATATAAACCAAGTACTATGGCTAAAATTGTGTATAAAGATAGCGTAGTAACATGCAACGGTTGAATTTTTTCATTTATTATTCTGAATTTACTAAAATACAATTTAACATTAGGATAATTAAGATAATGACAACATTTTTAAGATAAGCACGTACTCACATTAACATTACTGACCCAATGACATTTTTACTACATGCCTTTAAATCAAGATATGCACACTCGGAGTCCGGCTGTTTTTGCCAAGTTTAGAAACATTGCTTTCCCAGCGGACGGCTTGTACAAGTGTGTTACGACTCATACAACCTTCACTTTCACAAATAAGCTGGTACTTACTATGTTACTTTAACTATTATAAAAATAGATGACACAGGTATATATAAAAAAAAATTCTCTGTCTTTTAAGTGAGACACGTATTTTCTTACGTATTTTTTTAGGCTGAATCCAAGAAAACAATAAAAAAAAAGGCATCCACCGTGAGATTTTTTTTCAGAAAACAGACTTCAAATGGCCAGAAAAACTATTAAATTGAGAATTAATAATTAATAAATAATATAAAACTGTGTAATCATTAAAATTATGGAATAAAACTACTATTTCGGATATCTGTAAATGTTCTAAATCTACATTTATCATAAAAAACTTAAAAATATTAGGTTCTAGTGTTCATGTTTAACAGAAAGTACGCATACTTCATCTTTAACTAAGCTACGTAGCTAAATGCTGTTTAAAATAAATATGTGCAACCGCTAAATTAAAATATTATGTTTAATTTTTATTAGTATTAAACAAAACTATTGTTTTTTCAGGGTTCTCAATCCTGATTTGACATCAAAAAATAAAGTTTTATGTTCAGTTTCAACAAAAAACTCGCTTTTAACAATTACAAGGGTGCTATATGGGTGGTAAAATGCTTTTTTAAGTAAATAAATTTAATTCAGTTTTACTTTATTTATTAAAATGTATTCTTTTGTCAATTTAATAGTTTTCTGGCAACTTTAAGTCTGTTTTCTGAAAAAAGCTCACGGTGGATGTCTTTTTTATGATTTTTTTTGGATTCAGCATAAAAAATACTTAAGAAAACACGTGTCTCACTTAATCGACAAGGATTTTTTTTGTATACCTGCAATTAAACGCCCTGCTGTCACGTGTCCTAAAAATTGCTAAGTATTTTCAATTTTTGAATAAGGTAACCTTAAACCGTCGTCCAATTTTAATCTTGCCTCGATTTGGAAAATTAATAGAACCACGACATAATTCAGACTAGTAGGTCAACCATAAGGCCGTTGGTATTTATAACTTATATAAATGATTATTATTATGAAATTTTTTTATATTGTATACCAGTATTATTATAAAAATAGATAATTACACAGCCACCCAAAAAAAACTGCATTACCGCGAACCAAAATATGTGGATCTAGTGTATTTTTCGATGCTGAATTCGAATCCGTAGATAAAAAAAAGAATTATTTGCAATTTGTTTTTTTGGCTAAAAGTATCCCTTGAAATGGGATAAAACTATATTAATAATGTAATGAAATGTGAAAAATGGTAGATATTTTATAGTTAAAACAGAATATGCATTCAAACCACAGCAAGCTATTTCTGTTAATTAAACAAAAATCCACCCTTAGAAATGGTGAAAAGTACTCTTGTATTTGTTGATCCTGCCTGAGACTGCGAAAGCCTGTAATTTTTTTTCTCAGATGCTATAACTTTTAAAATCCATTAATCCCAGGAGGTAGTTCCCCTCCCCCTCCTAGGGATGATTTTAACCTTATTAGGAAGATGATTCAGTTGTCTTGGATGTTTGGCACAATGAGATGAAAGTACTTGATCATTTCCGAATTTAAGTAACATCCATGTGCATCATTAGAGCATAGGGGTAGTTGCTACTACCCTATAAGGGAGTGAAAAGTACCCCTCTATTTGTTCATCCTGCCGGAGACTAGGAAAGCCTGTATTTTTTTTCTTAGGTGCTAGAATTCTAATCCCAGGAGGTAGTTCCCCTCCCCCTCCTAGGGATGATTTTCGACCTTATTAGGAAGATGATTTATTTGTCTTGAATGTTTGGCAAAATGAGATAAAAGTACTGAATCTTTTCTGAATTTCAGTGACATCCATGTGCATCATTAGAGCGTAGGGGTAGTTTCTACTACCCTCTAAGGGTAGTTTATAGTCGTGTATCGGTGGTTGAAGCGAGTCTACTCCATATTTGTTCACCTTGCCTAAAACTACAAAAATCTGAATTTTTTTCGTCATTATTGAACCTTATAAGATACCTCCGTAGGAGGGGGTAGTTTCCCAACCCTATAGGGGTGAGTCTCAACCCTTTAAGAGTAATGTCTAGTTGTCACACCGGATTCAGATATTTTGTCTTAAGAGCTACAAGAATTTTTTCTTTGTACATGTTATTTAAACTCACGTGCGTTATTTGAGTTTTAGGGGACTTTTCACCACCTATAAGGGTAGATTTTGGTCTAATTAATAGAGTTAGCTTGCTATAGTTTGAATGCATATTCTCTTCTCTAGACTATAAAAAGTTTCACCCTTCATTAAGAGTAATTACAATATTACTATAATTTTATCCTATTTCAAGGGATGTTTTTAGCAAAAAAAAAATGACACCGTAAATATTTTTTTAACTACGAATTCGAATTTAGCGTCGGAAAATACACTAGAACCATGTAGTTTGGTTCGTGGTAATGAGCTTTTTTTTGTGTGGTTGTGTAATAACATAGCCACACAATAGGATCAAATTGAGTAAGTCGAATTTTTTCTGGTAGGGTATTAGTACTCGTTCGTCCTATAAGATAAAAATTTATTGAGAATGGACACTTTTTTCAATGAACCTCAAGACATCTTATGTTTGTATTTAACACGATATCAGCGCGGCGTCAAATCATACATACGTGGGGGTCAACTTATGTCACTCCATTTGAAATTTAATTTATCGGGAAAATTTCTCGAATAAGTGATAAAGATATTTTTGCAGTGTGTGTTGACGCCCACCCCCGTTTTTTTTCTGTTGTGTTATGCCCTGTGTAAATTTTAATTGTTCCTTGATGAGTATCCCCAACGACTTTACTGTAGTCTCGACCCTCGAGGGTTTACCTGCCACCTGTAGATTCATCAATGTTCGCACTTTGCTAGCTTTTGCACCCCCAAATATATGAGTATGCATTTTGTTGGGTTAATTAATTGATTCCGATTCACAAAAATACTCGGTATCATGACGTTTTTGCGGTATAAAATTAAACCCAATTGAATATCGTTCGCATATGCTTGGTAATAACAAATTTTGATAATATTTAGTATATCAGCCGAGTGTATATAGAGGGAGTCCTAGAATTGAGCCCTGGGGAACTTTAGACTTTATGGAAACCAAGGTGATATGCTACCATTCAGTACCATTTCTTGTAGCCTGTCTCAGATGTATGATTGAAAAAATCGTATAGAAGAATCGTTAAAACCATATTCTTTTAGTTTTGTGCAAACTAAAGTATGGACTATTGCATCAAATGCCTTGAAAAATCCAGCATTACGAATCTGGCAACACTACTTGTGCGTTTTGATAAACCTCCGTTTGAAACAATTCGTAGCAACTAAATTCTTAGAGGTTAGAGTTGTGCTCTATGGCCCAGTCTGCTACCTGTTGTCTGTTGCGTCTACACAGAAAGCTAAACAAATTTGAACTTATTGACGAGATATTATGTACCTCATTTATGCGGGCAAGAATTAGCATAGAAGAAAAAGTTAAACACAATTGTTGACTAATATCAAGTAAATTTTTATTTTATTCAATTATACATGGTTGTAAGACTCACTAAACAGTATACTTGCCCAATATCACTTCTATACAAGGAAATTGAAACTATTTTTAAAAGCCACCTCAAAAACCTAGTTATTGCACCCTGAACTAATTCTACAGTATTGTTGTACACATAAACATCATTATCGTATCCAAAGTTGAGTGCATATGATCAGTAACCTCCAAGTGCTGTTTTTAATTTGAATAGGAACTTTTCCTTTAACAGCTGATCGGAGAATCACAGGAATTGCAATCTAACGATTTCAGTAGTATGATCTAATGGAAGTAGGGAGGGTTAAATAGAAATCTAACACATTAGCATTAAATTTTTTGAAAAATAATACTACGCTTGAGAATGCAGTTATCGTTCAGTATATGATGTTTATTTTCTTCTCGTATTCTCTTCTGGCATTTTTTTTTTTTGCAAAATTCGACTTTATTCATCAACATAATCTCCTTCAAGAGCAATACAATCAGTCCAACGCTTTTCTAATATTTCTATACCTTTCTTGTAGAAGAATTTATCTTTGCCTTCAAAATAGGCCTCAGTTTCGGTGATAACTTGGAGCCAAATCTCTTTCCTGCGAGCATTTTTTTCAGTGTCGTTGGTCGCTTCGGGCGGCTTTCACCAGCTGCTGGCCACTCAGTTGACTGTCGATTTGATTTCGGTGTGTAGTGGCGGATCCATGTATCATCCATTATCACATATCACCTGAAAAAATTATTGCGCTAACAGCGCTCAGAATCATCAACACGTTATTGTTTTTGGTTCACTGTTAGCAAACGCCGTACCCATTCCGAACAGAGCTTTCTCATGCTCAAATGCTCATGCAAAATATGACCAACACGTTCTTTTGATATCTTTAAGGTGTCAGCTGTCTCACGCATTTTCACTTTACGGTCATCCAAAACAATTTTATTTTTGTTTATGCTTTCCGGTGTAACCACCTCATTTGGGAGTCCAGAGCGTTCAGCATCATTTGTATCTGTACGATCGCGTTTAAATTCAGCATACCAGTATATGATAAGTAATTTTCCAGGGGCAGAGTCCCCCGTAACACTTACCAAGCCATTGCTTTGCTTGAACGGCATTTTTTTTCCCATCAAAAATAGTGTTTAATCAACACACAAAAATTCGATTTTTTTTCATTGCTTTGAAAATATCAAAAGTAGCGTCCCTAAAACCACTGTGACTTCGTTTAAAGGTTGGTACTTCCTAAAAACCGTATGGATTTTTTGAAAAGAGTGACATCTATGTGTCAGACCAAAAACTTTTCAGCGTATATATATATATATATATATATATATAATATATATATATATATATATATATATGTATATATATATATATATATATATATATATATATATATGTATATATATATATATATATATATATATATATATATATATGTATATATATAGACTTGACAGTGTTCGTATTTACCTACAGGAGTAGCTAATTGTTTAAACAATGGCAAGCGATTGATTGCCAAGGGACAAAATTTAAATTATGTATGGAAAATTATAAAATTTTGCGTTCATGTCTTTCATCAAGTATCGTAAAATACAAAATACCACATTTAATAATCATTTATCCTTTGTTATTATTACTTGGCAACCTTGTATTATGAAAAAGCTTATAAAGGCGTAGTGAATATTGTTCAATTTCTAAATTATAATTAGCTACTTTTGGGTAATTATTTATCTATTTATTGTTAACAAGAACCCCAAGAAGTATTACACTGCAAGGAGATCTCTGAGTCGCCATGAGATTGGCGTGTTAATCTCTGCGGGTTTTTACTTGATGGGAAATGTGGTCCTGATAGTTCCTTTTTAAGCAGCTGCTCACCTCAAAAAAATGAGATAACGATCCCAAACATCGAAGTAAAACATCTAGCCAGTGGAAAGGGTATTGGGTATCCTCACACTGGATTGGCCATCCCAATCGCCCGCAGCAGAAGCTTCGTAGTAAAAAAGTGTACACAGTGGAGCAGCGGTTATGTCAATTCGGGCAATTTGGAAATCTTTGCCTCAAAAATACGCGGAAAATCTCGTCGAAAGTATGCCTCGAAGATGCCAGGTAATCACCGACGCTGATGGGGACTAGACGAACTACTGAATTATTAGCATTTTAATGGCAGTACTTGACTGACGAATGATGTAAAAAACTTTTAAATCAACAATGTGAAACACGACTGTACATGTTTCTGTTGCCTGAGAGCTGGCAATTATATGTAGAAAGAGAAGAATATTACTTTAAAAGTCGACTTTGTATCCGTTTTTGCACAAATAAATTCGTAGTTCGTAAAGGGCCTATGATTAATTTCCACGCCAAATAAAAATATTTGTTCCTTCGCAACATTCACTTTTACGAATCAGCAAACAGTATTTGAAAAAAGTAAATAGTTCAGAATGATTAAGTATAAACAGTAATAATGTGATTGTTCACACAACTGCAACCAAGTGATTGCCAAAGGACAGTATTTAATTTATTTATTGATAGAATATTGTAAAATTCTCAATTAATACCTTGTATCTAGTAGCATAAAAGTTTTAATAACATACTTATTATTAATATTCTACCGTTGCAAAAAAAAACGTCACAGCTAGTTTGTGAATTATAGCAAATCATTTAAATCATTAAAACAAACATTTATTATCAGAAGTAGATTGTTTAATGTTTAAAATTGCCTCGTGTGTATGGATATTATGAAATAATTAGGTATTTAAGACCTGTGCTCATAGTTATTACTTGAAGTAAGGCTCAATGTTTGCATATTCAAGGCTTACCCAGTCCTCGTTCAAGTCTGTTTCACAGTCAGTTTTATCAGGCTACTTATGCAAGGAATTTTTGAACAATTGGATTAAACCGTAATATCATATTTTCAGTCAAGCATTAGGGTTATTTTTATTTGTCACCTGAATTGGTGATTTTGAAACTGATTTACACTATTTACACAGGTGTACAAGTATGAAATGCGAATTTTTTTCTAAAAAAACATGTTAAATTCGGAAGAATGATAAAAAGTGACTAACGCCCAATTGCTCGGTGAGTTGTTTTTGTGTTTGCGAATCATCTTTCATCCAACAATGCTTGCAATTCCACATCTTCGTATTTTTTTGGCGGTTTTCCACGTTCCTTGTCTGCAACATCGAAGTCACCACTTTTGAAACGCCGAAACCATCGTTCACACGTATCTTGCGATGGAACATGTTCACCATAAGCTTCTCGAAGTAATCGGTATGATTCAACAGCAGTTTTCTTCAAATGAAAACAAAAAATTAATCCTGTCCGCGAATGCTCTTTGTTCGGTATAAATTTCGACATATTGAACACAACCACACAACACTATGCACACACTTTTCCAATTTATCACTCGTGCGCGTCTGACACTTGTTGATGACACAACAAAATGGCGCAGTGTCAAATCTTTATAGCACCATCTGTTGTTTGAAATCCGCGTTTCATACTTGTATACCTATCTTCTTCTGCCCTCCTATAGACACGATTTTCTGGTTATTTTCGTCTTCACTTGGTTTACGTTGAAAAGATTGCCACTCGAACGTTTTCGAGGACTATCGGTGACCTACCTCTAGCAATTCGAATTATTCTTTCTTGTGTCGGTCTGTATATATGTCACTTCCATTCTGTTTTACTGCCTAATGTCCAGTGATTGATATTACCTTTTTTTCATATTTCTCGTGTGTTGTTATTTAGTTCTCTATTCAATAGTGCTTTTTGGATATTCTGCACATTATTTCTACTTCTATTATTTACTGTATTTGATTTGTTTTTGATGTTTATGGTCGGGTTTCTGCTGAATATGTTAGCATAGATCTAATTATGGTTTTGTTACACCTCATTTCTTGTTTTAAATACATCCCATACCCACTTTCGTCCTAATGACATTAACTTATAAGGGAGTGGGCCATCTGTTGATTTCTTTTTGAACTATGTGTTATTTCGACTGTCAACACGAACGCGCCTAAAATATTGACCGACATTTAGTGTTAAATTTTTGCGGTACTAAGTGGATCGATTTGCGCTTGAACAATTCTGAGAAATTTGAAAAAAAAAATTCCAAAATGAGAAACTGAGCGAAAATTTAGAAGGAATTTTAGTCGAAATTCAGCGGCTAGTGTAAGGAAATTCGTAAAGAAAGTTCATGAAACTGGTATGATTATTGATAACCTAACCTATCTTCGTACTCGTTCAGTGCACACCGATAAAAATATTGCTGCTGTTATCCAAAGTGTCCGTGGCAACACAAGAACCTCAACTCGTAGCAGATCTCAAAAACTGAACATCAGTCACACTTCTCTGAAGAAAATTCGTTGTCGCTTCTCTGTGTGGGCTCAAATTAGTTGAAAAATGACTCCGCTTTTCCTCGCAAAATTATCTTTGCGGACGAAGCTCATTCTCGTCTCGGAGGATCTGTAAACAAACAAAACTGTAGAAGAGTGACTGTTTGGTATGGTTTTTGAAATGGTGGCATTATTAGCTATTTCTTCCTTGAAGACGAAGCTGGCAACAACGTCTTAGTAAATGGAATGCGTTACATGATAACTGATTTTTGTGGCCACTATTGGATGATTTAGAGTTGGAGGATTTTGGTTCCAGCAGGATGGCGCAACATGCTACACCAGCGTGAAACAATCGATCTTCTGCACACTAAGTTTGACAATTGTGTGATCAGCCGTTTTGGAGACATGCCATGACCACCGCTTAGCAGCGATTTGACGCCTTTAGATTTTTTATGAGGAACTGTTAAGGAACGTTGTTGGCCTAACAATCCACAAACAATCCACGAACTTAAGGAAAATATCTATCGAGGTATTTGCCAAATAGAGCCAATAACCATTAAAAATGTGTTGAAAAATTGGGTTGACAGGATGTCCACTGCCAAGACAGCCGTGGCAATCATTTGAGTGAAATTGTATTTCACAGTTAATCGTAGGGTTCACTCTTTTTAATAAAAGCAAAAACTTTGAAAAATATAAGACGGTTTTTTTGTTGTAACAATTTTAAGAAGAAACAAACAGATGGTCCACTCCTTATAAGCACATAAAAGCTAGATAGATAGATATAGATAGATATTTAGAGTTTAGGGCGCGTCAACATCTTGGTTATTTAGCGCTCCAATGTGCTAATTAGTTGTGACTATTTTTGAAGCTATACTATAAGATTGACTTCTCTCAAAAATTTCCTGATGTTATTTTTATTGTTGATCACACTGACTAGATTGGAAGATATGTTGAGTGAGGTTCTCAAGTTTTGAAAATGTGCTGCCTCGAAGATGTGTTTTTACGGTGAAGGGGCTCATGCAGTTGGGGCATGTTGGCTGATGTTCACCTTTTAACAAATAAGCGTGGGTGCCATAGGTATGTCATGTCCAATGGCTAATCTACATCTAGTAACGTTATCCCTTCTGTTCATGTTATAAGAGTGAAGGATAGGGTAAACAATGGGCTTAATAGACCACAATTTATTGAGAGGATCTTCGAAATCCCAATTCAATTGGAATGTATTATGCAAGATGGTAAGAAGATAATTTTTGAAATCACTTGGATGATTTTCTCCGATGTAGGGAGTACCTCTTTTAACTGCATTTTTTTTTTTTGCTAAAAGGTCAGCCCTGTCATTGCCGTGATATTAATATGACTAGGTAGCCATAAAAAACAGAATGTCTTGTGTCTCAGAGCTGCTATGTGGAGCAGATCATATATTTGGCGTATGTAATTGTAGTTCAGATTTTTTGACTCTACTGATCGTAGAGCACTTTGAGAGTCTGTGACTATGAGGAATTTATGGCAGGTTGGTATAGACAGGGCAAAACTTATACTTTCCTTGATGGCCAGGAGTTCGGCTGTGAAAATGGACAAGTAGTGAGGTAATTTATACATCATGTTTGTAGGCCGATCCCACACCAGCATGAGACTTGGAACCATCTGTGTATATGATGTCATATTGAGAGTAATTCCGTGATAATTTTTCCAAGACTGTTTTGTTGATATAGGTGGTAGAGAATTCAAGTTTGTTGAAGGACATCATTGAAAAATCTATGGGGGGACATGGGGTTAGCCACGGAAGAAAAGTAGAATGTAATGGATAGTTAAATTTAGGTGGTAAGATATTGTGTAGGGTGAGTAAGGAGTTAATCCTATTTAGGATGGAGCGAGAGAGAGAAATGTGATTAGGTCGATGTATGTTGAAGAGGTTAAGGTGATTTTTGGAATGGGGACGGAAGAGACAGGATGAGTAGTATTTTAGTAGAGAATAATGTCTTCTTTGTTGGAGGGGAGGGAGAGAGCCCACACATTGCATGCTGGATATAGGAAGGTGCGGAAAGCACCTATTGTATATCGGAGAGATCGATTCTGAATTGTTTCTATAGATCTCTTAATTTACGGAGATGCGGCATCATAGATGAAGTCTCCATATGCCAGCTTCGATAAGAATAGGAATTTGAATATCTTAAGCAAGGTTGGAAGATCAGCACCCCACTTACTGTTGGCCAAGATACAAAGAAGATTAAGGTCTGGGGAGGTTCTAGTTTTAAGAGATTTGGCATGTGCAGACCATGTCAGAGAATTATCGAATGTCATTCCTAGAATGTAGAAGTATCGGTAGTAGGGATGGATTCATTAGATAAGTACAGGGGGTTTAATATAGGACAATTTCTGCTTTTGCAGAAATGGATGATGGAGGATTTAAGGGGAGAAAAAGAGGAGCCATGTGAAGTAGCCCATTCATTGAGAAAGTGAATGGCGGCTTGAAGGGTAGAGGCGCAGGTTTGGGATGTGAGGGCTGGTGAGTATATTGTAATATCATCAGCGAAGATCTTGTATTTTACGGCAGGGGGGATTATTTCTGATATAGATGCCATTACAATGTTGAATACTGTAGGGCTGTTAACAGAACTCTGTGGTATCCCTAGTGTAGAGATGTAAGGTTCAGATAAATAGCCATTTTTTTTTCTTGATGGGATCTGGGTTTCAGGAAGTTTAGTATGAATTTAGGCAATGCACCTACAAGTCCGAAGTTCTTGAGTTGTGAGAGTATAATATTTTTGTCGGTTATGTCAAAATCAGAGGGTAAGTCCAGAGAAGTCAAGAGGAGATCATGTTTGCGATGGAAAGCTTTCCTTATATCGGTATCCAAGGCAGCAAGGTGATCCATGGCTGAATGAAACCTTCGAAAACCGTACTGAAAAGGAGAGAGAAGTTTTCTTGTTTCAAGGGTCCAGGATAGTCTGTGCAGCACCATGACGGGCAAACAAAACTACTGCCACCAAGCATTAACGAAAATCTAGTGTACAGTCCCTGGCCAAATTATTAGACGCACTGCAAGATTTCATGTAAAATATTAATTACCGAGTGATATTGCACCGTTTTATTATTTTAAATTGATTTGTTTTTTATTTTTATATTATCCAATCAATTACCGATTTATTTGACATAAATAAAACAGCATTAATTTAGAAAAGCATAAGTTTATTAAGTTTTAAAGAAAAGTGAAATTAATGTTAGTAAAAGTCAATATTTAGTTGAGCCACCTTTAGCCGCTATCAAAGCTTTAATTCTGCGCGGCATGCTATCAATGCAAGATTGTACTGTCTCCTGCATTTGAGGATGATGATTCCACACATGAATAATCTTTTCTAGGAGCTGGGTTTTGTTGGTAATCACATCTTTAGCCACTTCTCTTTTCATCAGCTCCCACACATTTTCAAGGGGGTCATATCAGGGCCAATCCAACAGAGGGATATTTTTTTCTGCCAAAAAAGCTTTAACAGACCGAGCAGTGTGGCAGGGAGCTCCATCTTGCATGAAAGTGAATGGTTCCCCATTTGGAAACCATTCTCTGAGCTGCGGAATCAACCGATTTTGTAATACTTCTTTGTACTGATCTTGCCTCATTATTCCTTTGACGACGTACAGACGTCCAGTGCCCTTGCCGCTGATGACTGACCAAATCATCACTTTGGTGGGATGTTTAACCGTCGGGACGACACAATCAGGATGAAACTTTTCTCCATGACGACGACGCACATACTGAGCTTTATTCTGCAAAATTTCGAATGTGCTTTCGTCACTGAAGCAAATCTGTCAAAAATAGGAAAAATATATAAACTTTCATGTTTATTTGCTTTATTTAACTGAAAATGATAATAATGTATCAATTATTGATTAAATTGCTGTATCTTACCGATCTCCAGAAGTCTACATCTTTGTCTTGCCACTGTTTGGCCCACTTCAGGCGCTTTGCTTTCATTGCAGCTGTTAACTTGGGCTTCCTGGCGGGGCGACAGGCGTTAAAATCTAATTCTTTCAATTTTCTTCGAACAGTGCGCTCAGAAGCATTTACGCTAGCATCCTGGAGTTGTGATTTTATTACCTTTGTGGTAGCAAATCTGTTTTCTACACAAATTTTCTTCAAACCTCTCTCTGACCGTGGAGTGAAAATTGGTTTTCTACCGCATCTTTTCTTTCTTTTCGGGCTTAATTCCTTCCCTGACTCAATTTTCTTTTTTATGCGTCGTACACTAGCTTCAGAAATCTCCAATCTTCGTGATATTTCTCGGTTTGTAAATGTTTTCGCAATCACAAGGGCCTTCACTTCAGCTTTTTACGTGGTGAAAGATCGCCTTTTCTACCCATAATGAAAATAGTCCAATTACTTTTTTAAAACACTGCATACAAAATAAACTAATAACTGAGTAGTATAAAACTGTTAAACAAACAATCACAGTCCATAAAGCCAGAGAAACACGTCCGTACCTGACTCGATTCCGATCGTGACTGATACAGGTTTGTACTTATTTACGTTCATGTATCACTTTGTCAACACAATGTTGCCATATGTTAAAAATAAATACAAATATGTAGTCTACAACAATTCTTTTAAATAAAAATCAATAATATTGTAGTTTAAATATACCATTATTGCATAAAAACTCTTAAGAAACATAAAATTACTAAAAAAAATACAGTGCGTCTAATAATTTGGCCAGGGACTGTATGCTTTTAAATAATTCAAATATTTGAATAAACAACGACAAGTTTATACATTTATGCAACTTATGCGCCATTTTGGCTGAGTTTCAAAGAAAATATATTTTCAAAATATCCTGTTAAGGTACTGATTTATAGTAGCAGAAAATGCATTTAAAACTTAACCAGGCGCAGTATTACATCAAAAAACACCCATCAAAAACACAGCTATAAAACCTAATTAAATTACGTATGCAAAAGACGTAGCTAAAGGAAAACACATAGCACCAGTTTTTATTGAGTAAAAATCGAAATGGAAATGCAAAGTAGAGAAAAGAAAAAAACAGTTTGTATGCATAAAACGATTAATCATGCCTGCCGGCGAAATATTTTATTTCGCGTTTGGTGCACGCTTTATTTCCATTTTTAGCGATTTTCTAGTCCGTACCTTGTGAGAACGGAAAACACCTGTTAAGTAGGTCGATACGTAGAATAATACAGAATTAGTTTTATTTGATGATGGAAAGTTATTGGGTCTGTTCTGATATATCGTCGAACCACACAGGAATCAGTTCTAATTAGTATTTTAGTTCGTAGTTTCTTTTTCTAGCATTCTTCTCGTCTATACTTTTGAATTTTTTAATTTCCAGATTTGCTTGGTAGTCAGTAGTAACGTTTACCGGGTGACATTAGAACACTTAATGTGAATTCAGTGTTCTAATCTCGAAAAGTTAGGATACCTAAAGGCCCATCGGGCAATCGTAGGCGAAACGTAAGAAAGTTACTCCAAATTTACACAGTCTAATCCCAGAATAACGAAAACGATATCTGGTTTAACCACGACTGTAAAAACTTTGTTCCAAGTTAGTTAGTTCCTCGCAAAATTTTTCTTTACTTGGTTTACATACTGTAACGACAGCCTGTCAAGTAAGAACGTGTCCGCGATAATTCATTTTTGTTAGATGCCATTCTAGCGATTTAACAAAAAATCGGTAGAGGGAGCCCTTGTCTACGAGACATTTCAGTAAAAGTATCGTCGAAATCGCATAAAATCTAAAATGAGTCACTTTTTTGCCGATCGGTTCGAGGCAGTCTTTCTTGGTTCCTATCCAAAGGGGCCTAAAATGGCACATTCAGCGGCCGCTAAAAACATTAAAAAGTTGGTGTCGTTTGTGAAGAAGTGGGTAAATCATTTTAACGAAACGAAAAATGTCGACGACTTGCCAAAACGTGGCCCGGTAGGTAAAGTTACTCCGAAAGTCGAAAAACCAATCGTGTCTTTGTTTTCACGGGACTTGAAATTGACGCTGCATCAAGGAGCGGCAAAATTAAGAAGACCGGGTCTGAATGTGTCCCATGAGATGATTCGACAACCTCTTCGTGCCCATAATGTCAAATTCCGAAGCACGTTGAAGAAACCTTTGCTGGGCGAAAATCATGTACCGAAGCGGCTCGCTTCGAGCCACGATAAGATAGTGGAGTGGCCCTCACAATCGCCGAAGGCCAACCCTATTGAAAACATTTGATCTCTTGTAAAGTGAAAGCTCAGAGAAAACACTCTGAGGACTTTGACTCAGTTGTCTGGCGATGCCAGGCGATTATACAGAAGGCAATTGGACAACTTACTAAGGTAATGGCGCCGTTGTTAGTACACCAAAGAATACATTGATGGCGACAAATGTTCTCGAAACACATTTTTCAAGAATACAAGCAGTCACGTTCTTACTTGACATACTGTAATACCAGTAAGGTCATTCTTCCTGACATCGGAAAGTGAATTGACCATGTTGTTTCTTATTACTTTGTCTTACAATCTTTGAATGATATCAATAGTTCAAATCAGGGAGCATTTCAGTATTTGCCTTTACAATATACACTACAGAAAGTTATTTTTACCAATAGCAAATATGTCTTCCTGTTTTTGGTAATATAAAGTTCTTCGTTTTCTTTTTGGCCTAAGCTTTTCAACTTTTCGACATATCAAACATATTAGTACTATGCTACTTCACTGTGTTTAAATAGACTAAACGCTTTTAATGAAAAGTCAGCGGAAAGTGATGGAAAAGGTCTATTGACACAAGGTAAGACACTTACGTGACATATACCAATCCTGCTGCATCTTTTTAAATTTTACTCTGGTGTTGATTATACTCTGATAGAAAAACTGCCGACGGCATGTTCTTGGCGCACGGTTACTTGTGCCAGAAGACATACGAAATGGATAGTACTCTCTTGAAATAGATGCATGTCCAAAGTCAAGCTGAAAGGTTTAAACGCTGTTGCACGAACATATATAGCTACAATGTCACGAATGCGTTCATAGAGGTACTAAAAGTTGAACAGCGCTCGCCGAGGTTCGTGGCTAACGGGAAGACCGGAAAACAGAGGGCTGAGAGAGTACCATCTGTCGATCATGTGGTTAATTAGGGTTAGCGGAAAGGATCTCTCTGGTCAATTTGTTTGACTTTAAGCGTGCCCACCCATACCACTAATAGCACCAATGTTTACTGAATCTTTATTAGTATACTTGTACGTGAAATTATTTTCCTAATAATATTTAATAGTAATTAAATGTATTGATTTAGTAACATCTACGATTTTGATTGCTACTGACGACCTCGGTAGCGTGGTGAGTTAAGATCCTGCATATTATACCGATGGTTGCTGGTTCGATTCCGGCAATCGACTGAATGTTGTGTATGTGTTTTTACCAGGTGTACAAGTATGAAAAGCGGATTTTTTTTTCTAAAAAAACATGCTAAATTTGGAAGAATGATAAAAAGTGCTTTATTCAAAGTATGCTCCATCGCTTGTTATACATTCTTCCCATCTTTCAGGTAATTTGTGAATACCACGCCAGTAAAAATCTTCCCCTTTTGCTGCAAACCATTCATCGAGCCTTTTTTTCACGCGCTGCTCAGCAAGTGCGTGACCCATCGATGCAAACAAGTGGCAATCGGAAGGAGCCAAGTCTGGTGAGTAAGCTGCATGGGATAGAACTTCCCAGTGTCGCGAACTGGTTTTGCCGTATGTGATGGAGCATTGTCATGAAGAAAAATGACTTTGTGTTGCCTCTTTCGGTATTCTGGCCTTTTTTCAAGCAGCGAACGGTTCATATCGGTTAATTGTTGTTGGTAACGTTTAGTATTAACCGTTTCCCCAGGTTTTAACGGCTCATAATAGATCACGCCCCTCTGGTCCCACCAAACACAGAGCATCGTGTTTTTGCCAAAGCGATTCGGTCTTGCGGTCGATGTGGATGGTGCGCCTGGGTCTACCCATGATTGGGATTCTCAAAATAAATCCACTTTTCATCCCCTGTAACTATACGATGCAAAAACGACTTTCTTTTGTACCGAGCGAGCAAAATGTCACATGTGTTTTTGCGCTTTTCCATTTGCCTGTCGTTCAACTCTACCGGTCTTCTGAATCTTTCCCATCCCTCGTAACCTATTGGAAACAGCTTGTTGACTAACGTCCAATTGCTCGGCGAGTTGTTTTTGTGTTTGCGAATCATCTTAGTCCAACAATGCTTGCAATTCCACATCTTCGTATTTTTTTGGCTGTTTTCCATGTTCCTTGTCTGCAACATCGAAGTCACCACTTTTGAAACGCCGAAACCATCGTTCACACGTATCTTGCGATGGAGCATGTTCACTATAAGCTTCTCGAAGTAATCCGTATGATTCAACAGCAGTTTTCTTCAAATGAAAACAAAAAATTAATGCTGTCCGCGAATGCTCTTTGTTTGGTATAAATTTCGACATATTGAACACAATAACACAATACTATGCACACACTTTTCCAATTTATCACTCATGCGCGTCTGACACTTGTTGATGACACAACAAAATGGCGCAGTGTCAAATCTTTATAGCACAAACTGCATTGGTGCACCATCTGTTGTCTGAATCCGCATTTCATACTTGTACACCTGGTAGATAGTAGTTAGCATGACTGCGTTGTCTTAAAACTTCCGTGAAATACAAATGTATGTTTCGGCGCCTGAGAAACGGAGGCGGATATTATGACATCCCCTTCAATATGTCTTATCCGAGACATAGTAAGAAAAAAGGAAAAAAAATCCTATAGGGCGGAAGGATAAACTTAAAAAAAAAATCTGAAACATGATTCTTCGTGACCGCTTAAAATTATTTTTAGCAGTGTAGTAAGTTCCTCCTAATATTGTTTCGCTTAGAACCTATCCAAATCAGTAAAAATATGTTTTTAATAAAAGACAGGCTTTCTGTAATATCTTTCAAATAACTTCATGACAAAAGTTCAAGCGCATCTAACTGTTACCGGAAACGAGTGAAAACTTAACAGCTAGTCAAGCGAAAAAAGCAATAAGGGAACCCATTGGCGTGTACGGCTCATCGACTTTATGTATACCAATCACTTTTTCTATTCTTAATATAAACTTATGTCCACTTTCCCTAAATTCTTGAGCGATAATTCCTAAATCCAAAATTTGTCGAACTAACGAGAATGATTGCCTGAAGAATTTTAATTTTTTTTTGAATTTTTTTATTGAATTTAATTATCTAGAGTATGTTTGCCTGGATCACCCTGTATGTAGTTCGAAGTTATAGTTTTCTATTATATAACTGAATTCACTAGATGATCAGAATGTCCTCAATTTCTTGATTTTTCCTACAACTGATAGAAAGCTAATTTAACGATGTCAGAAATCAGTTTCGTTGATGATTTGGAAGTAAATTTGTGCCTATTGACTTGGAATAACAAAAGATTAAGTAAGCTCAAGGTTCGTTAATGTTTGGTAGTTTCAAAGGGAAGTCTTAATAAGATTAAATTGTTGGAGAAAACACAGGAGTAATTAATTATGTTGAAATGGAAATTGAAACTTATTAAACTAATTTTATTGTTAAAATTTGGACGTTATATTGCATCAAATATAAGATTTTCGGCGACCTGTAAAAAAATTTTAAAAGATGTGTAAAAAACCGACTTACTCAATTAAAAAATTAAATTTATTGTTTTTGGCAGGGCTGCTGTCTACCACACGTGCTGCAGGGAAGTCTCTAAAGCGCTACAGGAGCGACACGTGTGTGAAAAAAGCGATTCACGTTGTTCTTGAATCGCTGTAAATTGTACTCGGTGGTCTTCTATATTATTCATAATTTCCCTGAACGAGGATTTAGATAGATGGAGGAATGGCAATACAGCTTACCGACGAAACAAGATTATACAGTCTACATTTTGCCGACGATTAGGTGGTTATTGCTCAGGACAAAGAAGACCTTGAATTTATGACAAGAAAACTATTTGAAGATGATAAAAACTAAGGTTTCACAGTAAACTGCTAGAAAACTAACTATTTATATGTAGGAGGATAACGGGGAAGCCTTACCCTAAATACCAGTGAGATCATGATGCTTGTCAAGAGGGAGAGAGAGAGAGAAAATATATCTAGGAAGTAAAATAAGTAACGACGGTAGAAGGGAAATAAAAGTAGAAGGCCAAATAAGTAAAACAATGGCTGTCATAAGACACCTAAACTGTGTTCTTTGGTTGAAGAATATAACATTACAACTCATTTATTGGCAATTGACGAAACTACTGGAACAGAAATTAATGGCACTCGAAACGGATTAGTATTGAAGGTCGGTGAGAGTGTCAAGAATGGATAGAGTGATAGAAATTCAACAGCGGCAACTTTTATGGTACAGACACGTGGAAAGAATGGAAGAACACCGAATACCAAAGATGGTTCTAAAGTGGGTATCAAGTGAAAAGGAGAGAAGAGGGAGACCAAAAGCGACCTGATTTGGAAGTGTGCAGAGGGCAGTGTCAGAGAGAAATCTGAGAACCGGAGATTGGGAAGATCGAAGAGGATGGAAACTGGGAACCCGAAGGCGAAGAACGCTATAAAACCGGATTGATGATAGATAATTGTTTTTGGCGAACGATTCTTTCAAAAAAAAAGATCATCTCAAAATAATGTCATTTTGCGTTCCTGACAGTCCTGCAAGCGAGCGGTGAAAGTATTAATCACAACTCGTTTCGGCATTTCTGTAATCACCGCCTTTTCTTACCGCATATTTCCTTTTAATTGTTCCATAGAACCAGCGTTATTACAGTAAATTTTAAATTTGAAAAATCCTCACAAAGAAAATTGATCAGCATTAAATCAGTGTTACGTATAGCCTGTCCCAAAATATAAGATTCTGATTTTTGCCGTTTTAAGGGCGCAAAATAAAAATTCTGATCTTTTGTTTATGATAGGTTGCAGAGATGGAATTTTATTCATTAATGCAAATAAATAAAATTATAAGTGTTTTTGAAGATGTTTATTTATAGATGCATGTAAAAATAAATGGATAAGAAAATACAAATATACAGTTTGAATGAATGGGGTTTACAAGAGGGGACATATTGTCATCAGCTGAGGTAATTATGAGTGGTTTTATATTATTTACATAAATATATGAATCTTTAACAACGTGCTGAATGGAATTCTTTCAGCTTTCACAAGGTATATCATTTATAACTTTTTTTACTAATTCAACCACTGACACGCTTAAAGTAGGAGAAACATTTTGTGCCCTTATTGCCATAAATGTTCAATGGGATTAAACACACAATAATACAGAGGAAGCCACAAAACAGTGCGTCCCATTTTCTCAGCCATGCTATCACAAACTTATTTCTTTTTCAGTTTATAGTCTTCCAAAACTTCCAAAAGATCACTTTTTTATAACTAAAGTCATAATAAATGTCATTTTCTAACATATATTCCTGTATTTCCGATTTGGTGTTGGCTGCATTAGGAACCTTATTTAGTAGGCGAGTATGGTAACTTGCATTGTCCATAACTATAACACTTGGCGAAAGGGAATTTTGAAACCAATTTTCAGAAAGTTCTGCGATCGTGCCTTCGTGATATTCCAAACTAGAATGTTTTATGTTTTTTGCAGATAATAGTAGACAATTTGAAACCCAGCCCTTTTCAGATCCAGCATGCAAAATGGTTATTCGTTTACCTTTATTTGAAGGTGTGTTAGTCTGACATTTTTTAATGCTATCAACCCACCATTTTTGCACAGTATCATGGGTATCGAACCATGTTTCGTCAAAGTAAATTATTGGCCAATTCTCTGATCGATACATTTTTAATTTCTTGTAAATAAGTACGTCACAAGATTCGTAATCTTTGTGACTCCATCACTACTTGCCTTTTGTTGATTTTCCAGAACATAAATCCGCTCTTAAGAGAATTCTGTGAAGGGTTGATCGGCCACAATGTATATTGATCCCGTCCTGCACTACTCTTAATTTTATTTTGTCTAGTGTCGGCACCAACATGGGTTGGCACTTCATATATAAAATATATTTTTTTACTGATGACGTCCTTTTCACAATCATCTACATGTTGCATTTGAAAATCTTTCCGTTTATTCCTGTTCCTGAGTGATGGTTTTCCTACAATATCCTTAATCATAGAAATTGGGGTTTTTGTTAGTTCACTGGTTTCTTGCAAAGCACTTTGTTTATTGAAATTTCTTTTTACCAAACTATCGTAAACATTTTTCAATATTTGTTTAGCGTCAAGTGATAAATGTTTTCTCTTACGATAGCCACTATTGCAATTTTCCCACGGAGGCCACATAATTAAAATAGAACCGTTACGTTGTAAGTAAAACTAAAAATAACCTGTGGTCGTTAGGCCTATATTATCAAATACCTAAAGGGCTCCAAACCGGGTTGCCAGGTAGTAAATATATAGGTAAAAATAGATCCAATATGATTGCAGGTGCAAGTGAGGGCAATATACAAAGCAGGTAAAATAAAAATACGTTTATCGTAATACCTGGCAACTATGCACAAAACCATAATAGGGTCGTTTATTGCCCCATTAGGATTTACTTTACTATATCCATCCTTATAATAAATAGTTGTTGTTCTATCTCTGTCATATGTAAATGATATTGAACGTTAAATTTACCGCCCCATGTAGTCGCGGAATTGTTTCTTTCGCCTACATACATTCGGGTCCGATAAACCATTTCAAATATATTTTGGAGGACAGAAGTTACGTTCTGTATATCCACCTTGCGTCATCTGCCCGTTACAGTCGGACAACAAGCGAAACAATTTGTGAACCCATTTATCGGACACTCCGTGTAATTATTATTGTTTTAAAAGTTAAGTTTAATAATTGTAAAGAATTAAATTAAGAGTAACTGAAATATCAGAAAATTTTTTAATTCAGTAAAGTGTAAGGGCCTGTTTAGAGCCAAAATTTTACAGAAATGAGATTTTTGAATGGAAAAACTTCCATTAGAGCGAGCGTTAGCTCTAAAATTTCAGTTTTGTGCTTAAAATTACATAAAATAAACATGCAGATGGAGGTTTACGAGGCTTTGGGGTTAAAAACTTGTTCATTACAATAGTCGAAGGAAACATTCATTCATTAATGCATTTCCATTTCTTAATTAAAAATCTTTTTATTTGAATAATTTCACAGATTTTGAAATTTAGTAATTGAGTTGTTTCCTTAGAAAATTATAGGAATAATGGAATTCTTTAATTATATTAGCGCATTTCCTCAAAGACGTAGTGGTTCTACGGTTATATCAACACCAAATTAAGTTGAGAAAAATTACATTTTTTAAAACAAATAAAATTTTTTATTAGTTCGTCCTTTTGGGTCAAAAGTTTTAACGAGTAAGAATTAGAACTATTCAATTTTTATTTATCCCGGTAAAACAAGTATTGTATTCGTGTGTCGGTCTATCTGTGTATTTGTCGGTCAGTCTGCCTATCTACGTTTCCACTGTAACTCTAGAACGAAATACGACGTTAATTTCAAATTTTGTACATATTTAATGCTTAAAGTAAGAACATTTTTAATGCTGGAAGTAAGAAATAAACTTTTAGGTCTTGAACGATATTGCTTTAAGTGACAGAAAATCGATCCGTAAGTTTTGTAAAGTTTTAAAATTTATTTTCGAATATTTACATTTTTTTTGAGATATAATGTAATTTAAACTCAATATTTACTACTTTTTTAACAGGTTGACTGCCGATATATATTTTTGAGTTTGTGGTTGACGCCGGTAAGATTTTTCCAAATATTTTTATTTTATTGTGGTAAATATGAATTAAAATGAGTCTTGGATGTGTTTTTTTTATGTGCCATTCAAAATATTAGAAAAAAAAATTTCACTCCGATCGGAGTAATCGGCATTGCAAGTGAAAATGTTTACTAGATGCCGAACACTCGATCGGAGTGTCCAATTAAATAAGTAAAGAAATAATAAATCGAACTCATGAACTCAAAACATTTATTTCTAAATCATTTTTGTACATTTTTATGGTAATCCTCAAAGCAATTTAGGCAAAAACCTGGTTGTCCAGGGCACATTTTGCATTCATACACTGTTTGCTTTCTTATTTTATTTTTCCTGCATTCTTTGCATTCCTTTCTGCTTACCAGTTTTGTTTCTTTAGTTCCTTTTTTTCACTAACAATTTTTTCTACTTTGCTAATGCTGTGGACATTTATTTGGCCTGGAGGAATTTGCGGCAAATTAGTAATTGGTCGTCTGGCTAGTAAATTTCTTATGACATCCAATCGGAAGTCATATAATCGTAACTGGTCAGACCGCGAATATTTATTGTACAAAAAATAGGCGTTTATCATGCTCATTTGCAGCACATGCATGAATAACTTTTTGTACCACCGAATGGTTTTACGGCTGCAAGGATAATATGCCATCATTTGATCCTGTCTATCTATACCGGACATAAAAGCATTATATCCAATGATTTCGGAAGGTTTTTCAGATTCTTGATTTCTTTTGTTTTTAAAAATGCCCATTTCGCTTCCAAATTCTGTTGAAATGTATTGAACATTGCGTTTATCGCGCCATTTTCCGACATGCACTTCATTGCAAAACATAGATTTATTCTCACCACGTTTTAA
>CM032448.1:104049577-104179795 GCA_019049505.1 Pachyrhynchus sulphureomaculatus
TTTGTTTCGTTAAACGGGAAAGGATTCGGGTATCATGAGCTGCTGCAGTGTGGCCAAAAGATTGATTTTATACTCTACTGTCAGCAGTTGACAAGATTGAAGCAAGTAACTGCAAAAAATTGGCCGAAACTAGTCAACAGAAAGGGTGTCGTTTTCCACCATGACAATTGTGGATTGGCAGATAAAACAAAGTGTATACCGTCAAACGGGGTGACTTCGGACAGTTTTTAGAGTTTTCTTCATATTTCTTCCAAACTAAAATAATACTCAGACTATATTTTTTACCAAATGTAGTTCAATTATCGTAGAATCCAAATACTAGCACAGATTTTTATTTATTTACGCCATTGCAAATTTTTATTTTTTTATTTTAAAAGTGTCCGAAGTCACCTTGTAGGGTGGGATGATTTCGAACACATATTTTTTATACAGATAACACATATTTTTATATACATAACAAATGCGTTTAATAAGAACTGTAGTTATTCAATATGAATATTCATAGGTAAATTTTCAAAAGTATAACGGTCTCTGCGTTGCTCGAGTATGATTAATTTTTGAAAAATGTCTTCTGCTACAGTGTCGCTTTCATCATCTATGATTGGAAATACAAAAACACAACCTTCTCCGGTGTTCTTTCTTTCTTAGAAAACTTCACATGTATATGATTTCCTTGTTTACTAATAATTTTTCCTACATAATATTTTTTCCTCGTGGAGTTATTTACAGGAATAGCAATGATCCCAAATTCGTTAACTTGTAGTTCTGCAGTTTCTGTTGTTTTCGCCTTCTTTTGACTTTGTATGAGTGTTTTCAATGGCATTGACTCCGAATCCGAATCACATGAAGGATCATTCTCGAAAGCAATAGATTGGGAAGATTTTGTAGTTTTTTGACAACCTGAAGTTGAAGGTCTTGCTAGAGCTGCATTTATATCCTTTTTACTAATTTCTCGACCAGGTGGTACATTTATCCGCTTTCGTTTTCTTTTAAGAAATCCAATAAGAAATGATAGTAGTACCTGTTTCTTCATCACTCCTCATATGATTTGGTAAACGTTTGATGACTTCTTGCGGATTGAACAGAACTATTCCACGTCCTCGAAATCCAGAAAGAATATTTGTTTGGGACTTAGCTTAAATGAACTGTAGTGTTCTTTGCAATAGCTGTGGAAAGTCTGATTTCTGAAAAGCACCTTTCCTCTGGTATTGCCATTTCGTCAATATTTTTCGCCAACCCTCCTTTAAAGGCCCAAAAAATGACACATCAAAGGGTTGACACAGATGTGTCGAGTTTGGTGGCAACAAAATGAATTTTATATCATTTTTATGACATTCCTCTATAATTTTTATGGTTAAATGGCTTGGTTCCTTCCTTGTTTCGAAAATATGGCAATAGTATATTACTAAACCACTCGTAAAACGTTGCTGCCTCGAACCAGCCCGACTTACTAATGCTATATTCACATCCAGGAGGACCATTTTCCTCCCATTCTTGATATCGATGCTTAGCCTTGTATTCAATAAAGGTGATAAAAGTTCTCCATTTGCTGAAGCAGAAGCTTACAGTTAATTCTTTATGACGAGACAGAAAGGATTTTGTCCAATCGCGTCCAGGCATATTGTCATGGAATTTTTCAATATTAACACCTTTCCTATTCAAGTATTTTTTTACTATTTCTCTGATATCATACTCAGTTAGTGGAAATCCTCATTCACAGGCACTTTGTATTAACAAAACTAGACGATTTTCTTCGACAACATTAAGAACACTTTGACCTCCTGCTTTTTTTGTATGTTTTTCATTGACACCGTTGCTTATGGTCGATTTGGGAACACCATAGAATTCTGACGCTTTTCATAAAGACTTTGTTCGGTTTTTAACTTCTTCTATAGCTTTTTTAGATTATCTTGATTGTAGTTCTGATAACTACGGCCACCTTTCGTGGCATTGTCCGAAGTCACCCCCTAAAAGACAATTTTTTTGTTACGGGCCTGTATAAAAAACTATTCTAGAAAAGAATTTAATTTCGTTGTCAAATGATGTTTAAATAGTTGTAATAATAAGCAAAATAGTCGGAAATCGTGCAGATTTTAAGTAGTTCTGTGCAGAATACTTACTTTTTCACTATTTTTGTAATCACTAAATTCAATTTTCCAGTAAAAGCGTAGCACGTGGCGAAGTTTAGCTTGCAGCGCGAACTACCGCCACCGTGGTTGAAAGAACACTGGCAAGTATGAGCTTGCATTAAAACAGTGACGATAAAATGCATACATTCGGTAAAATACGAATAAGCAGTAGCGAACTACCAATTGTCCAAAGTCACCTCCACTGTCCGAAGTCACCCCGTTTGACGGTATTAATTGGTTCAAAAGTAAGTTGTAAGACATTTTACAATTTAAATCTGCAACCTTATATTAATTGTCCTATTAACTTTATATATGAAATTAAATACTTAGGTGTTGTCTTGGACTCGCAGTTAAGCTTTTCAGTACATTTAAATTATCTGTGTAGAAAGTTAGGTAAAAAAAAATGGGTTTTTTTATAGAATTTGTTTTTATGTTTCTCATTGGGTCAAAATGCTTATTTATAAGAGCATAATTTTACATTTTAATTATTGTTGCTCTTTACTCATTTCATGTACCAGGAAAGGTATATATAGGTTGCAGGTACAACAAATTAAAGCAATGAGAATAATTTTGGGTTGTAATAAGTATACTCCCATTGACTTCATGTTAAGTTCTTTAAATTGGCTTAATGTCGAGCAATGTATTCAGAGGGCAAATTTATTACTAATTTACAAAATAGAACACAACATGCTTCCAAATTACCTTAAGATTTACTTGGAGAAAAGATCAACTTTTCATAAATACAACATTAGGACTAAAGAAAATTATAATATCCCTAAGGATAAATTTTCTTCCTTACAAAAAAGTTTATTTTACGATGGCGTTCGTCTTTTTAATGCACGGCCCGATAGTGTTAAGAACGCATGTAGTTTAAAGATATTTAATAGAAGATGGTTTAGTTACTTAGAGTTAAATTACAAAATGTAACATTGTTTATATGTAAAAATATACTAGCCAAGTGCTAAATAAAGTATTTGTTTCATATATTTATATAATTCTAAACCACACAAATTTTTGATGATTCGGCAAAAATTAAGAGAGTTTGGCTGGAGAGTTTTAATGCATCCATCATATAACCTGAACTTTGAACTATCAGACTACCATTGTTTCGGTCTCGGCAGAACTCTCTGAATAGTGTTAAGTTAATTTGACAAGAGATCTGTAAAAACCCACTTGCCACCCAGAAACCACGGGAGTTCTACAATGATGGGAATATGGTGTTGCACCTGACAAATTTTCGAAGTTCATCGAACCAAATAGCATATATTTAGTTTAATAAAGTTCCATCAAAATGCAAAAAACAATTGTCCGAATTTTGACTTTAAAAGGCTCAATACTTTCTCGACAATCCTTTATATATGTTATATATATATATATATATATATATATATATATATATATATATATATATATATATATATATATGTATATAATATGTAATTATTAGTGTTTTTTCTTGTCATTATTTAAAAAATTTTTGACTTTTTTACATAATGGGTGGTCCCATTACCAGTGACAAACTAATGATTCCATTTTCTTAGTGTCGAGATGTCACTGGCCTGTAGTTTTACATATCGGTTCGAAGTGGCATGGTATTCTGATTTATATCTTCGGAAAATAGTCATTAAATGGCTCAATAAATTCGTTTTTTAATGTCAATGCCTTTTATATTTCTTTTATTGTTGGCTAGCTTATAATTATTTTTAAATTATACAGATTTCGAGTTACGTCTGAAAAAGGCAGAGTCTTTTGAATCAGTTTTTGTTTTTAGTTCTTATTAACGCTATTGAAAATACAATTAAGAATAATAACTCATTTACATGGATTTATAGGCATTGCCATGTACCTGATCTTTTTTTAACTTCTCCATATTCATAGTCTTCTTTTGAAGTAACAATCAACATTGCCTTATTGAAGGCTTTCGCGACCCCTTCTTTAAGCTTCTATTTCATGGCCAATTTTATCACCTTCTCAAAGAAGACATTTGTACGTGATTGTAGTGAATGGCAGCATTATATTTTCTAGTAATTTTTTTAATCTTTACTTGAATGAGTCCTTTTTTAAACTGATTACTTAACCTAGATGACTTCTCATTATTCAAAACAAATGCTGTTGCTATGGACAGTATCGGTCAGTCAATAAGTTTTGAAAGCGACACCTATGGAACATCACTTGAACCAAATATTAAACGTAATTTTGAATCTTCATCTGTCATATGAACACACTTTAAATTTCAAGTCGATCTGTCACGTTATTTGTTGTTTATCAGCTGGTTAAAGTAGACATGTTTGAGTATTTTTTAAAAATGGAAAACTCGAATATCGTGCCGTGATAAAATTCTTTGGTAGGATACAACGAATTGTATTAAGTACGCATACCTATAACTCCATCAAAAGCTGACACAGCAGCTTTCGAGCCAATAGGGTGGCTGACATAGTCAACGCTTAAAAGCAGGTAGCGCTTTTCGAGGGATCCTCCTCAGGCATATATAGTTATTGTGTGTCTATTTTCAGTTGCTTTACATGGTACAGTTTTGTTTATAGCTCTCGTGTTTCCCCAGAGGACGTTCATTACGAGTGACAGTCGAAGGATTTATTTCTAATACCTTCACTATCAAAGCCAGTGCGCCCCAACTCTCTTTCTCATTTACATTAACTATCTACTGGAAAAGATCAGGAATCCAATCTACAGCTTTGCAGTTGACATTATGCTTATTTCTACATTCACTTTGAACGCTGAAATATCGGCTGTTCATACAAATATCCGTAGACAATAGGAAGTAGTTCAACTAAACAAAGACCTGGAAGAAATTCTATCTTGGAATGATAGTAACCAAGCAGAATTTAACGCTACAAAAACGCAGGATGCTGAACCCTACATAGTTATGTCGGAACACTCTATTCCTCTAGTATCGTCAGTCAATTTTCTGGACGTTAATTTGGAAGCAAATATATCGTGGCATGAACGTATAGAAGTTAAAAAATTTTGAAAATTGAAGATATTTACGCTGAAGATTAAACGGCTAGAGAAAATAAGGCAGGCGTCTAGAGAAGAAAAAAAAGTTATAATTACAGTGAAGAAATGAAAACTGCCGTACTTGGAACACGTTATGAGGGGACAAAAATACCATCTGCTAGACCTCATAATATAGGTAAAATTTCAAGGACGAAAACAAACCAACTAATTAGATCGGCAGTCTATAGAATACGTGCATGTCGTACATACGAAGACAGCACTTGAAGAAAAACAAGGAACTACCCTGTGAACATCACAATTACCACATCACCCACATAATTTTTTTTTTTGCTGATTTTTTGCCACATTCCTTAATATGTATATGTTGCGTTTTTTCACCCCACCCCCTAGACATAAATAACTTTCGTAAAACTGTTTGTATTTTTAATATTAACAATTTAACCACATTGTTCATCCATATCTACCGGTCCCAGTTTTATAAATGCGATATCGGCAAAAATAAAATGAAATTTTAATTTTATCGTCCTAAAACCGTTCGCGGTTTTTAATTATCGGGTGTTGTGTATTTTTAATTTGTCAATACGCAGTTTTTTGCGGTCGGTATAGACGGAATGAAAATGTTATTCTTTAATTTGGTAAATTGGTTGCAGTTTTCGGCTCAAGTGTTTTTAAATTTTAAATGAATGAGTCGCCCGTCATGAAAATTTGAATCGAAACATGTCATTCGTGAAAAATTATTCAAATTAAGAGGGTTTTAAAGTAAAAATTTTCCGACAATTCACGTTTTTCAAAATATTTTTTGCTTGTTGCCATATCTATGAGCTTTCACTTATCATTTTTTTATTATAGCGGTATGTGTTCTATGTTATCAGTCACTTTGAATTCAAATCCTATTTATATAATATTGTTTAAAGTACAAGATCAATTTTAGTGAAATTAAATTTTCATTGTGCTTGATAAATCGTTTCCTGGATATTGATGTTTCCCAGGTAAATGAGTCTTTAGTGTGTCTTGTGGTATGTCTGAAAAGTTCTGTTTGTGGTTCTCATGTTACCTCAGAGAGCGTTCTTTGCGAGTGGCGGTCGACGGATTTCTTTCTAACACCTTCACAATCAACGCCGGTGTATCCCAAGGCTCCATACTGTCTCCTACTCTCTTTCTCATTTACATAAACGATCTGCTGGAAAAGACCGGGAATCCAATCTACAGCTTTACAGACGACAGTACGCTTGTCTCTTCATTCACTTTGGACGTTCGGACATCGGCTGCTCAGGCGAATATCCGTAGGCAGCAGGAGGTCGTTCAACTTAACAAAGACCTGGAAGAGGTTCTATCTTGGGGTGACAGTAACCAAGTGGAATTTAACGCTACAAAAACCCAGTTTTTTAAGAAGGTTAGCGTTGCTGAACCCGACATGGTTATGTCGGGGCGCTCTATTCCCCTAGCATCGTCGCTCAATTTGTTGGGCGTTAGTTTGGGAGCAAATATGTCCTGGCATGAACATGTTGCAGGCATAGCAAGGAGAGCTTCTCAAAAGTTGGGAATATTCTTTCGAACCAGAAAGCTTTACACTCCACAACAACTGTTAATTCTTTACAAAGCTCAACTTCGACCAACTATGGAATACTGCTCCCGTGTTTGGGGCTCCGCTCCCAAACATATACTGCATTTGTTGGATTCTGTTCAGAGAAGAGCTGTTGGCGACTTGAGTCTATTCTACAAGTATTTTCATGGAAAGTGTTCAAAGGATGTAGCCCGCTTAATTCCTCCCAAAACGGTGCATGCTAGAAATACACGTCGCGCTGGTGCTTCACATCCGTATGAGGTTCAGCTTGTTACTCCGCGTACAATGCTTTTCAAACAGTCTTTTATATGGAGAACATCATCCCTTTGGAATAATTTGCCCAGCGCTGTGTTTCCCACTGAGTATAATTTACAGCGATTCAAGAACAACTTGAATCGGCTTTTCCGCACACATGCCGCTCCTGGAGTGCTTTAAGGACTTCCATGCGGCACGTGTGCTAGACTTATAAAAAAAAATAGTTATTTCAGTCACCATCCGCTTCATATTCTTATCGATATTTTCGATTGAACACAAGATATGTTTTTCTTTTGGTATTCATATATTCAGAAAAAAAAATCCTATTTTGTCTATATACATGAATTCAATCGTCCAAAACTCCCACAAAAAACTGTTTGTATGGTAATATGATCGCAAGTAACAAACAAAGTTTAGGTTTTACATAAAATGTTTTGTCAGTATCAATAAAATCAATCAGGGTACAAAGGGAACATTGTAAGTGCGCGTAATAATATACATTGTGTGTGAGAGAACGCGTGTTCTCTTAACCAAGTATCGTGTGTGGGTAGGGTTTGATTGGACACACCAGTAGGATGTGTGGTGTACCTTAATCTTCAGTGACGTAGTGAAACGATTGAGTTCCGTTAAAGATAATAAAGTAAAATTCGGTTTTCTGAGAGGTCAAGTTGTCTGAAAGGTTCTTTTGTACATACAGAGTGTTAAGAACAACGTTTAGTACAGTGAATAAAACAGGTAAATCCTTGTCTTAAAACAACTACGGAAAAGCATAATAAATGGAGTGCCTCTATATCTAATCAGAAAATTGACCGTGAACATTTATACATTTCTAGCATGTACGCCAATGATTGCAGTAAAGAGTTCCATGAAAAAGAATTTACTCAGACCTGGGCAATTTCAATGTTGTTATGGTTCATATTAACATTTTTTATTATCCAAGGGTGAAATATTGTGAAATATATCACATTCGAATGCCTAGAAGACAGGTTTTCATTGTACCCATTTTCAACGATCGCGCTTTCGGATTAGGCCTGGAATATTTAGCTAAAATCTTGGTACTGGCTGTGCCATTCTTTGAAAAAGGAATCAAAAGTTTAACGAGGAAGCTTGCATACGTCCCGATCACGAGCTTCTATTTGAAGTCGAACTGGATAACTAGATCACCGACTTCAATAAACTTACTTTCAAAACAGTGCATCCATAATGGCACAGGGCTCCTGACAAGGTTGGTTGTATACAAGTGTAAGAATAAGATAGAGACAGATCTAAATGTGCAAGATATACTCTTCCTGATTTTTTTTTTTTAATATATGTAATGATTCGGTTATTCTTAGTGGAAATCTCGAGACATGTTGGCATTTTTTTCATTAATTGTTTAATGACTAGAGAATTCCATTTTTTTCAAAATAAATTGTGAACTTACATTGAATATTCCACAATACGATTACTGACACCAATAAATCAGCAGGATGTGGTGGATGTTATAATTAACCTAAAAAATTCTAATTCCGTTGGAGTTGATGAAGTTCATAATAAAATGCTAAAAACTTGTGTTCATCTTATAGCAGGTCCATTAACATTTTTGACAAATATGTTGTGTGTTTCCTGAGGCGTTGAAAATTGCAAAAATTATTCCAGTATATAAAAAGGGTAAGAAAGATTGTATTGAAAATTACCGGCCTATCGCGCTGCTCTCTATATTATCAAAAATTGTGGAAAGAGTAATGATTAATAAGATATTGGCATTTGTAATAAAGTACGGCATCTTGCATGGGGCACAAAATGGATTTCTCAAGGACAAATCCACAATATCGGCAATTTACGAATTTATTGATGAAGTTTACACAAACTTAGATCTGAAAATGAAAACATTAGGCCTATTTATGGACTTAAGTAAGGTGTTTGACCTTGTAAATCACGATCTTCTGCTGGATAAGTTGAATGCGTATGGATTAAGGAGAAAAATTAATTAACTACTTAGGAGTTACTTAACTGGGAGAACCCAACTCGTACATGTAAATACAGCAAAGTCGGACATATTACCGATAAATATAGGTGTACCGCAGGGATCTATGTTAGGACCTCTGTTGTTTTTGCTTTTTGTGAACGGTCTGCCTAATATAGAAGAGCAACATAATCTCATCATGTTTGCCGACAGTAATAGTTACGTTTGTTCTCACAAAAGTAAAGAAGTGCTAGTGTGGGCACAAGATATTTTAAATAAATTTTTAAAATGGTTTAGTGCAAATAAATTGTGTATAAATACACAAAAGACTGTATTCATTGATTTTACTCCCCGAACTAAAGCAATATCTGAAAGTTATCTGTTAAAAATTCAAGGGAAAAGTATCCAACAAGTAGATGAAGTAAAATTTTTGGGAATACATTTGGAAAATAGCTTAAGTTGGGAAAGCCATGTTGATGCTCCTTACAGGACTTTATCACCGTCGTGTTTTGCATTATATAAACTGAAAGATTTGACCAATAGAAATGTTTTGTTGTCTTATAACTATGCATATTTCTATTCAAGAATTAAGTATGGCATAATTTTTTGGGGTTGTTCTTCTTATAGCCGCAGGGTTTTTCGGCTACAAAAAAGAGCTATGAGAGCCATATTTAACGCTCAGAGAAGTGCATCCTGTAGGCGGATTTTTAGGGCTTTAAGGATCCTCACAGTACCTTGTATTTTCATGGTTGAAATTCTGTTATTGGTGAAGCAGAAACCGCAGACTTTTATTACTAACAATTATTGTTACGATTATAATACAAGGTAGGGTGATAACTATGCAATTCCAGTCCACAGTTTGTCCACAACAGAAAACAATCCCCGTTATATTGGCATTCACCTATTCAATAAATTGTCCCCCCGTTTTCGAAATATTGATAATATAAAATTGTATAAAAGAACGTAAATTGATTTTTTTTTTTGAAAAATGTTACTTTTGTATAAACGATTTTTTAACAGATAGAGGCTAATAATGTTAAGATGCTAACTTGTGTTTGCTTTATTACATTTATGTAAATTCATTTGAATTACTTCTTCTCACTGACTTGTCCTATGCTATTGTGTACTAGGCTGGTTTAAAAAGTCCGTGCAAAGTCCGAGAGATGGCACCACCGGCGCGTATCGAGGTCATGTTTAGTTAGTAGCATCTCTTGAATGAACGCACACCAAGTTTCAGCCATATTGGTCTATTTCTTTGTGTTTGGCATTCGTGTGAATCAAGGAAGTCGAGTGATTTTCAAGAAATGGACGAAAAAGAATTTCGTGTGGTGGTTAAACATTACTTTATGAAAGGCAAAATGCCTCAGGAGACTAAAGAGAAGCTTGATAAACATTATGGTGACTCTGCACCTTCGATTAGAACAGTTTATAAGTGGTTTCAAAATTTTCGGACTGGCCATATGGGCACAAGTGACGCTGAACGTTCTGGACGGCCTGTGGAGGTTACGACTCCAGAAATCATTGATCAAATCCATGATATGGTGATGGATGACAGAAGAGTTAAGGTGCGTGAGATTGCTAGTGCTGTGGGCATCTCGACTGAACGGGTACATAATATTTTGCATAAACATTTGGACATGAGAAAGCTATCCGCAAGATGGGTGCCGCGATTGCTCACGCTTGACCAAAAACGGAATCGTGTGAAGTGTTGCAAGGATGGTTTGCAGCTGTTCCAGAAGAATCCGGAGGACTTTAAGCGTCGTTTCGTCACTGTGGATGAAACATGGATACATTACTATACTTCTGAGACCAAACAACAATCTAAACAATGGGTTACCAAGGGGGAATCTGCACCAAAAAAGGCGAAGACCGTTCCTTCGGCCGGAAAGGTTATGACGACTGTCTTTTGGGATTCGCAAGGGATAATCCTCATCGACTATCTGGAAAAGGGTAAAACTATTACAGGTGAATATTATTCATCGTTATTGGACCGTTTGAAAACCGAGCTGCAAGAAAAAACGCCCGCGATTGGCCCACAAGAAAGTCCTTTTCCATCACGACAACGCACCAGCACACACCTCAGCAGTTGTGGTCGCAAAATTAATGGAAATAGGATTCCAACTCGTTTCACATCCCCCCTATTCTCCAGACTTGGCTCCCTCGGACTACTATTTGTTCCCCAATTTGAAGAAATGGCTGGCGGGACAAAGATTTTTATTGAAACGAGGAGGTGATTGCAGACACTAATGGATATTTTGCAGACTTGGACAAATCCTATTATTCGGAAGGGATCAACAAACTAGAACATCGTTGGACGAAGTGTATAAGCCTAAAAGGAGACTATGTCGAAAAATAAAAAAGGTTTACCCCAAACACATAAGTAGTTTTTATTTTTGCACGGACTTTTCAAACCAGCCTCGTATAGCCTCCTGGATTAATAAAGTTTGTTTATTTATTTATTTAAGAATTCATTTGTATTACTTCTTCTCACTCATTTAAAATAGTGCCTGACTTGTCCTATGCTATTGTGTATGGTCTCCTGGATTAATAAAGTTTGTTTATTTATTTATTTAAGAATGAAACTCAATTTCCTATTACTTTATCTAAAAGTGATACTAAGATAAGCGAATTTTAAAAAATATTTCCGTTCTAAAATTCTCAATAGAACTCGCTATTCCAATGTCAATTGTTACGTTATTGATAGTTCATTAAAAGTTTACATTGAAACTCTCCACCTCTGTTTGTGTTTATAATAGATAACAATAATAAAGTCAGGGGAACTGCAGGCTAGAATACCATTAAGATCATGATTTGTAATAAGACAAGCTTAAAAAGTCTTTTTGTTACAAAAAGAGTCTGTGATAGACATCTTTGCATACTTAATGAAACGAAACATGGCCGGCAACCCTTCTACACAAAGTTTTCTAAATCGAATTCAGCACGCATAATAAGTGGAGTAATAAATCTTGTATAAGGTCTTCGGGTAATATAAAAGAAACCTAGTCGTGTACGAGAATATAGGGTGCCTACAAAAATGTTACGGCTGTGTTTTTGTAATAACTCATGAAAAGTTAAACTAGGAGATCAGGACATTTAAAAAAAATTTTCTCCTTTATCAGCTCATGTGGGTCGCCTGTTAACATAATAATGTTCATCTTTTTTAGTGTTCCGTACGGAACACTTATAGGATCACTTCAGTGTCTGACCGCCTGTCTGTCACATCCGGTTTTCTCCGAAACTATTTGACACAGGTGAAATGTGACATAAATAGAGGAATTTGTGGCCCAGTCAAAGCCGTGCAGTTTTGAAAGTTAAATTTTGACTTTTTTTTTATGGGTTTAGCACACGTGCTGCAGGGAAGTCCCTAAAGCGCTCCAGGAGCGGCACGAGTGCGGAAAAAGCGATTCACGTTGTTCTTGAATCGCTGTAAATTGTACTCGGTGGGAAACACAGCGCTGGGCAAATTATTCCAAAGGGATGACGTTCTCCCATATAAAAGATTGCTTGAAAAGCGTTGTACCCGGAGTAACAAGCTGAACCTCATACGGATGCGAAACACCAGCGCGACGTGTATTTCTAACATGCACCGCTTTGGGAGGAATTAAGCGGGCTACATCCTTCGAATACTTTCCATGAAAATACTTGTAGAACAGACTCAAGTCGCCAACCGTTCTTCGATGTTCCAGCGAATCAAGGCCGCCGGTCAATTCCGGGTCCCCAATCAGACGGACCGCTCTTCTCTGAACAGAATCCAACAAATGCAGTGTATGTTTGGGAGCGGAGCCCCAAACGTGGGAGCAGTATTCCATAGTTGGTCGAATTTGGGCTTTGTAAAGAATTAACAGTTACTGTGGGGTGTAAAGCTTTCTGGTTTTTAAATAATGTTCCCAACTTTTGAGAAGCTCTCCTTGCTATGCCTGCAACATGTTCATGCCAAGACATATTTGCTCCCAAACTAACGCCCAACAAATTGAGCGACGATGCTAGGGGAATGGAGTGCCCCGACATAACTATGTCGGGTTCAGCAACGTTAACTTTTTTAGAAAAAACTGCCGCTTGGGTTTTTGTAGCGTTAAATTCCACTTGGTTACTGTCACCCCAAGATAGAATTTCTTCCAGGTCTTTGTTAAGTTGAACGACTTCCTGCTGTCTGCGGATATTCGCCTGAGCAGCCGATGTCCGAGCGTTCAAGGTGAATGAAGAGACAAGCGTACTTTCATCTGCAAAGCTATAGATTGGATTCCCGGTCTTTTCCAGCAGATCGTTAATGTAAATGAGAAAGAGAGTAGGAGACAGTATGGAGTCCTGGGACAACTTAAAGGGATAGTGTTGGGGAGTGAACAAGGAAGTGAAAAAAAAATTCTACCAGGTCATCGAGTGAATTGTTAAAAGCTTGTGAAAACACGAGTACAAAAATATATATGATGTAATACTTGCGAACAGTTTTCTTTGTATTCTTTTAAAAAAATGGCTTAAGGGGTTAGTTTATAGGGGTTAAATTAAAAGTAAAGAAAAAATTACCAGATCAACGAATAGGGTGTCAAATGGAAGCTTGTGAAAGCATGATTTCAAAAATATATATGATGTAATACTTGCGCACACTTTTTTTGTATTATTTTTTAAAAATGGCCAAAAATCGCTGTCCCTCTATCATAGCTCGAAAAGTACAGATCAAAAAATTTTGAAAAAAATTTGAAATACTCTCTATAAAGTGTAGATTGAGCGAGAATTATCACGAGTGCATTACGTTTGACAATTTATCTGGTATATAAAAAAAATGGTGAAGGTTTATTTCGTCGAAAGTTGTGAATTGAACCGGGGCTAATAGCTACTGCTTTAAGCATTAGGTACCGAGGCAAAATAATTTTATTTTATGTTTTTATAATTAAACAAATATGTAGGTAGTAAATATTTGTTTTAAGCTTTTACCACTAGATTCTAGATTTAGTTAGATTGATTTATTGGTTATTAGGTAGCTAAGATGCTATAACTATTATACATTATTGCCTAAGAAGAAAAGTGAAAATACCTGTTGGATCTTAAGATATATACATACATACCAGGAACATGTCTGTTATCTGGGATCTATATTATTTTATTGAAAACTCATTTGGGGTGTGTTTTATTAAGTCACTGATCATTTTATAGTTCCGTAAAAAAAATATTTTAGAGACATTCACAGTACCAAACACTAATTGCGAAAGTCCAACTTGCACTCGACCGGTTTTTTAGTATTAAACTTTTCTTTTTTGAAAAACAACCAAGTTTTCAAGCAAAAACAAAAACTATTGCTAGCACTGTGACAACATATTTTTTCTAGCATGTATTGTTGTAAATATTTCTCATAAAAAAGAGCAGAGGTGCTTAGAGGAAAATTGAAATTTTTACTCTCTCCAATAAAAAAACCATTCCTGATTAAACCATTGAATAATGTACTGTTATAATACACTACATTTGATTCCTTTGTCTCATCTCTCTATCTACCCATAATCCCTCCCCCCCCATTCTTTTAGTACCCCATGTTCACCACTTTTCCTTCCTGGCGCTCCCCCAAACCAATTGTTGATAAACACAACAAGTCAACTACATTAAACTCCACTCTAAATGTGCTTTTTCAGGAAAGAATAAACAAAACCTACTCAGGCTATTCAATTGTTTATACCGACGGCTCTAAATCTCAATTGGGAATGAGAGCCGCTTTTGTTTCAATACAATTAGAATCTTTAAGCTGCCTCAGTATTCTTCAATTTTTTCTGCTAAGCACCTCACAATTAAGAAAAGTCTTCGTTACGTCACGAATGCAGGAATTAATCATAAATATCTTCTCGCTTCCGATTCACTGAGTGTCCGGAATCACTTAAGACTGGAAATTCAAAATACGCGTACGCTAGACAAATCTCCGACCTCCTATACATTCTTAAACAAAGAAACATTTCCATCACATTTCTCTGGATACCTGGCCATACTGGAATCAAAGACTATACGAAAGGGCTGACCAACATGCAAAGGAAGCTGTAGAAATTGGAATACCAGTAAACACAGAAAACCATCCAAATGACTACATTAACCACCTCAAATCGATATACAGGAAGTTATTCCACTAGAGCGGGACATTGAAGAATCTTCAAATAAACTTTGGGAAGTTAAACCCCTAGTTTCACCATCAATCATTGAATAGAAGACAAATATCATATGGAGAAGATTGGCAGTGGGCCACACTCACTTGACTCATTCTTATCTACTTCAAAGTGAAACCATCCCTAATTGTTCCGTCGGCAGGCGTCCTTGGTGCACGGGTTGGGGTGCTGGGACGAATACTGAACCCAAGCCTATTACAAACAACAATGAAACAAATTAAAGAATATCTAAAAGACAATGGATACTACAACCTGATATAGAACAAACAAACTCATCAAACAAATTTTAAATCCAACATTCAAGTTGGGCGCTTAATGACCACTGTAGTCGATGCGCCCCAATTTCATAACATCCATCCATCCATCCTTCGTCTCAGAAACAAGCACTATATACTGCAGTTCTGGAGGTGCTTTTGAGAATACTCCAGTGTACCTGCCTGAAACACCATATTGGTTGGTTAGTTGTTGGCAGGGTAGGCGATTGTGCCTGTTTGTGTACTGCTACCTCTTGGCTTATTGTGCTCCCGCCTTTTCGTTACATAAGCGTCGTCTTTAAGTAGGTTTATTAGCTTCGTTCTAAGCCCCTTATGTGGTAATTGATCACTACGATGTAAATATCCAAATAGTTTATTGCCTGTTCCGAGTTAAAGCCGAACATTCATATGGGATGTACATAGACTTTTCTTCCTCTTCACTACATAGTCTGCATGTCGTAGGACTATTGGAGATACCCCTTTTTTTTTTAAAAAATACCCTCAGGTTATAGTGGCCCGTGATCACTCCCACCACTAGCTTGATCTGGTCCCTGGTTAAACAAAGGAGGTCAGTTGTTTCTTTGCGAAGCTGCTAATTACGTCCCTCGCATGTCTTTGGCTGGATGTTACGAACCAACGTTCTAGATGTTACTGATATAACCATATCAATATGTTTGATCAAAATATTAAGACACAATATATCACGAGAATCAAACGCGCTTAAAACACACTTAAGTTTAAGTCCTAAAATATCCACTAGATGGTGTTCCTACCAAGACATGACGATATTGATACTGGCTTTAAACTAGTAGCAATGTATGAATTATCACGTAAACCATCGCGCAGCAAATGATTAGCAACGTTTGTGGTGTCAAGATCGTTTTTCTCATTAATTATAGCGAAGCCCCATTTATTACTATTTTTTCCGTAGTTGCTGTTCATACAGGGAGTTTACTGGTTCAAATATATTAAGTGGTTTTTATATTAATTACTATTTGTTCATACCCGTATCTACAGAATTCAAAATAAATCATGATCAGGAATGTAATTCACCACACCTCCATAGTGTTCATGAAGCAGTGCTCGGGATGGAACCACAATGAAGGGAACGATCCGTATAAATGATAGAAAGAGTCAGTGTAACATTACTCAAATATTAGACATCCTTTTGAGAATACACCATAAGAACTCCACAGTGGCAAATAATTTGTAAGATAATTCAAAAACCAGTGGTTATTTAATAGAAGTGTGTATTTAATTAATGTGGACCAATGACCAACTACATGTTGAATAATCATTCAAATAGAATTTAATAAATTGAAAAGGCATTTCCCCATAGTATAAACACCTTGCCCATATTTCTTTTAAGGTCCATGATCGAAACCTTATTTTAAACACAATGTACCAAACTTAATCTTCACGTAGGTAGCAAGCTCGGTACATATCTCATTCAACTATTCGAGATAGAGACCATTTGTCAGCGCGCTACGAGTTAGAGGTGCACACTATAAACATGAAATTTATAAGACATATATATTTAGATAGACCGTAGTTCCATTTGACGGGCTATTTGTTTGTTTTTTATGCAAAACGGGTTCAAAAGACAGCATCAGACTGGTTTCGGCCGAATCATAAAATCAATCGAGTTATAACATTGTAATTATATGCAGATTCCTACGGCCGTGTGTGTGAGTATGTTTAACTAAAGATGAAAGGTATAGTTCTTACAATAGCACTAGGAAAGACGCCAAAAAAAACAGAATATTTTTAACGTATACGTCGAAAAAACTTTAATGGGTAGAGATAAAAATGCCAGTATTAGAACGCTATGCAAGATAGATATTATACCTAAGCGATATTTCGAAAAAATAGAATAGAACGAACATATAGATATCAGGTGTACAAGTATGAAATGCGGATTTTTTTTCTAAATTCGGAAGAATGATAAAAAGTGCTTTAATCAAAGTATGCTCCATCGCTTGTTATACATTTTTGCCATCTTTCGGGAAATTTGTGAATACCATCTTCATACGAACCAAAGCGATGCTCAGCAAGTGCGTGACCCATCGATGGAAACAAGTGGTAATCGGAAGTAGCCAAGTCTGGTGAGTAAGCCGCATGGGGTAGAGCTTCCTAGCTGAGTGCTTCCAACGTGTCGCGAACTGGTTTTGCCGTATCTGATGGAGCATCGTCATGAAGAAAAATGACTTTGTGTTGCCTCTTTCGGTATTCTGGCCTTTTTTCAAGCAGCGAATGGTTCAAATCGGTCAATTGTTGTTGGTAACGTGTAGTATTAACCGTTTCCCCAGGTTGTAATAGCTTATAATCGACCACGCCCCTCCGGTCCCACCAAACACAGAGAATCGTCTTTCTGCCAAAGCGATTCGGTCTTGCGGTCGATGTGGATGGTGCGCCTGGGTCTACCCATGATTTTTTGCGCTTGGGATTCTCAAATAAATCCACTTTTCATCCCCTGTAACTATACGGTGCAAAAATAACTTCCTTTTGTACCGAGCGAGCAAAATGTCACACGTGTTTTTGCGCTTTTCCATTTGCCTGTCGTTCAACTCATGTGGTACCCATCTACCGGTCTTCTGAATCTTTCCCATCTATAGTAGCTGACTGGAAACAGCTTGTTGACTAACGCCCAATTGCTTGGCGAATTGTTTTTGTGTTTGCGAATCATCTTCGTCCAACAATGCTTGCAATTCCATATCTTCGTATTTTTTCGGTTTTCCACGTTACTTGTCTGCAACATCGAAGTAACCACTTTTGAAACGCCGAAACCATCGTTCACACGTATCTTGCGATGGAGCATGTTCACCATAAGCTTCCTGAAGTAATCGATATGATGCAACAACAAATGAAAACAAAAAATTAATGCTGTCCGCGAATGCTCTTTGTTCGGTATAAATTTCGACATATTGAACACAACAACACAACACTATGCACACACTTTTCCCATTTATCACTTGTACGCATCTGACACTTGTTTATGACACAATAAAATGGCGCAGTGTCAAATCTTTATAGCAAAAACTGCATTGGTGCACCATCTGTTGTCTGAAATCCGCATTTCATACTTGTACACCTGGTAAAACAATACAGGAAAGAGTAATTAGAATGAAAATTAGACAGGTGATCAAAAGAAGAGGGAAGAAGAAACACTCTATAAACCCGTAGAACTTGAAAACTTTTTTTTATTTTTTTATTGGTCTAGCACACGTGCTGCAGGGAAGTCCCTAAAGCGCTCCAGGAGCGGCACGAGTGCGGAAAAAGCGATTCACGTTGTTCTTGAATCGCTGTAAATTGTACTTTTAGCAACAACTACCGGATTTAACAATTAGTTGTAAAAAGAGTTTTTTTAGACGGTGTCATAGCATTAATGAAACTACAATAAAAGTTAACCAATTTTTTTAATGGAAATATTCCTGGTATTGTCAAAATTTTCAGCTTTGAGTAGAAAATTATTTGTGTAAGTTAGATTTCGGCTCTTTTGGGTAATAATTTCTTCAGTTAAAATACTGAGCATCAAATGTAGTTTGTTTCGACAGCATTAGACGCTCTTCTAAACTGACATAGATAAAGTTCTATCACTAATTATAACATATTAATAAATATATACATATATATATATATATATATATATATATATATATATATATATATAATGTACAGCAACACTGTAACAGTACAGGTTATTACCAAGATATCAGTCTCTTTTTTCTTACATAAAATCATTGGCGTATCTACTGAAAAACTATAACACTTCAGGGTCCATCTCCACACCCTATACAGAATCGTGAACCTTTATATGTTTGGCTGCAAATAATTAGGTTTAAAATTTTATCATTTTTCCCAGTCAAACTCCACAAAAATTATCGCGCCTCCCCCGTTGCATCCCTACTCTTAAAGCGATCTAGCTCAATAACTGTAGATTCTGTCTCAACTTTACTTACGATATGCATTCCAAATTTATAACTCGTTTAGTGGAGGGGTTATTGTGGCAACAGCTCAGCAGACAGATCGACAGATCGCCAGAATTCTAGAATTATTTTGCTTAAAAATGGTTCTGTTCACCCTATGTTAATCTTGACATCCGAAACGTTGTAGACCTTTTTAGGTTTCTAATTATAATACCACAACTATAACGTATATGGAAATCTCGCGTGGGCCGTTCTATATTGGACAAACTGTGAGCGAACATGGCATTCATTATTCTTTCAATTGGTTTTTCTTGCCATAGCACGAATGGCCGAACATACGCATATGGAAGAAAATAAACTAAAGGCTAAAAAGTAATGAATGAGTGAACGATTTAACAGAAATTTTTGAAAAACAATATTGGTTTTAAACAAACAGATTTTTCGGAAAAAAAAATATACAAGTACAAATTAACTCGCGGTCTTTATAGACCAACTTTGACGATTATTAAAAAACAACTAATAAAAACTCATTTATCAAGTGATGTCCTTCACCTTCTACACATTACTGGCATCTCTCAGATAATTATCAGATTCCATTTAGCAAAATAGCCCTTGATGATACAAATGAGCCACTTCTGGACAATGCTCCACGGTTTCTGTGCAAAGGAAATAGCTTGGTGGGTCAAACTGGGTTCTTCAACTCTTTTTGGTTAAGCAGGATATCCGTCGTCCTAAAAGCTCAAATTTCTCTGGCTCTTTGCGTTGTCCCCTAAAGCCGAACACTCCAATTGCATTTTTTACTATTAAATTAATAAGAATTAAATAAAAACCGAATACAGTGACTGAAATATTGTACATATTGTTATTATTTTTATAGGTTATGATTCTGTAAAATCAAATATTATAGCTTGCGATAAAGCTAAAAGATGGTTCTTTAAAATGACTATAATAAGACCGCAAAAACTTTAATTTGAATAGGCTGTGTCGTCGATGAGAACTAAGCGCAAATAATTAATTTGTACACCTAACACAAAAAATGGTGTGTTCTTACGTTTTATCCTGGATGTTACTTAATCTGTAACCATTTTTTTCTTCTCTCAAACACTGAAAGAAAAAACAAGATCGAACTAATCAGAAGTATTATTGCATACCATAGCTCGTTACTTTTGAGACGTAAATATCATGAAAATTATGCTACTCAAGATATTCTTCGAATTTTTATAACATATTGTAATTATGAGTTATGCATACTATATTTCTATTACATTCTCTTATTGCCGATATTAATCACTGTTATGTGATATTTTGATTGAATAAAAATTCCTGCATAAAAATCCCATATTACGAAGCCGACCCTGTCCTCTTTTTCAATAAAGGAAACCAATCAATGATATCCTAATTACAAATAGACTACAAAGCATAATAATTACGCTGCTATTACATAGCTGTAATAACGCATTTACATATATCTTTTGTTTATTTCTTTTTTGCTTCAATTTGCTTCAAAATATTATTCATTGATTTAGAGAAAGGCCTTGGCTTAAATAAATTTATCTTGGTGATGATTTAATACTAACATGTACCCGCGGTTCTGCCCGCGTGGATAATACAACTGAAGTAATAAGAAATAAAAAAAAAACCGGGCAAGTGCAAGTCGGACTTGCGCAATTAATATATAATAAATACTAATAATAAAATAAAATTCTTTTGTCTCAGTACCTATTTTTTTTTATGGGTATAGCACACGTGCTGCAGGGAAGTCCCTAAAGCGCTACAGGAGCGACACATGTGCAGAGAAAGCGATTCACGTTGTTCTTGAATCTCTGTAAATTGTACTCGGTGGGTAACACAGAACACAGTCCTGGGCAAATTATTCATAAGGGATGATGTTCTCCATATAAAAGACTGCTTGAAAAGCGTTGTACGAGGAGTAACAAGCTGAACCTCATACGGATGTGAAGTATTAGCGCGACGTGTACTTTTAACATGCACCACTCTGAGAGGAATTAAGCGGGCCACATCCTTCGAACACTTTCCATGAAAATACTTGTAGAATAGGCTCAAGTCGCCAACCGGTCTTCGATGTTCCAGCGAATCAAAAATGGTTGGCGATTTGAGCCTATTCTACAAGTATTTTCATGGAAAGTGTTCGAAGGATGTGGCTCGCTTAATTCCTTCCAGAGCGGTGCATGTTATCTATACATTGGTTACCAGTTTGTGTACTGAAAAATATATTAAAAAACCTTCACCATATTGTCAAGGCAAATGTTTTTTTTATACCAGATAAATTATCAAACGTAATTCTCTCGTGATAATTTTTACGCAATCTACATTTTATGGATGCCAGTATTTCTTCAAAATTTTTTGATCAGTCCTCTTCGAGATAGGGGGGGACACGAAGTTTTGGCCATTTTTTTTTTTTAAAGTAATATAAAGACAAGTTTGCGTGAGTATTACATCATATATTTTTGAACTCATATTTTCACAAGCCTTCATTTGACACTGCACTGCTAAAAAAAAAATGTTTTCCCTTCTCCCAAAAAACTCACCCTTTAGGGCAAAAAAAAAATTAACTTTCAGAACTACACGGCTCTAATTGGGCCATCAATTCCTATATTTGTGCCAAATTTCAATTTTCTATGTTAAATAGTTTCGGAGAAAATCGGGTTTGACAAACAGGCAGACGGAATTGCTTGACCAAACGCAGCTTACCATCCAATAATCCTGACTGTAACCACACATACATAGAGAAAAATTAAGAATTTTATGAAAACAACGAATAATGATTTTATCATTGACAAATAAAAAGTTCGTATGTAATTTTTGAAGTCTTGTCATTATAGTTTTTAAAAAAAGCTTTAAAAATGTGACTTTTCTAGGTACTTTGACGAAATTTTGTACCAGTTCGTTGCATTTTGCAGTTTTTACAATATTTTTCGTCCAACCAAGCCAATACCCAAAGCTGTATATATCCTATAGCCCTAATTTAACGCTCTTCGACTTATTTTTGGCATGATATCTGAATGAAACAACTCGAGAAACGTTGGACCAAGTATAGCTCTGAGTTTTCCTTCATAGCTAAGTAGATAACTTAAAAAAAAGCCTCGTAGTTTAAACATGCACAAAGTTTGGGATTATTGAGATATTGTATAAGCGTATTGTAATTAGTTGTCCGTATGCTAACTGTCACTCATGTCTCACTAATACTTCGTCTCCGTTCTGTTTGTTCATTATTGTACCACCCTCTTTAACTGTCATCCCTTGAACTAGCCCAAATTGCATTTTTTACTGGGCATAATCGGCAGTAATTCAACACCAGTGCGAATCACTATTTAGGCATATGCACCACTCATGCTGCAATGCAAAACGCCGGTGTTCCCCAAGGCTCCATACTATCTCCTACTCTCTTTCTCATTTACATTAACGATCTGCTGGAAAAGACCGAGAACACAATCTACAGCTTTGCAGATGACAGTACGCTTATCTCTTCATCACAACGCCCGGACATCGGCTACTCAGACAAATATCCGCAGACAGCAGGAAGTTGTTCAACTTAATAAAGACCTAGAAGAAATTCTATCTTGGAGTGACAGTAACCAAGTGGAATTTAACGCTACAAAAACCCAGGCGGCAGTTTTTTCTAAAAAAGTTAACGTTGCTGAACCCGACATAGTTATGTCGGGGCACTCCATTCCCCTAGCATCGTCGCTCAATTTGTTGGGCGTTAGTTTGGGAGCAAATATGTCCTGGCATGAACATGTCGCAGGGGTAGCAAGGAGAGCTTCTCAAAAGTTGGGAATATTATTTCGAACCAGAAAGCTTTACACTCCACAACAACTGTTAATTCTTTACAAAGCTCAGATTCGACCAACTATGGAATACTGCTCGCATGTTTGGGGTTCGCTCCCAAACATACATTTGTTGGATTCTATTCAGAGAGGAGCTGTTCGTCTGATTGGAGACCCGGAACTGACCGGCGGCCTTGATTCGCTGGAACATTGAAGAACGGTTGGCGACTTGAGCCTATTCTACAAGTATTTTCATGGAAAGTGTTTGAAGGATGTGGCCCCCTTAATTCCTTCCAGAGCGGTGCATGTTAGAAATACACGTCGCGCTAATACTTCACATCCGTATGAGGTTCAGCTTGTTACTCCTCGTACAACGCTTTTCAAGCAGTCTTTTATATGGAGAACATCATCCCTTTCGAATAATTTGCCCAGGATTGTGTTTCCCACCGAGTACAATTTCAAGAACAATGTGAATAGCTTTTTTCTGCACATGTGTAGCTCCTGTAGCCTTTTAGGGACTTCCCTGCAGCACGTGTGCTGGACCCATAAAAAAAAATACGGATTTTCATGCAGAGCGTGTGCTGTACTTATAAAAAAGTTGTGTGATTTTCACTTCTAGAATCTACCATTGTTTCAATAAAAATTTAATAGAAATACATGAATTCATCTTGATTAACATAAAATTTATTCATACCAGATATTGTAAATATCGTAGTAAATATTTTAACTACATAGGTAGGCGAAACTCGATTTAACTACTTCGGCAAATAAAATAATATTTATTATCTCGTAAATCTTATAATAATTACAGTACTAATAGTACCAATCAATGCATATATTGATGCAACATTTTAAGCGATGCGATGATGTAAAGGAATCTCGAATGATTAAAAACGTTAAAAAGAAAAAGTAAAAACACGATGATATATAAACAATACAGGTTATAATGATACCCATATTCAATTTAAATGAGGATGAGAGAATCACTAATCTAAAATTCTGTAATAATGATTAATTATACTCTGACGTTTAACATGCAGATGATCCAACATTGCAAAAAACTTAACATAACTGTTTGATATTAACAGTGCTCTGAGACGCCTTTTTTCTGAATTTTCTGAAATATCAATATAATAAAAGAAGTAATAACAAAAATGATTAATGATGACGCTGGAAATTCTACGATAACGGGTGTACCATAAAAATTTTTAATTATAAAAAAATAGGGGAAAAAAATAAATTGAAAAAATTTTAAAACATTGCCCGGTTAAATAAAATGGCAAGAGGTGTGGAAAAAATGATGCCACAGTAAAAATAACACACAGTAGCGACAGTCCGACTCGGCACCTTTGATCTCAAGGAGTTCGACTTTGTAATAATCACTTAATCTGCCCGCGAGTTTTTGAAATATTCAAGTTCATTCTTTCAAGAAAAATCCTATTCTACAGAATAAAAATGAATTTTGCTGATTGAAAGGAATAAAGAAACGAGAAAAGTGTTTTTTAGAAACATTTTTCTATTAAGTTCTTATTAAAATGGATATACAAAAAAAACACAAGGAAAAAATGCATTTGGTTTCAACGCTTACTGTACGTTATTCATTTAAATATCTTATTGTTGAATTTATGTTTCTCAACTATTAAAGATATTGTCCGGGGGGGGGGGGGGAATGTTCATTTTGAGAATATATCTCTGCACACCTCCAGCTTTTCGTATATAATGTCAACAGTCATACATATTTCAGCAAATCCCAGTAGCTTGGAGAGAGTGATAATTATGATTAGCATTTTACGATGAGACGGTCTTTTTTCTGAACTTAAAAATGAAGTGAACACATTTTTGCTCCATTTTATCATTAGTTAAATCTAATATAATAATTTTCATACAACTAATGACCTTTCGTGCCTATATACTACTTATATAAAGAACTAAATCCATGCACTGATTTTTTCAAACTCATTCGTGATGGAGAATTACTACTTTTCTATGCTCAGATTGAGTTTTGAAAGTTTGGTTAGCGAATTTTAGTAGATAATATAACTTAACTCTAGCAAATAGTCTGCACTGAATCCAGAAAAAAAGTACAAGTGGATTAACATAAATCAACACTTAATAATAATAAAACATCTTCATGTTTTACAAATAAAATATATCTCTAATATGAAAACACAATTATCATAATCTTTATATGCTATATTGCATAATAGAAATAAAGAATTATGAATAAATTACCTTTTAGGATGAAAGTCGAGAAATTTGCAAATGCAAAATGACCAACAAAGATCCTATGAATGCTATTGGAGAGTCAAGTTGGGATGACCAACTTGACTCTCCACGGTACTCGGATATTCGCGATCGATACCTGATGAAGAATATAGGCTCAGAAACTATAGTCGTAGGAGGAAAGGCATGGAATATAGCATTCATAGGATCTTTGTTGGTCATTTTGCATTTGCAAATTTCTCGACTTTCATGTTGTAGTGACAAATCAAGTAACAAACCATATTCCGAAATTTTGGCGCATTGGTATAACAATTAAAAATAAACGAAAAAATCGTATTCTTAGAAGTTACCAAAGTGTTCTTCGTATTTGCTGAACCATCCCAGGACGCGTTTCGCCGTATCACGGCTCATCAGCTGGGCTAGGTTCAGCAAATACGAGAACACACTTTTAGTCCTTTATCCAAGTGACTAAGGGAAAACTATAACAAATAGATGCTTTTACTGCACTCTACCGGCGACTTACTAAGTCCATTCAAGCAGAGCAACTTATTTGCAGAAGCGCACCTTTCTCAAGCTTACTGCTCGAAGGCATAGATGGCGCATTGGTATAACAATTAAAAATAAACGAAAAAAAATCGTATTCTTAGAATTTACCAAAGTGTTCTTCGTATTTGCTGTACCATCCCAGGACGCGTTTCGCCGTATCACGGCTCATCAGTTGCCAGCCGTCCAAGTACTTACCGCATAAGAAAAACTTCCTTTGGATATTTTTTTTTATAATTATTCTCAATTATAACGTCAAACGAATGATTTACTTATTGGAAAATTATTAATAATTAATTTCGGAGCACGTTATAAAAAGATTCTGCTTGAAATCCAGATGTAAACAGAACCTGCGACCGCGCTAGCAGCCATGTTGTTGGTATGATAGGGGACGCATGCTAGATAAAAAAACAGGACCTAAAAATTTTCTTGAGCATCTCTACTGTGCCTTATGTTTACTGTGATGATGCTCTCATACAAGACAAGGTCGTGCGCTACAATAAACTTATTTTTAATGTTCCGTACGGAACAGTTATGGGACCACTTCGGTGTCCATCTCTAACCCGATTTTCTCCGACACTATTTGAAAAAGAAAGTTGAAATTTGGCACAAATATAGGAATTAATGGCCCAAACAGAGCTATTGAGTTTTGAATGTTAAATTTTGCCTTTTTTTGATTTTTTTTTCTAAGGTCCATCAAGGTGTCAAATGAAAGCTTATGAAAACACGAGTTCAAAAATATATATAATATAATACATTTTTCTTGTATTATTTTTAAAACAATGGCTAAAAATCGCTGCTCCCCCCCTATCTAGAAAAATACTGAACTAAAAATTTTGAAAAAAAAACTCTGGAATATTCTCAACTGAGCGGTGCATTACGGGTGCATTACGTTTGATAATTTATTTGATTGAGAAAAACTATGCGGCTTGACAATATGGTGGAGGTTTTTTAATATACTTTTCAGTACACTCACTGGTAACAAAAGGTTAGGTAACGAGACAAAATAAGTTTATAACTGAAAAAATATTTTGGTAGTAAATATTTGTTTTGCATTTTTATTACTGGATTCTAGATTGAGCTAGATTGATTTATTAGCTGTCAGGAAGCTAAGATGCTATAACTATTATACATTATTGACTAAGAGAAAACGTGAAATACATATATGCATGTGAGGAACCTAATTAACTTAACCTAGGTTAGGATTTTATTTTATTTTAAAAGCAATCACTATACGGAACACTAATTGCGCAAGTACAACTTGTACTTGGCCGGTCTTTTCAATTTCTGAATGCTAAATTCAACTTCTTGGCCAGAGAATAAGATGTATAAAGATGCATGTGTTACCCAAAATGGTAATCGTTTCGTTTAATTTTAGATCTTCAGGTTAATAAACATTGCAAAAAAAAAATAGGAAAAAGGCGTTAACTATTTCAAGTCGGTAACTAAAAAGAGTTAAATTAAAATGCATCTCTCATACTTGGAACTCAGGAAAAGCCTTTTGGTATTTTTTAAATTTAAAAATTATAAAAAAGATCTATTTGAATTTAAATAATAGTTTTCATTCATTTAAACTTATTATAAGAATAAGTCTTTTTAGTTCTCTTTAACGTTTTACAATATTTTTATTTAAATTTTATATTTTGTTTCAATTCAGAAGAGTATTATACCCGAAACCAAAACTTGGCAAGATTTGTAAATAAAGGCACAGCCTGGTCTATCACAGTCTTTATCACATAATGCCTGTAAGCATTCTCAACGTCAATGTACAAGTAGTTTAATAAAGATGACCAATCAATGACACAAAGTGGAAAATCACCTTTCCTAAAGTAATCAGATCTATTTGATATATTGAACATAAAGACCAACCTGTAGATACAGTGCTGGGTGATGGTCAACCTCGGTAATTATTAGGGCGTTATCATGAGAGACGTTGATGTTAGGTTAACAGAGATTAAGTCAAATTCACACCCATTAGAGTTTGATATAAAAGGGCGCTAAAGGCACGTAAAGTTTTCTAAATTTCGATTTGTGACTGGCGCCTAACAAATAAATGACTGAAAGAGAAGATGTATTTTGCTGGCTCTGAACAGCTTCACAACATTAAAATGGCCTGAGATCGGAAAATATATAAATACCACTAATATTGGACAAAGTCCATTTTTCAGCAGGTTTTGACTGTTCTCTCATCCGTCAGTCCATCTCGGGACGCATTTTGCCTTATTATGGTTCTTTAGCCGAGCTAGGATCGACGGAGAGAGAAAACTAAACTTAAAGTATTTATCGCAGTGTACGTACGTACCTGCCCCCAACCGAGGCACAGTGATTCGGCAAGAACATGCTAGCGGGACAATATTCATGACGTAATTTCCAGGAACCACTGATAACGACTTGTAAACAACCCCCCCCCCCCCCCCCCCACAGTCCCTCATTTAACGAATTCCAAGAATTAATTTGTTTATCACCTCATAAAGGTATTTTATCAGGGGGTCAAAGTAACCCTTATAAGAGAGGTCATTTTCATTTGCAAATCAGTTGCATTTTATGCACACTTGTGATAACATATTTTAAAATTGGTAGCAAAGTGAAACGAGTTTTTTGTGATGGAATATTCTGTTGAAGGTATGTACTCTATTATGACTTATATTTTTTATAAAAAATATATGTATACTTTTGGTGTAATATCAATTTGTAAATATATAGATAAATCCAGCAAATTTTACATTAATTGTAAACTTTAAAAGTAGCAACTTTTTTTATCCACATATATCCACCTAGATTTTTCTATATGTAATACCTACAACATTCAGGCACAGATTCATATATATTATAGACCCCGAGAAGGCCCGAAAGTAAAATTATTTAATTTTTTTCAGAACGAGTCGTGACTATGACGAAAATGGAGTTATTTGAAGAATGGCTAAAACATGACAAAACTGAACGAAACAGTGGCATTTTTTATTATATAAGTGAAAAATTCAATATGTCTGATGTTTCTGACGATTCTCTAAAACGACTCAAAATGAAAATATCAAGCCTTTCAGCAAAATTCAATCAAAAGTGGACTTCTTTAAAGTGTAACAAAGAAATGTTTCTAATCAAACATAAAGATTGGTTAGAGGGATCCGGAATCGAAATAAGGATGTGTGTTAACCAGCCGTGCACTTCAACATCATCAGCGGCTCTTTCCGTAGGGCGACCCAGAAAATCATTTGAAGACTCATCAACGAAGAGACGGAGAGTAGAAGATCTTTTGAAATCGCGAAGTGCAAGTGAGCTTATTACAGCAGCTGAGTTAGCTACTCGAAAAGAAGGGCATCGAAGTGTTGCTAAACAGATCCATAACGTCGCGGTCCGTGAAACTAGAGAAAAGAATAAGTGTTCTGAACAAAGTCGGCAGTTAACACCAGACGAAGCTTTAGCTTATTATGTGGACTCAAAATCGACTTCTCACTCATATAAACAAACAAGAAAATGGTCAATGAAAGCAGGACATCAAGTGTATCCATCGTTTTATAGTTTAGGTAAGTCCAAAGCTTCTTGTTGTCCTTCTGACGAATATATTTCTGTGACAGAATCTCGAGCTGAAATTAAACTTCACGCGATTTTTGATAAAACGGCTGAACGATTAGTTAAAGCTCAGACGGAAGTCATTAGAAGTGTGTTACCTCGTTCATATTATACGTTGGTAAGCAAATGGGGCTGTGATGGGAGTTCGGGGCATAGCACGTATAAGCAGAAATTTGAGAACACTAACGCTACAGACGAATTTTTGTTCGTATACTCATTTGTCCCTTTGAGACTGCCTGATGGCGAAACTGTGATCTGGCAAAATCCAAGACCTTCCTCTACTTTATATTGCCATCCTATTAAGTTTATTTTTGCCAAGGAGACAAAAGAGTTTACGAAAGAAGAAACTTCTAAAATTTTAGATGAAGTAAGTCAGCTTCTTCCAACATTATGTAACGTTGCTGGATCTCAAATCTCTGTTAAACACGATTTGTTGTTGACAGTGACTGATGGCAAAGTGTGCAATGCCTTAACAGACACAAGTTCAACACAAAAGTGTTATATTTGCGGTGCCACCCCGTCTACTATGAATGAGGAGTCAAAGAAATATTCCAGCAACGAAGAACGCCTTGCATTTGGTTTATCTACTTTACATGCATGGATCCGCACGTTTAAATGTTTGCTTCACATCAGCTATCGTTTAGAAATAAAAAGTGGCAAGTCAGGGGAGATAACGACAAAGCTATTGTGAAGCAACGCTCACAAGAGATACAAAAAGTGTTTAAAGATCGTATGGGTCTCATTGTAGATAAACCAAAACCTGGGTATGGTAACACAAACGATGGAAACACAGCACGTACATTTTTTTTCCAAAGCTGAATTGAGCAGCGAAATTGCAGGATTAGACGTAAACCTTATTCGTAGATTTCATGTAATTTTAAGAACTTTGTCATCGGGATATGACATAAATTATATAGAATTCGAAAAGTTTTGTGTTGATACTAGAAAATTATACCTTGATCTGTATTCGTGGTATTCCATGCCCGTTACTGTGCATAAAATTCTTGTACACAGCGCGGAAGTTATAAAGTCTTTTCTTCTTCCCATTGGACAACTCTCCGAAGAAGCCCAGGAGGCAAGAAATAAAGACTGTCGTAGATTCCGTGAACGGCACACCAGGAAACGGTCACATATTGCCACAAATACAGATCTTTTGAGAATGCTTTTAATTACGTCTGATCCTGTTATCAACTCGTATAGAGAATTACCGCGAAGAAAATTTACTTCATTGCCATCCGAAACACCATCAGTAAGTCATCATCACGAATTAAATGAGGAGGATTATTTACTCTCTGAATATTCTACTGAATGGGAGAGCAGTGATGACGACCCATCTGATGGTGATTAGTAGGTTTAAGTATTTTTTTATTGTAATTATTATTCTTATTTTATTGTGTGTTGTAGTTGCTTATAATTCATGCCTTAGTATATAAGTTATTTAATATTATATTTCTTTTACTTATACACCTTGTTATTGTAAATAATTGATATATAGATACTGTTATTGTACTAATTTATTTTAAAAGAAATAATATTTTGTAAATTAATAAATGTGGGTACTATCATTATGATTTTTATTTTTTTTTTTTCCTAGAAATTTCTTTGTAAACAAACATGAATGTGCTTTTCACACATAATGAGTAGGTAGACGTATGTAGCTAATTAAAGAACAATTAGCGACAATAGTGAACAAATGAGACACATTGGTAAACCACTTCCGTCTTGTAGCTACATATTTCGATTAATACACATACAGTACACATTTTTCAACTTTTTTTTTCTTAAAATAGCTTAAGATACCTGGAATATACGTAAACAATTGAAATAAGTGAAGAAATAAAATTGTCCCGCTAGCTTATACTAGTCGAGACACTGTGCGAGGGCAGGTACGCTTTTAGTACATCAGTCAGAGGTGTAAATTGTTGTATCTTACTTATATAAAATAATAGTTGTCGAAATGTCCTTTTAACTAAATCAAATACACAAATCTTTTGCGACAGAAAACCGAAAGTGATCTCCTATAACCTAACATTTTATGATATCGCCTTGTGTACAGCTATGATTTTTACTTTTGTAATTATTATTATTAAAATTATTATTTTTACGACTACATAGTTTTCCCTTGTTTCAGATTTATTTTATTATTTATGCACCTGAGGCCTTGCGACCATAATAACTTCAACTTCTTATGTTATTACATTTATGTTTTAACATAATTGCCCATAACACTTGAATGTTAAAACAAATGTTACGGTTATTATAAAGTGTTATAGATTATTAGTTACTACATTTATATTGCTTTTAGGAACATAATTATTTTACAGTCTTATAATTAGTGTAACATGGTGAAATCCGCCTCAGTGAGTAATACGCCCCCAATATAGTTCAAAACTGTAGTTGTTGATTTAAACGTACATATAACTGGGCAAATTAAATTCCTAAGAGCAAGTAATATTTTCGAAAAACATTACAATTAAATATATATATATATATATATATATATATATATATATATATATATATATATATATATATATATATATATATATATATATATATATATATATATATATATATATGTATATATATATATATATATATATATATATATATATATATATATATATATATATATATATATATATATATATATATATATATATATCATAAGTAACTATAGAGGAGTGTGTATACAGTCTGCTATGCCCAAACTATTCGATAGTTTAGTGTGCGACCAGTTAAGCTGGTCTTGCAGGGGAATGATCAATCCCTAGCAGATTGGCTTCTGACCTGGGAAATCAACCACAGAAAATTTGGCACTATATTATTTTGCTCTGCTGGAGGCGTTGGAGAGGAGTCATTAGGTCGAAGTTATCTACAGTGACTTCTCCAAGGCCTTTGACAGAGTTAACTTTAAGATCTTATTGAGCAAGCTTCTTCTTCTTTCCCTGGGATTCTCTGAGCAGATCATAGCTAGGTTAAAGAGTTTTCTCTTGGGCCGTACTCAAACTGTGAAAATCAATGGTTTGTCATCCGGTATTATTCATGTTACATCGGGCGTCCCCCAGGGTTCGTACTGCGCGCCTCTGCTATTTATTTTGTTTGTAAATGATCTGTTATCGGCATTGCATCGCTCAACGGGACTTATGTTTGCAGATGATTTGAAGATATATCGATAAGTTGATAGTATTAAGTTGTGGCGCTCCAAGATGACCTTGATCTGGTTTCGCAGTAGAACCAGTTTTTTTTTAATGTAAGCAAATGTTTCACCATTAGCTTCTACAGAGGGAAACATAAGAGTCCCATACTCATACTCGATCGAAGGTGTTCAACTTCGTTACAGGAGTTCAGCAAAGGACCTTGGGGGTGTTTTCGATGAAAGACTTACTTTTACAAGGTATATATCTGCCATTAGCCAGAAAGGGCTAAGCATGCTGGGTTTTGTTTTGAGAAATTGCGGGCAGTTCTCTGTGACTGTTTTGAGAGTGTTGTATTGTGCTCTTGTGAGAACAAACTTGGAATATGCCACGGCAATTTGGTCTCCATTTTATGAGTTGCATAAGGGAACAATCGAAAGAGTGCAAAATAAATTTTTGAGATTTTTCGCACTCAAGTGCAACGGTATACTTGTGAATTATCATAAGACTGTCATGCGAAGGATCTTTGGATTACACACTTTGGAAATAAGATCTCTTTATGTTGCACGTTTTATCTTCAAACTTATTAATGGATTTGACTGACCTCAACTACTCGCTAAAATAAGTTTTAATATACCCAAAGGCAATCTTCGCCATCATGATCTCTTTTGCAACCCCTTCCATCGCACGAATTATGGGATGCATTCTCCATTCGTAGAGCTTTGAGAACTTGGAATTCATTGGATTGGCGGCTGGATATGTTTAATTGCTCTGTCTCGGGACTTAAGTCCCAGCTGCTGAGGACTCTGTAGAGGTTCTACTTGATCAGTGTTTATTATTGTCAATACTATTATTGTTTTTTTTATTTCTGAGGTTAGTTGATTTTTTTTTCTCTCTTTTTATAGTTTTGATATTTGTGTATTACAATGGGGTTTCCTGTAAAATTTATATAAGTAAATAAATAAATAAATAAAAAAATATATAAATAAATATATATATATATATATATATATATATATATAAACTGTCACATTCATCAACTTTCGTTGTCTCTTTGTTCTTTTAAAATGATGGAAACCGTTTCGTGCCATCGGGGCCGATTTTCAGCAATTCTGTTCGCGTTTTCCATTGATAGGTCAGTGAGTTTTAGGACTAAATCTGTGGATCGAGACGAGGAACGCCCACGGCTGCGTTTACCCATAGGCTTCCCCTGTACAATTAATATCTCTATGTTGTTATGTCTCTAGATGTGTGATTTTAAGACTCGAACTGATGTTATGCTGCTTAAACAATTGACTGGCTTGATTATTTTTAAAACTGAAATATTTATTCGGTGGGCTGTCCAAGAGATCAGTAACATTCTTCATCAACACCACATGTCAAATGCGTCAATATGACGTTTATCGGCGGCTTTTTTGATCCGGGTCTCAGAAGCGTACCAGAAAACAGAGAATACCAGGGAATTAACCAGTGCTATTTTCAAGAATATTTGTTTGTTCTTCCATATTTTCATAAATTGAGTCATTGCCGAACGGCGCAACTGTATTCGCCGTCGAATCTCCATCTCGCAGCTCCCAGAACAGTTGATGACAGCACCTAGATAAAGAAATTGTTCAACTACTTCACAATCAGCAAAGTAACGAGGTCTACGTGCATTTATATTTGCTCTATTAATGATCATCACTTTCGATTTAGAGTGATTTACTTTCAGCGCATATTCGTTGCTGACTTTTACGAGTCTATGCATCAAATCTGTCAGTTCTTAAGGAGAGTTTGCAATCAACAGAGTGCTGTTGGCATATCGAAGGTTTGTTATTCAAGTACTTGCTCTGATGGGGCCATCAATTCCTATATTAGTGCCAAATTCATTTTTCTGTGTCAAATAGTTTCAAAGAAATTGGGTGTGACAGACAGACGGACAGACACCGAAGTGATCTTATAAGTGTTCCGTACGGAAAACTATTAAATTTTGATAGAGCCTAATACGTTCTCTCTCTCTCTCAAAGTTAATCTGCCATACTGTATCTCCATTTGGTTAACTTAATCGAGCACCTCCTGCGTGGTTGTGGTTCATGGTTGTCCAGACCTTTTCTCGCCGAAAATGCCCATTCCCCTACTTTTAGCTCGACAGCCCAGGTTCTCTGAGTTATAAAAAAAGACACATCCTTTACTAATTCTGAAGAATTTTACCGTAGCGCGTTACTCGAATTTCTTCATTGTTCATTACCTGCCAATATGGATGGCTGCCAGTAACAAGAAACTGATCGCTAAATTATCACCACTTAGCTTAGTGCGGTTCATTACTGTCATCTATTTAATAAATATTTAATTTTTACTGAAATCTTTGTCCTTGTTTAGCAGGCAGGAAACGCTTCAGTACTTCCTCGTATAAATTTTCGTCTTAAATTTTAATAAATAATCACGTTCTGAAATTTAGCCACATAATTAAGTAACACCCTGTGTTACACAATCATCAGAATTATCAGCCGTAGATGATTATACCTATTCAATAAGAGCAATTTCGCAATAGTACGGTTTTTATATTTGAAAGGTACCACTTTAGCCTTCTGTTTAAGAACAACCAAAATAACACATAATTGTAAATTAAATTTTGTTTCTGGTATTTGCAGGAAATCACCTGCAAGGTAATTGCAGTGCCTTTTATTTTTTATTTTTGTACAACGTCTTGTATATCATTGGTTGTTAAAATTCACTTTCCAGAGGAACCAATTGCAAGTTTTGTAGATTAATTAATACCAAAGAACTGTATCAGTATACAGCATCGATAGCAGTAATACTAATTGTATATGTGGTAACCCAAACATTAATTTTTTTCGCAGTTTGCTGTAAAATGTTTGCTATAAAATACCGTTACAGAAGTGTTACCACGACAATTCTATTCATTTAACACCGATACATGAATTTAATTTTCAAACAGTAGTATTATTTTTGGTATCATTAGAATGCTGATTGCCTACTCTTTTTAATATTATCAAAAACATTTGGATTTCCGGAAAGATCAGGCCGTCAGTCATTGGACAGTTAGAAGAAGACTTAAAGAAGCTAACCTAACTCCGAAGGGACCAGCTAACGGACCCAAATTGACAGCCCTTCGACAAGGGCGACTCAGATTTGCCCGAAAACATGTTGACTGGACCTTGGAGCAATGACGCTCCGTTTTATTCTCCCATGAGTCCTAAATGTGCCTGCATAGCAATGACGGAAGAAGACGAGTCTATAGGAGGCCTGGAGAGCGCTATGCGCAATGCTGCATTACTGAAACGGTCGCATACGGAGGTCATGGTATGGGGAGACATCACACTGGATGGGAAAACCGATTTGGTTTTCGTAGCTGATGAAACTCGTAGCGGTGGATTAACTGCCCACTGGTACATCGAGGAGATTCTGCAGGAACACGTCGCTTCTTACGCTGGGTTTGTTGGCGATAGCTTCGTGTCAATGCACGACAATGCGAGGCCACATGCTGCTGCATCGGTGTGGCAATACCTGATGGAAGTAGGAATACCCACATTAGACTGGCCTGTGCGGACTCCCAACCTCAGTCGAGCACCTATGAGATGAACTCAAAAGAAGGGTTCAAATCAGAAATCCAGCCTCTGCATAGCTGAGGCACTTAAAGCTTGCGATGGCGGAAGAGTAGGGAAGAATCTCACAGACAGTGGCTAAAAAGCTCATCCGCTCCATAAAAAACTGGCTGGAAGCAGTAATAAGGGCTATCGAAGCTAATACAAAATATTGATTTTGGTTTTTATCCATAAATTTAATTGTTAAACTTAAAATTTGTTGAATTTTTCTTTTCGGTTACCCCTATTTTCAATCCTTGTTCTCCTTGTTTCCCTTTTCAATCATTTTAATCAGTAAAAAGCATGAGGTATGCTAGGAATTTAGTATCATGAGGAAGAGAGGCTTTCAAATGATTTTTTTGCTCACCAGTGTATTTGATTTAGTTTAATGTTATCAATCAAAAGACGACAGCTCTTGGAAAAATTTTTCTTCAAAATTATGTCCATAAGATGATGAACCATTATGTTCTCAGTACTTTTCTAAACGAGGGATTAAATTAATTGTGATTATTCGTCACGTCGCACACAGGTAAACCAACAATCTAGCAGCAATATGTTTTTATCAAATTCGATTTGACTTGATTACTTATTTCATTTTTTTTTAACAACCGAGCTTATTCTAGATACCCAAGAGTTAAATATTTCTTATTTACTAACTTTTAGCGGTCTCAGGTCTGGTTACTACTCAATGAATAAGTATTAATGCTTGTCAGAGGTCATCTTCATCTGATATCCGATTCTCATCGCGGTGAACAGCTTCATCCTCAGAATCCTTTCTATTGCTTTCGGTTGTAATATTTTAGTTAGTAAAAGAAATTTCAAAGCTCTTTTGAGTATTCTGTTTATCTTAAAAGCTGGACTGAACTATAAAACGAGTGTGTCTGCCGTGAGTACTAATCTGTTATGTGCATCCATGTTAAACGATGTCTAGCAGATCCTGAAGTCTTATTTTATGACATGAACCCCATTTTTTATATCATTTAGTTCACATTTTTTTTTTGCCACGAGTATTTAAGGTGGAATTTTTTGCATGTACTTTGAATTGTGTTATATTGTAAGCACTGGTCTCCACAAATATTGCAGCAACGTCTACTGGGGTTAATTATTTGATTTTCCTGCTTTGATCTAGCTATTACTCTACGAATATTAGATGGTTTTCCTAAAAATTTAGTTAATTCTTTTAAAACTGCAGAAATATTAATTTTACAAGCAGCTCTTAGATTCATTTGAGTAGCAAACATCAATTCTGAATCATATATCCAGTTAGCAATTTTGGTCAATCTATACTGTTTGGCTGATGTCGATGCCCATATTTACACACTTCAAATTTCTTAACATGCGTTTAACGGCACTGATTTCCTTGATAGATAATTACAAATTTGTATAAAAATATTCTTCATATATATATATATATATATATATATATATATATATATATATATATATATATAAAAACTAAACATATGGATTAATTCTAACTTTATTGCACAAGTACCTCAATATATCCACTGTCCCTTTCTAAACAGGTGATTTTGTTTTCTTTTAATCAATAAATAATCCAACAGTTATTGACGTGTTTCCTGGAGTTTTTTTGAATTATAAACTAGGAAGGCCACAAATCTAAATGTGAGCATAATTTTTTAGTTCCTATTAACATTTTCAATTAATATTTTGCTCTTCTATGTATTTAAATTTAAACACACTTTACTCTTTATTATAAATCATTATTTTTTATTTTCCCTGTATACCGTCAAATACTTTAAACTTTTGATGCTTGATTATGGATTTCCATGTGATGCAGAACTTTTTATCAAGAATAAATTTTTTGTAATATGTAAGATAAACTTATTCTCCATTTGTATAAAACTTTTTGGGGCACACTGTATATATATATATATATATATATATATATATATATATATATATATATATATATATATATATATATATATATAGGGTGCATATATTGGAACTGGCACCTCCTTGTAGTAAAACCGATTGCAGAAAATTCACCTTAAATAGGGAATCTCAATAATAAAGTAAAAAATCTACCCTAAAGAAATGATGAAAAGACGGTATTGTTTTCGCCCCGCCACTGGTAATTTTTTTTGTTTTTTTTATGGGTCTGGCACACGTGCTGCAGGGAACTCCCTAAAGCGCTACAGAAGCGACGTGTGCGAAAAAAAAAAAAAAAAAAAAAAAAAAAAAAAAAAATAAAACGATTCACGTTGTTCTTGAATCACTGTAAATTGTACTCTGTGGACTGCGTTTGAGCATTTGGGCCGGGGTTGTCGTTCCGCCTCTCACCTCTTTCTTGCAGGAGTGCGCTGGTTGGTTAGTCCCCTCGCACTTCCGCAGCTTTTTAAAACGGGGTCTGACCGCGCCGCTGTAAAGAACGCGGGGTTTAGGGCCTATTGGTGCCCCTGCGTTAAATGTCACTTCGCCCTCAGGTTGTTCGCTACCCAAGGCAGCCACCCTCTGGAGGATTTCAGCGACAGTTGTTATTTTATTTTTCATGATATTTTTCATTCAATGAAACAACTAAGCAATATGGCCAATTGTTAACAAGAACGTGAGATTTACAGTCTTGGTGAGATTTAGCTTAGCACGGGCGCATTATACAAACAGCAGGAATACGCCTACGCCTGCTGAGCTAATTAGTAATAATTTTCGAATTTCAAAAAAAAATATTAAATGTGTTTCTATGTTACATGAGATTATTTCAATGGGGCACTGGTTTCCATATAAATATATATATATATATATATATATATATATATATATATATATATATATATATATATATATATATATATATATATATATATATATATATATATATATATATATATATATATATATATATATATATATACGAGTATATATATATGTATATACATATATAAATAAGTAAATCTAAATAAAAAATAATTTTCTACTAATCTCATTTGTATTCTAGTTAATTTCATTAAAATAAAATCCAACAAAACAAAATGGCATGTACATTCAGGAGATATTTTTTGTGGTATGGATGCATTATATTAAAAGAAAACTGATACAAGGATTTAAGAAAATGCGAAATATTACATTTAAAATAAAATATATAGATTCCACTTCCAAGTCTATAATGCACTTAAAGAGACTCTTAAAAAGCGTTCTTTCCAGGTTAATAGTTTTTCACATCGTTGTCAACGACTTAAAAATAGTTTACTATAATAGGGTAAAGGGACAGCAAAATTATATTTTCATGCACGAATGAGATATTTTTCTGCAGATAGGCAGTTAATTGATTTTAAAGTACCACTATCAGATCTTGCAAATAGCAAGGACTAAAGAAAGTCCATTTCAACACAAAATTATCTGCATATGTTTATAATCATATAAATCTTTGATGTATCATTATAATACAAATTCAATATATGGCAATGAAACCTTGCAATCTAGGATACAACTAATTTAAAATTAAATTATAAAATGAAAAAAAAATAATGAAACATGTTATTGCAATCTTATTAAAATACTCGACAGTCTTAAGGTGGGACCTAGTAATGAATAATTAATTATCGGAAAATCTTAATATCATTAAATCCTCATTAAATTTATGTCACTCAAAATAGGTTGGCCCTTTTTCTGATTTGAATTTACTAGTTATGTAAACTACCGTCAGAAAGTATTTGCCCACCTAGAAATTTCAATGTAAATGCCAAAATTTAATACCTAATTAAACCCTTTTAATATATTAGGTAAATTTAATTGTTCTTAACAAGTGTCCATCATAAAATTGTTTCGATAAACCTTTTTGGTGAAATCACAAATTAACAACCAATTAGAACGAATTTCCAAGTTTTGCATGATAATCGTTTTGAGGCGATTTCAGAGAATTCCAGTTGAAGTAAGAACTCATTTCAAGTTCTTAGGGATTATGGAAATTCCTAGTGACATTTTATAATAAAAACTATGCTATAAATACCATTGCCCTTTTGGAAATTAACCAGTTTGCAAACAGTACTTTGTCATTGATACAGGCTCAATTGTTTTGTGAAAATGTTGGCATTTTCACAAAACAAATGAAAGAAGTTTTCGTTGAAAATCGGGCTCTGATAATTGCAAGACATCAAAATGGTCACTCGAGTCGACAAATCGCGAGTGATATGCGAATGCTAAGGGGAACGGTGGACTACATCGTAAAAAAAAAATTTCTGCGGGACATGGAATCAAAAACGTTCAGGAAGGCCTCGAAAAAACGACTACCGCTCAAGAGAGAGCTATAACAATGTCCAGCAGATGTAATCGCCGCCTAACCGCACCAGAAATCACGGCTCAAATAAACCTGGAGCGGCTCATCCCCATCAGCGTGACAACCGTGAAGAATAGGTTAGCAGAAGATGGACTACACGGGAGAGTTGGAGATCAGAATAATGGAATTCCGTCCTTTGGAGTGACGAATCTAAATTCGAAATTTTCGGTTCAAATCGACGAGTTTACGTGCGGCGGTCAGCTAGAGAGAGGATGATGAAAGCCTGTCATTTGCCTACAGTAAAACATGGTGGAGGTTCAGTAATGGTTTGGGGTTGTTTTGGCAACGGTAAAGTTGAAAAAATCTTTAGTATAGAAGGAATCAGCGAAAAGCACAGTATCAAGAAATTTTGCTAACTCAAATGCTTCCTTCTGGAAGATATATTTTTCAGGGTAAATTTATTTTTTAGCATGACAACGACCCTAAACATTCTGCTAAACAAATTAGAGAACTTTTGGACCAATGGAAACCCGATGACGTTCTGGAAGTGATAACTTGCCCTCCACAATCACCCTACTTGAACCCCATCGAATTGCTGTGGAATCATTTGGACAGGTGTGTTCGAAAACTCAATCCAACATCAGAAAATCACTGGTGGGAACATTTAAAGCAAAATGGGTTAAAATAACCGAAGAAACTCTGAAGAAACTACTGGACAGAATGCCGAAACAAAGGAGGTCAGATAGATGAGAAAAATCCAGGAAAATCCTGAATATTTTTCCGATTTTCTAAACTGTAAATAATGTGAAAGTAAATAATAATTCATTAAAATTAAAATAAATATATATTAACCTAATTTTTTTTTGTCTTGGGACTGAAATAACTAGGTGGGCAAATGCTTTCTGACGGTAGTGTATATTTCAGTAGTTTTTCTTTACTAATTTAGTCACTTAATTACTTATTTATTTGTTTCTTTGAGTTACAAACAGGATAATTTCTACTTAAGTAACACCATTTTAAAAAATTCATTAAAATCTTCTGCGTATTTCTTATAAATCCGGCACTTAAACTAAAAGTAATACCAGTTCTAGAATACATGATTAAAAGAATTTGCTCAGTCTGTATTTCAAAGCTTTGTAAGAAACAAAGAGCAAGTTTAAAAACATAAAGTGTTCTCATGCTTAAATAGTCAAGAAAATGCAGCTATTCATTCTATAAAATTCCTGAAATATGCCTTAAATTACTTGAGAAACACTGAATGTCGCTAGTATCGAAAAATCAGCAGAATCAATTTTTTAATTAAAAATTGTATGAGGATTGAGTATGTCTATACGTTATCTTTGATGGTTGAACAACGTCAAGTAATCACCACATTGAACGCTCTCTCTAAATGCCCAATATTTTAAAAGCCCATGGTGAACGAAATCATGATACGACTAGTACGTATTTAAATACCTGCACAGTTTTACATTGCTGAATAACAAATCCCAGAATTTTACATTTTTATTACCCTTTTAAAGGAATTATTATATTCGTAAAAATATACACTGAAAGTTTTTACATTATCAAATGTCACTGGAGCTACTAAATCTCAAAATTATAATATCTTTAATGATTTCCAATTTTAACAGAACTAATATATACATGGAAACGTCAATTTTCAATTGTAAATATATTGGGACTTCTTCTCAACATTTGTTGTAGTCAATATGTCACTATAAATTATTTTTTTTTATTGGTAAACTACATGTTTGTGACAGAACAAGTAAATTTCTTTTCTTCTTAAAAGGTCATAAGCATAAGAAAAATATATAATATAATAGCGTGGAAAATATGTAAAGTTAAAGACACTACCGCAAGAAAATAATAAAATGTTTCTAGAAGCCTGAGGGAATCGATCCCACGTCACTGTACGATTTACATGTTTTTTAACGTAAATTACTAAAGATCGACGAACAAACGAAACAGTAAAACGGTGGTTCCAAGATTGAACTTCTTATTGACGATGCCTCTCGAGGAAATAAAAATTGGTTCTCGTATGTCGCGATGGAGGCGACGTAGCAGATCTCCTACTAGTATGCTTTTTGAAGCGAAACAGTTTGATCGGCGGAAAAAGTGATGGCAACTGTTTTTTGGAACTCATAAGTATCATCACGATTTTTGGATTTGGATAAAACCGTAACTGGCTCTTATTACCCTATTCCTCACATTTGGTCTCAAATGACTTTTTCTTGTTTTCAGAGCTAAAAAATTGACTTTTCGTAAAATGAAGAGGTTATGTGTACTGCAAACGAGTATTCTGCACAGTTCGAACCATTTTTTTAACTGAAGAAATAAAAAAAGTGGAATCTCGGTAGATGAAATGTATTGAGCTCAAGGGAAATTATGGTGGAGAATAAATTTTTATGTTTACACCAAATGTTTTTTATCTTGACTTTTTAATCCACCCTCGTATTAGTATGAGGAATTAATTGTCGCACTGTATATCAGAGTTTTCTCTTCAAAACTTAAGCAATGTTTGTATTTAAAAAGTCTATATTTTAGCAGATTTGAAACAAATACTGAGCTGATACTGCATATGTCCAGTTTCACTAGTATTACCTAGATGCAGTTTTATAAACCCGTATCACCATGAAAAATTCTTCCACTTCCTCAGTGTATTTAAGAAGAATAAAATTTTAAATAAGTTGAGTTATGAGTAACAAGGGAAATATGCATGATCAGTTAAAGCTTAAGCACTTCCTGCAATAAAAAAATGCATGATCGGTTAATTACCACAAATTTATTCAATTAGCGTGTAATTTTGCACAGCTGCGTAAGAAATGTTAAAATAGTAATAAATCATTAAAAAAAAAAACCTGCAAAATTACTCGTAATGAATTGTAATTACTGGACTTAAGATCCAAGAGTAATAATTTTCTTATTAACTAGTTCCACCTTAAGATTGGTTGATACTTTTATCAGATTTAAATAGTGGCTTGTAATATTTTTATTTCATACATACTTAGAGTATATTAACTTCTTAGATTCCAAGGCTGAAATACCATGTATAAATATAGTAAAATTACCCATAGAATTTAATGGCAGTGGGAGAAATTGGTTATTATTTAGTGACTTTCCTTTTTAGGACCGGCTAAGATTTTTATTTTTCAATATTTTAATAGCATTTTTGGGCGTGTCCTTAAACTCTTGCATATTTTATTATCATAATTTTAAGTATAGTTTTGCTTTCAAATATATATATATATATATATATATATATATATATATATATATATATATATATATATATATATATATATATATATGTACAGGGTGAGTCAACGATAGAGTAAAGTTCATTATCTCATTTGTTTCAGGAATGACGAAAAAATGTTTAATACAATAGTTTTAGGGAATGTTAAGGTGCACAGTTTAAAATTATTTTGAGTATACAGGCTGCTTCAAAAAAGTGTAGCCGATATAATATATATTTTTTTAAAGGGAATATCCCATTTTTTAATTTATTTTTAAATTCTACGTAAAATGTTATAACTTTTTTATTAATAATGTTACATACTTAAACCTAGTAGTTTTTTTAATATTTCAATTTTTTTAAAAAAATACTAGTTTTCAGTTTTGTAAAAAATTGCCAGTAGCGCCATTGTTTCTGAAGGTGAAATACTCATAATTGATACGAGCGTTCTATAGAAATGAAAAAAAGATGTATGTAAAGAAATTTGAGTTAGATGATACAGAGTATTCAAAATAAATTTATGCATTTCGACTTTTTAAATTGAAAAATCTCAAATTTTGTAAATGGCACACCCTGTATATTATTATTTTTTCTGATAGATTTTACAAAACCCTCCAACTTTTATTAAGTATGTCATATACCTATTTCTAATAGTTTTCGGTTTATTTTGAATTTTTCAATTTTTATCCATGTTTTTAATACACTTACTTGTAAAAAATTGTCTTTTGGCAGTAAGGCTGTATGGAGCGAAGTACCCTAATAGACGTATACCATCTAGAAAATCTTTTCAGTGCTTAATGGAACGGTTTGGTGGTAATGGTAGCGTCGAGTATACGAAACTAAAAGTAGTAAGCCAGAATGCTACCAATGAGGAAAAAGAAATGGATATATATTACTTTGTTGTTGAAGATAATCCCCAAGGTCAGCAACCGTCAACTAGCTGACTTATCTGATACATCCCAATCTACGGCTAATCGTACCACGAGAAAATGTAAGTCTAGTTGACTTATCTGATACATCCCAATCTACGGCTAATCGTACCACGAGAAAATGTAAGTATCACCCCTTTCATATGGAACTACACCAAGAATCTCAAGACCGTGATTTTGAACGACGAGCAAACTGTACCACCATGAATGGAGCAATAGAGGCCGATCCAAATTTTTTATCCAAAATAATATTTTCTGATGAAGCTACTTTTCGCAGTAATGGAGCAGTTAACAGCCATAACATGCATTATTATTCAACAGTTAATCCATTTTGGGTCCGGTAAGTTCAAAACCAAAACCATTGGTCACTTAATGTATGGTGTGGAATATTAAATTTTCGAAATATTTGTCCATATTTTTTCCGCTTAACGGGCCTAGATATCTAAATTTTTTGCAAAACTAATTACCCCAGCTTCTTGAAGAAGTTGATAACTTTGAAAGGGAACAAATGTGGATTCAACAAGATGGAGCTTCTGCTCATTACTACCGGGAAGTTCGAGAATTTTTAAACAATCGTTACCCACAAAAATGGATCGGTAGGGATGGATTCATTCAGTGCTGTGACTTAATACCTTTAGACTTCTTTTTGTGAAGCTACATAAACGATCATGTTTATGTAAATCCCCCTACAACACCAGTAGATATGGAAAATAGGATACGGGATGCGTGCTGGACAATAGCGCCCTTTATGCTAAAGGAAGTGAAGGAAATTATATAAAAAAAAGGACTAAACATGTGTATTCAAGTACACGTGCATATTTTTGAATATTTATTACGTCATAATAATTAATCATTATATAAGTTATTAACTATTTGTTTGTTTTCATAATAGCATAAAACAAGGGTAAAAATTGGACATACATATAAATATATCATACTTAATAAAAGTTGGAGGGTTTTGTAAAATCAGAAAAAATAATAATATATAGGATGTGCCATTTAAAAAATTTGAGATTTTTCAATTTAAAATAGTCGAAATGTATAAATTTATTTTGAACACCCTGTTGCATCTAACTCAAATTTCTTGACATATATCTTTTTTTCATCTCTATAGAACTCTCGCACTAATTATGAGTATTCCACCTTCAGAAATAATGGCGCTACTGGCATTTTTTTTACAAAACTAAAAACTAGTATTTTTTTAAAAAAAATTTAAATATTAGAAAAACTACTAGGTTTAGGTATATAACATTATTAATAAAAAAATTATAAGATTTTACTCAGAATTTAAAAATAAATTAGAAAATAGGATATTTCATTTAAAAAAAAAACATGTTATATCAACCACACTTTTTTGAAGTACCCTGTATACTCAAAAATAATTTTAAACTGTGCACCTTAACATTTCCTAAACTTATTGTATTTAACATTTTTTCATTATTCCCGAAACAAATGAGATAATGAACTTTACTATATCGTTGACTCACCCTGTACTACAGCAGTCTGATTCCAATAGATGTGTTTTATTATTTTTATGTCTTTCTGGTCAAGTTGGATGTTTTTTAATTCTTCGATCAGTTTGATATGCTGTGCTTTAACAAACGTTTTTTGGTAGTCTAGAAAAGTCTCTATTCGTTGATCATTTATTTCCGAGGTGTTGTCTTACTTTTCTATAGGCCACATTTACTTTCTGTCTCTTCAATATTTTCAAATATATTCTTTCATATTTTTACAGTTTCTTCTTGTTCAATTTTTATCACTATTTTGAAATTTTCCGTCTTATTTTCCTTTTATTTTCTCTTAAATTAATTACATATGATGCCTAGATCTTTCTTCTCTCCCCTCCTTTCATACATTTTCTTATATTGCTTAAACTATACGAGCAATAATTTTTCCCACCCACGCCACTGTCCTAGATGGTGTACTCTCTTCTTTTTTGAAGGAGGACTGTCATTCTAAAGAGTGCTTCTCTCGTTCCCATACCATCCCTGAACCCAAATTTGAACAGTCGAGTGTTTCTTCACATTTCTTGTAGATTCTATTTTGTATAATGTTTAATAAAATTTTCGAAGGGTGACTCATGAGACTGATCAACCTAAAGCCTTCGCATGATATGGGATTATTTTTCTTCGGTAATGGTATTATAGAAGCTCTTCCGCCTTTTTATTTCTTGTAGAGTAGCTTTGTGAAGGTCTTTATTTCCTTTCATCTAATACCTTTAGAAGCTCCATTGATACTTCATCAAGGCCTGGTGCCTTTTTTAGTGTTCCGTACAGACTTCGGTGTCTGCCTGTCTGTCTGTCCGTCTGTCTGTCACACCCGATTTTCTCCGAAACTATGTGTCATAGAAAGTTGAAATTTGTTAATAATATAGGAATTGATGGCCTCATCAGAACCGTGTAGTTTTGAAAGTTAAATTTTGACTTAAGGGGTTAGTTTTGGGGGGTGAAATCGGAAGTGAAAAAAAAAATTTTTTACTAGGTCATCGAGTGTGGTGTCAAAGCTAGTGAAAACACGAGTAAAAAATATGTATAATGTAATACTTGCGCATACTTTTCTCTATATTATTTTTAAAAAATAGCGAAAAATCGCTGTCCCCCCACCTTATCTCAAAAAGTACTGATCAAAAAATTTTGAAAAAATTCTGGAATATTCTCCACGGGCTGTAGATTGAACGAAAATTATCACGAGTTAATAATTTATCTGGTATATAAAAAAAAACAAAAATTTCAAGGTCATCAGTTTCCAGTAAAGATTGGAAGCAAACTTTGTTGAAAACTCATTTGGGGTGTTTTGTGAAATTACTGATCATTTTATACCACCGTAACAATTTTTTTTATTTTAAAAGCAATCAACGTACAGAACACTAATTGTGCAAGTTCAACTTGCACTTGACCGGTTATATTATTGATGTTCTTGAGTGCATGTCTAACTTCGGTTTCCAAAATTTCATAATTATCCCCTCTTGTTACGGATTCTACGTTATCGCCTCTATTGTCGTTGAATAATTGAAGAATATACTCTTCTCAGCACTTTTTTATGTTTTCTTCTTTTGTCACTATGTTGTTCTGTTTGTCTTTTGTTACCCAAGGTATTCTTTTTCACTATCAATTAAATATTTCTGTTATAATTTCAGCAAGCTTTCTTTTTTTTCGATTATAATAAAAGATCAAAATGTGACTAAAAGGACAACCGTTCGTTGTTGCTAGGTCGTTATATTACAACTTACCACCTTTTATACTTACTTAAGCATTTTAAATTGCCTTTTTTGCAAATTTATAGAAAATAAATTAATTCTATTTAAATAAACTAATGAAACTCGTAATTGTTTTTAAATAAAACACACATAATTATATATTAGGTCTAAATAGGTGCAGCAGGTGAAAATTTTGTAAGTACACTGCATAACACCAAGACTAATTTTATGTCTAGTCACCCCTTTTTTAAAACAGACTTCACGGTTTTAACAAAATTTCACGCCTGCGAAAATACGAGTAATAATTTATATTTAATCGAAACACCTTACATATTTTTTTAAGGATGGAAAAATTATTAAGTTGTCAGGCTTCTGGAAACTTCAGGTGTAGGGAAAAGTTAATATATACCATAGTTAATGTAATTGCGAAACTAATAAACAATTATACCTGCATACGATAAAATAGTTCTTTTTTCAGTGCTACTGGTCTTATAGTCTTTATTTAAGAGCTATTAACGATGTAGAGTTAACGATGCCATAACTAGCTGTAACTTTAAAAGACCACCATTACGATCTGACTCAAGTGTTAATTAACACATTTTGAACAAATATTTTCAGCGGGAAACGTCATGGTGTATAGGTTATAAAAGGCGTCATGATTATTATGGCTGTGGTGTAGTCTGCCTATAAAAAACTACAACTATAACTGTCGAAATAACTTTTTATGCAGAACATTAAAATTAAAGAAATAATTCCTACTGCTCATTTAACTGCCACTTATAGCCAATTAAATTGGAATATAATTTCCGAGAAATTCCCAGGATGCCGCATAGTCTTTTATTGTGATATTTTTCATGCTTCAGCAGATGGTTTGTTGCTGTATATGATAGATTTTTTCATATTTTCATAGAAGAGCTCCATTTCTCTAACTAACAAGTGTACTTCCAATAAATTAGTTATTTCATATGACATGTGATATGGTGCGATATCTTATGGAAACCGAATATCATTCACACCAACAAATATATATTAATCTTGGCTCTGTAAGGCATTACTTTAACTTGCTTAATAATTATTTTTCAAAAACAGCAGTAGACCACTTTCTTTGGATGCAATGGACTTTGGTGAATCATTTTTGGATTGTTGTCGTCTCCAATCTCACAGAAAAAAACAAAACAATTTCACAAAACTATTCAACGAAAAATGAGCTTCGTTACTGAACACAAAGTTTCGCTAAAAATAAGGATCAGTTTAATCTTGCCTCCAGGTTTTAGAAAAAAAGGATAATTTCGGGAATTTTTTCCAAGGGTATAACAAAAGCAGTAGCAAACTTATTTGAAGTACTTTATTAAACAAATTACAGTGCACAAAAATATATTTTTTTTTCTTTTTAATTCAAAATGGTCGCTTCAGCGTCTAAGACGACCAAGGTACCTTTTATGCGAGGCCCGAAACGAACGAAACGATTGCATCCGTAGATTTCAACCCAGGGCAAAAACCCTACAAATTTTCATTAATATGTGCTAAAAACTAGTGGACCACTTACCGAAATTCGAAAATATCGTTTTTGCTAAAAATGGTGCACATTTTAAAAAAATGTTGATTTTTCACCCAAAAATTTCACGAAAATTTGCTAATAAAAAAGCAAAATCCGTTACGCTTTCCCTCAAATAATGTGTCTGAAAAGTTACTCTCTAAATTTCAAGCTCATCAATAAAGATTTATGGCAGCTGTCATTTCGCCCGATTTGAAAAATACACTTTTGGAAGAAACGCATTTGAAAACTTGAGTAACATTCTACAGTAGAAAATGTCGTTATACCTTTAATCTGCTATGTCTGTACCATACAACTGGCCTTCAAAGTAACATGTTAGCCAAAAAAAAAAACAAATTGGTTTTTTGAAAATTCTAGAGTGGTCTTACCCCTTAACGCTCAGTTAACGAACCTGGTCGTGCGGTTTCAGTTTATCAATCAATTGATTTTTGTGCGAACGCAATCCTAAATCTTTACGTAAAACATTCGCTATATCTTTAAATACAACATTTTTAGTTTACAGCCATTTCCGACAAAAAAGTGGCTAAAATCTGACCATAACTTGGAAACGACATTCTAATATCAGCAAGGTACATAAAAATTTGAAGTCAGTAGGTTAAAGAACATAAAAAAAGTGTACCAGGACTCACGGTTAATCATCTCAATAATTGCATTAATAAACTTATAATAAATAATGATTTTTGACGCTTTTTACTGCAGTTTAGCGAGTTTTTCCATTTTTTCCGTAAAAATTTGCATGTTGAGCTCTAAAAAAAAAGGTTCTTAAAAAAGTCGTGTTCACCCATGAATAATAGTTTCTGGAGGTCCAAGGAATGATTTGAATTGAGCCTAATGAGTGTCACTTTCAAAAACAAGTTCTCGCTAACAAACCGACATTTTACGAAAATGAATAAATAAATATATATATGCTGCCATAGGTAGGCTAAAGAGTTTTTGATCTGACACATAGATGTCGCCTTTTTCAAAAAATCCATATGAGTTTTAGGAAGTACCAGCCTTCAAACGATACGTGTCAAAAATTCATGACATTTCGACGATTAGTTTACAAATTACAGTGGTTTTAGTGACGCTACTTTTGATATTTTCAAAACAATGGGAAAATCGAATTTCGTATGTTAATTAAACACTTTTTTCTGATGGGAACAAATACCGTTCAAGCAAAGCAATGGCTTGATAAGTATTACGGGGACTCTACTCCTGAAAGATCACATATCATTTACTGATATGCTAAATTTAAACGCGATCGTACAGACACAAATGATGCTGAACGCTCTAGACGCCCAAATGAGGTGGTTACACCGGAAAACATAAAAAAATCCACAAAATTGTTTTGGATGATCGTAAAGTGAAATTGCGTGAGATAGCTGACACCCCAAAGATATCAAAAGAACGTGATGGTCATATTTTGCATTAACATTTTGACATCAAAAAGCTCTGTTCGAAATGGGTACCGCGTTTGCTCACAGTGGACCAAAAACAACAACGTGTTGATGATTCTGAGCGCTGTTTAGACCTGTTTAAGCGCAATAAAAAGGATTTTTTTCATGCGATATGTAACAATGGATGAAAGATGGATCCACCACTACACCCCGGAATCAAATTGGCAGTCAGCTGAGTGGACAGCAGCCGGTGAAAACATCCCGAAGCGACCAAAGACACAACGGTCGACTGGGAAGGTATTGGCCTCTGTATTTTGAGATGTGGATGAAATAATTTTCATCGACTATGCTAAAAAGGGAAAAACCATTAATAGCGAATGTTATATAAAGTTTGAAGGCTGAAATCGCAAAGAAACGACCCCAAATGAACAAGAAAAAAGTGCTCTTTCATCAAGACAATGCACCGTGCCACAAGTCATTGGTTACGATGGCAAAATTTTATGAATTGAAGTTCGAATTGCTTCCTCATGCACCGTATTTTCCAGATTTGGCCCCCAGCGACTATTATGTATGCACAGAACTCGCGGGAAAGAGATTTAACTCCAGTGAAGAAGTTATCGCAGAAACTGCGGCCTATTTTGAAGGTAAAGACAAATCCTTCTACAAGAAAGGCATGGAAATGTTAGAAAAGCATTGGATTGATTGTATCGCTCTTGAAGGAGACTATGTTGGTGAATACAGTTGAATTTTGCAAAAAAAATGGGTTTTAAGTTGTTAGACCAAAAACTTTTCAGCCTATGTGTTGTTTTTATATATATATATATATATATATATATATATATGTGTGTGTGTGTGTGTGTATTCATATGTTTATTTATTTACATTACTACACATTTTAATGAAGAAATGAGGAAAAAAAAACAAGATTGAAAATGGAAATCGGCGTTATCTTATTCTCCTCCAGTAATAATAAATAATCCCTAATTAGATAGACCTATGAGATATATAACACTTGTACGAGTAGTAAATGGCACTATAAATAAACGTTATAAATAAAATTACGAAATCGATAATAGCAAAAATATACTGGACACCTTGAGCCCCAGAGAGTTAGTTGATTTGATCAGGTTTTGAGATTACACACGCACAGACATTGCATTAAGCAAGACAATAATTTCTTAGTTTTTAGATTAAGTAAGAGTTCAGGTTAGTTTCTGATATTATTGAATTTAAGATCATAACGCAAATATGTTGTTCTCATGCAGAAATTCAGTAAAAACAGTCGAATAATTTAATAGGACTTGGATACTACGTATTAACTTGTTACTACTCACTTTTCATACATAGAGAATGTACTATACTATATATTTCCTAGGATGTGAGATTGCTTTACACCGTATTCAATTGGTGTTACATAATATATCAACAATTATATTACATATATACTTATAATTTGATGTTAAAATCAAATTTCTTCTGGCCTTGATATTTACAATGTGTAATAATGGTTATTAAAATAAATTACCTCCATAAACAATAACAATGACGCTGATAAAGATAATAATAATGGGTATAAATTATTTATACAACTCCGTTTTTCAAAAATGTATTTAAAATGCCTCATGCCAATAAATAATAATGTATATCATTATTATTATTATTCGAAAATATTGCCTAACAATTCTTTATTTATTTGTTTCAGTTGTGCTTCTGGATACAACCGCTGAAGAAGCCAGTTTGGATTGGACCAGGTATCCCTATGGACCTCAATCCAGTACTCCCGGGGTAAGTGTTACCAATAAATTTATACCTTAATTTCATATTTTACCCTTTTTATATGTTCTCAAGGATCGTTTAAAAACACATCCATTTCGGTCGACTCAACTTTCCTTCTAATATTTTCCTGTATCCTCCAAGTGTCCACACCATTAGTCGGGCTACTTTTACGAGGACTACATTACAGGATTACAAAAACAATGAATGAAAAAAAAATTTTTGGTACAAATCGTTTTGTTGTTTCTTAAAATATTCGCCTTTAAAATTTATACACTTTTGTATACGTTCGAACCAATTCGCGAAACATTTTTTCCACTCTGAAGTTCTTCTTCTTCTTCTTCCTTCTTCATTGTAGTTGCCTGTTCTTTCTTCGTAGTTTGGCTAATCGTAATTGATGGTAAGGTTATCGCTCCACCTTTTCCGTGGCCTTCCCGCACTTCTTCTTCCCACTGGTGATTTATCGCGTGCAATTCTCACGATTCTTTCTTGATCCATTCAGTCTATATGTGCGTTTCACTCGCGTTTTCTTTCGAGGATCCACTTGTTAACCTCTTCCACCTGACATGCTCGTCTAATGTTGTCATTTCGCTCCCTGTCCAACATAGTCTTTCCGGCTATTTTTCGTAAGATTTTCATTTCGCATGTTTCAAGTATCCTTTTAGTTTTTGTTGTGTCTGGCCGGGTTTCTGCTGTATATGTCATTATTGGTCTTACGACAGTTTTATAAATTCTTGACTTGGTCCCAATTCGTAGGTGTTTGTTGTTCCATATAGTGTCATTCAGGCACCCGGCTACCTTCAATGTTTTGTTGGGTTGTTGTCTTACTTTTGATTCGACATCCCCGTGTCCAGAAAGCTCTATGCCCAAGTATTTGAATGTCATTTCTTGCTGGATAACTTGGTCGTCAACAACGAGTTTACATCTAATGGGTGTTTTAGATGTTGTCAAGCTTCTTGTTTCAGAGACAGATATTATCATATCATAGATCATATTAAGAGATTTGGCTGCACACAGTTGAAGTGGTGTAGTAGCCGTTGTAGGTCGTCCTCGTTCTCCGCCACCAGTACTGCATCATCAGCTCTCTGAAGTTGGTACCTCAAAAACATGGTTTTGGAAGGATTCAGCAGCTTCTTGAGGTGATGAAAATCGATGTGCACGCATTTTTTCTTTGTGACATTCGGGAACCAAAAGAAGTCGTTAAGCGATAAATCAGGTGAATACTGGCAACGATATATTAATTCCATGTTTTTCCCCGTCAATTAATCAGTTGTTTGACGTGCTGTGTGGGAACTGGCATCCATCGGGAACAGACCCTTTTCACAGCTAAATGTTCTTGCTACATCAAATGTACTCTTTGACATGTCTAAGGATGCCTTTATCTCACGGTAAGTCACATGCCGATCCTCTTCTATCATGTTGCGCACAGCATCGATGTTTTTTTTTAACAACAACCGATTTTGGTAGACCTTCATGAAATTAATCGCTGACAGAAGCACGACCATAACAAAATTCTGCAAACCAACTGTAAACATTCTTTTCTGATGGTGATCCATTACCAAAAGTTAGACGACATCTTCACGTGAAATTTCCATTTGTTCACAAAACTGTTTTTTAAACGCTTACTGTAAAAAAACTACTCGACCAATTTCTGAGCTGCCACTGCTTTAGCATATATATATATATATATATATATATATATATATATATATATATATATATATATATATATATATATATATATTTGGGTTTAACTGTATACATACACAAGTAATATATAACAATTATACAACTAAGTGTTGTGTTCCCTTTCGCCTTCTCCAAACCTCTTTATCGTCCGCCATCTCTTCATCCATTCCTCGTGGCCTCATGGCTTGTCTCATATCTTCATTCCAGGTTCTACGTGGTCGTCCTTTTTTATTTCTTCCCGGTGGTTTCCATGTCCAGAGCCTTTTGGGCCATCTTGTATCGTTCATTCTGAGTAGGTGTCCAAACCATTTTAATCCTTTATTTTCTCTCTTTGTATAATTGTTTCTGTTGCTGCTGTTCTATTGCGTATTTCTTGGTTTGTTATGTGTTGGAATTTGGACACTCTGGCGCTTCTTCTCAGGTAATCCATCTCTATCGTCGTTATTTTTCTTTTATCCTCTTCTTTCATTACCTACAGTTCACTACCATAACTTAAAACCGATTCTACCATTGTTCTTCCAATTCTCTTTTTGTTTTGTGTAGTTACGTTTTGATCCCACCATATTGAGTTAAGAGCTCCTATGTTCCTCCTGGCTTTTTGTATTTTATTCTGTATTTCCTTTTTACCTATACCATTATTGTTGTCAATCAGTACTCCTAGATATTTAAATTCCTTGACTTGTTTGACATGTGTATCGTTGTTAATTAAGACCTTAAATTCTATTTCCGAGTTCATAATCATATACTCCGTCTTTTCAAGGCTCACCTCTAGTCCCCATTCCTTGTAGTCTGTGTATAATCTCTTCAATACTGCTTTAGCAACACCAAGCAAATTTAACAACCATGGTAGCGCCATCTAGTGGTCGTTGATAAAAACTTAAACAACTGTAACAATCTTTTCTGCTGGTGATTCATTACCAAAAGTTGGACGACACCTTCACGTGAAATTTCCATTTGTTCACAAAACTGTTTTTTAAACGCTTACTGTAAACAAACTACTCGGCCAATTTCTGAGCTGCCACTGCTTTAGCAATACCAAATGTCAAATTTTACAATGGTAGTGCCATATCTCCATAGCGCCATCTAGTGGTTGCTGCTAAAAACTTAAAAGGCGGCCCTCATATCTGGTCTACGTATAAACGGCAAAAAAATCCTTGACCGTTGTTTTACCTGCTTTTTGAAGAATGCGTTGTTTTGGTAAAAAATTTACAAAAGCTGTGACTTCAGTGATATGTTTTTATTTATACCCAATGATGTATTCAACAAATTAAGTAATATAATTAAAAAATTAGATACAACGTTACGTTTTTCCTATCGTTATTTATAGGTGATGGTCATATTTATCCATTTCAAATAAATGAATAAAACTCTATTACACAATAAGATGCATATCGAGTAAAATAAATCAAACACAACAAAAATAATTACATAAATAATAAGAAACAAGGATATCTTGCATCTTCAACCGTGTAACATGTACTTGGATGCAGTTTCATAATTCTGCAATAACTTTAAATTTTATACGCATTTGAAGCTTGCGTAATGATATTTTTTTTAGTATTTGCCGTGAATATTTGCAAGGTGTGTGTGTGTGTGTGTGTGTGTGTGTGTGTGTGTGTGTGTGTGTGTGTGTGTGTGTGTGTATACGTGTGGATACGAGTGTTTTGGTACTAGCTATAACCAACTGGTCAGCTTTTCTGATTTTTTTTAATAAAAAAGAAAAAAAATCGACTATTCCCTAATTGTATACAAATGTATCTTATTTGTTTCATTGTTTTCTTTTTTCTCTCCTTTATTTTTTTTTCTTTTCCTTCCTTTTTTTCCTTTTTTTTTCTTTTTTCCTATTTTTTTTCTCTTCTCTCTTCTTGTTTTTAAACCTTAATTTTAGATATGAGTTTCTTTCAGGAGTTGAGGCTGTGTTCCCAGGTATTAGCTTCCTGACGTTTCGTTGACACTGCGGTCAACATTTCCAAAGGCGGCCGTAGTCGAAGGATTCTTTTTGGCTGTTCAACTATTGTTTGACAGTGAACAACGAAACGTCAAGAAGTTAATACCTGGAGATCACGACCCCAATTCCCGAAAGACAACCATATTAATTTAACCGGTCGTGAAAGCCTGCATGCTTAATTCTACAGTCCATAACATGAGATTAGATAATTCTATAGATATCAATTATAATTTGATTTCTTTTTTTTATGGGTCTAGCACACATACTGCAGGGAAATCCCTAAGGCGCTACAGGGACGACATGTGTGCAGAAAAAGCGATTCACGTTGGTTTTGAATCGCTGTAAATTATACTCGATGGGAAACAGTCCTGGGCAAATTATTCCAAAGGGATAATGTTCTCCATATATAAAACTGCTTGAAAAAGGTTGTACGAGGAGTAACAAGATGAACCTGGTACGGATGTGAAGTATTAGCGTGACGTGTATTTCTAGCATTCACAGTTCTGGGAGGAATTAAGCGGGCTACATCCATCGAACACTTTCCATGAAAATACTTATAGGATAGACTCAAGTCGCCAACCGTTCTTCGATGTTCCGACGAATCAAGGCCGGCGGTCAGTTCCGGGTCTCAATCAGGCGAACAGCTCTTTTCTGAATAGAATCCAACAAATGCAGTGTATGTTTGGGAGCAGAGCCCCAAACATGAGAGCAGTATTCCATAGTTGGTCGAATTTGAGCTTTGTACAGTATTAACAGTTGTTGTAGAGTGTAGAGCTTTATGTATATATAACAAGGATTTTCTACAGCTGGCGCTGTCTTCCTTCTCTCAGCCTCTGATTCCATCTGTTTCTATCTTCCCAGTCTCCATCTGTTAGACCCCTGTCCTCCATAGCCTCGTCCACATCGTCTCTCCACGATCGTCTGGGTCTTCCTCTTTTTCTTCTCCCTATAGGGCTCCACTCCGTTATTTTCTTTATCCACCTATTATCTTCGCTTCTTCTTAGGTGTCCATACCATTTTAATCGTTTTTCTTCAATGGTATTTATTGCGTTCTCTTTGATGTTCATTCTGCTCCTATACATGTCACTCTACAACATCTTCTCCAATACTCCATCTCGACCGCGTTAATTTTAGATTTATTTCTTTTGTTGATCGTCCATGTTTCTGACCCGTATGTCATTATGCTTTGTATTATTGATTTGTATATGCTTGTTTTGTTTCTCTTTGTAATGTGCTTGTCCCACAGGATCGAATTTAATTGTCTTATGCATGTTCGCGTTTGTCCTAATCTAGCTTTAATCTCTTCTTCTGATGTTGCGTTTTTTGAAATGGTTCCTAGATATTTAAATCTATCGGTTCCTTTGATTATTGTTACGTTATCTACTTCTAGATTCTCCACGTTTCCCTCCTTTGTTGTTAGATATTCCGTTTTATCAAAGTTTATTGCTAATCCTGCTTTAGTGTATTCTTCTTTCAGTTTTCTTACCATATAACTGAGGTCTTCCTCATCTTGCGCTATGATTACTTGGTCGTCTGTGAAACTTAGAGTATATAAGTAATCTTCTCGTATTGGGACTCCCATTCCACTACATTTTTGCTTCCATTTTTTTAATGTTTATTCGAGGTATATTTTGAATAGTGTTGGGGATGTAGAGCATCCTTGTAATAGGCCTTTTGATGTTTGGAGTCTCTTCCCTATTTTCTGTCCTATTTTTATGTTCACTGTGTTGTTTTCGTAGAGAGCTTTTACTGCGTATATTAGTTCTTTGTCAATGCCTATTTCCTTCATTGCGTTCCATAATCTTTGTCTTGGTACTGAGTCAGAGGCCTTTCTTATGTCTATGAAGGCTAGATGAACTTCTCTATTCTTTGCCAGTTTTTTTTTCCATTGTTTGTTTTATAGTGTATATGTGGTCTATACATGATTTTCCGGTCGTAAAGCCTGCTTGGTCTTCTCCAATTTTTCCTTTTATATTTTCCTCCATGATATTTTTAATAATTTTTCCATACAAAACGTCCCATACTCGATATTATGCTTAGGCCTCTTTAGTTTGTGCATTTTCTGCGGTCTCCCTTTTTAAATATGGATACTATGTAAGCCTTTTTAAATATGGATACTATGTAAGCTTTTGACCATTCCTCTGGTATTTTTTCTCCATTTATCGCTCTGTGGAACATGTTTCTCAGCATTCGATGTAATTTATTAGTGTAAAGCTTTCTGATTCGAAATAATATTCCCAGCTTTCTAGAAGCTCTGTTTACTATGCTTGCAACATGTTCATGCCAAAGACATATTTGCTCCCAAATTAACATCCAACAAATTGAGTGACGATGCTAGGGGAATGGAGTGCCCCGACATAACTATGTCGGGTTCAGCAACGTTAACTTTTCTAGAAAAAACTGCCGCCTGGGTGTTTGTAGTGTTCGATTCCACTTGGTTACTGTCACTCCAAGATAGAATTTCTTCCAGGTCTTTGTTAAGTTGAATGCCTTCCTACTATCTGCGGATATTCGTCTGAGCAGCCGATGTCCGAGCGTTCAAAGTGAATGAAGAGATAAGCGTACTGTCATCTGCAAAGCGGTAAATGAGAAAGAGTAGTAGATAATATGAAACCCTGGGGCACCCCGGCGTTAATAGTAAAGGTGTTAGAAAGAAATTTGATTTTAAACTATAATCTAAAATACAATGGTGCATATCTCCTGTTTCCCTGGATTCACAATTGACATTGTCATGTAGGCCTATATTTACAAGGGGATTAATGCTCTTTTGTAAAACACAAATTCTTAGTACTTGCTCAAGCTGCGTATGTAAGACGGTAATGATTTAAGCTGATCTTCAATCGCTCCCACTTGGTGGAAAACACAGCATTCCAAATGAAGAATATTATCCATATAGAGGATATCGTTGGTATTACGAGGAGTCACAACTCAATTGACATTTGAGGACTGAAAGTCTCGAAATATAGTACCCACAGATTTAAATATTGCAAATTCCAAAAGAATCGTTTTATTATTCTCGATCGTTCCACAGTAACGGATGGTAAAAGAAATTACTAAATGAACACATGATTCAACATATTTTGCAAGGTGACTTTATTGAAAATTTAGTAATTTCAGTAATTAAAACCTTTATCTATGAGAAATATCATTTCAAACGTTTATATTACATAAAATTTTTCATTATTTTTCTACTCCTAGTTGCGTTAAAATGCCAATAAAATTATTTGCGAAGTAAGTACTAATGATCTTACTTATTTCCTTAGTAATAAGTTTTATAGAAATAATTAATAATTATATGACAAATCACAAATTAATGTTGTAAACATGATGGTGAAGGGTAATTAATTGATGTGTGGAATAAAATTTAATTATGTAGTGTGTTGCTAAGGCGCAACGTTGCGGGAAATTAATTTTTATTGTTAATTTTATGTCTTTATACTTGGTTGCTTAACAATTATTTAACAGAAATCACATTATAAACCTTTCAAACGAATTTGTAGTCGATATTTTAAATTCTCTGCCAGTATTAAATGGTGTCCTCAAGGATCTGTTCTTGTCCATTTTATTGTTTATCTTTAATTTTTATGATAAAATGGAAATATCTTAGCCTTTACTGACGATAGGCAAATTTAACATCAATTGAACAATAATGTTTTAAATATTGATTCATCGATTCAGAATCTGCAAAATTAAAATTCAAAGACGGCTAAGGCAGTGAGCCTGCATAGCAAGGAAGCTTTTCATATTGACAATAAGTACTTTGACGTGAACATTGAAAAACAAAAATTAACACTAAGATGCAGTGCTTATAAAGAAGGATCGCTTAGAACTTTAGGAAACGCTAGAAACTAAATAGAACTGAATATAAATATGAGCAAACACCTTGCCGAATGTAAAGAGGATAGGATAAGTAGAACAATGTATATACCTGGGAGAAAACGTAGGAATATACAGAAAAATTGGAACGACTGCGTTAAATAGAAGAATAAAACTTACGTGGTCCATTTTTTGGGAAATTAAAACATATTACATTACAACTAAGTTGGGAATGTGGAATCTTTGGCACAATGACACTACTCAGTATATATCACCACTACACCAAACACTTTATTTTTGCACTCGACGCGCGTTTCGCTAACCATGTTAGCTTCATCAGGAGCGATGATTGACATTACAATTAAGAATTACATGTTTATATATATATATATATATATATATATATATATATATATATATATAGGGTTTTCCATTAAGAGCGTCCTAACTTTAAAATTACATAAAACAAAGAGTTTTTAAGCAAAATTCATTCTGAAACTTTTATTTAATGGGAAATTTTACGCGATTTAAGATTTAAACAAGATATCGCTCAAATGGCCGCTGCGGCTCTTTTTGTAGACACGAATCCGCTTACACCAATTTTCCATGACTTGGGTCAGCATTCCCGGCCTTACGCTGGCTATGGCACGACGAATGTTGGCTTCAAGTACATGAAGAGTTGCTGTAAACTTGTGATTTAACGTGGCCGCAAAGAAAATAGTCCAAAGGGGTTAAATCGCACGACCTCACCGGCGGTAGGGCCATTTCGTGAAATTAATAACTGACCTAACTTTGCACACAATAAAACCATGTTTGGGCCGGAAATATGGGGCGGTACGCTATCCTGTTGAAAATAGAAGTCGTGTGCGTCCATTTCGTCAAATTCTGGGAAGAAATATTCCTGCAGCATCAAGTTATTTTGGAGTAATTTTGGACAATTTTTAAGCGTTCTTTAAACGTGAAACGATTCATGATTGAGTGGCAAACCTTACTAAACACTGAACTGACATCAGATGTCAAACATTTGCCAAACAACATGGCCGCTATTAGCTGTCAATAGGCGGACATCCCTAATGGAAAACCCTATATATATATATATATATATATATATATATATATATATATATATATATATATAAATATATATATATATATATATATATATATATATATATATATATATAAATATATATATATATATATATATATATATATATATATATATATATATATATATATATATAAATAAATATATATATATATATATATATATATATATATATATATATATATATATATATATATATATATATATATATATTATATATATATATATATATATATATATATATATATATATATATATATATATATATATTTATATATATATATATATATATATATATATATATATATATATATATAAATATATATATATATATATATATATATATATATATATATATATATATATATATATATATAATATAAATATATATATATATATATATATATATATATATATATATATATATATATATTCTTGGTTGTTTTTTCATAGAAAAGGTTTATTTGTGAATATCTTTGTTATAAAAATACAGATTTTAATGACGTTTCGACCATTGTATGAAGCTTTACTAAATCTTATTTTTATATTTGGATTACCTAAAAAAATTAAAAGATATTAAAGTTATGCAAATTAAAATAAAATAGTTTATGAAACACAGAATACCTAATGATAACCAATGCATATTTAATGAATTTTAAATCTAAAAATTAGTTACGTACCTAGAAACCATGTTCTTTCTTAAATGGATTTAACCGCACTAAAAGGTAAAAAACAGAAAATGTTTATGTTTGAGAACTGTTTGCTTTTACTGATATAATTGACAAAGAATGCGAATTTATACAGAGTTGTATTAAAGTTTCCTATAGTAATAATAGTTGTATTTAATTCGAATAAATTGGACTTAAATTGCTAATGTTTTGCTTGTCATTGACTGTATGTTGTCCTTTTTTTACCAAAAGTTTGTGATCATCTCTTTTTAAGTGATAATTTTAGTTTTTGGAAAGACAAATTCGTGATTTTCTCATTTACTCTATGCTAATATAAGGCTGTACGTGCATTTTTTGTATATTTATATCCATTTAATCTGTTATCTAAGTATTGTGTTGTCATTGCAATATATTTTTTACAGGAATTTAAATAGGGTAGAGCAGGGGTGCTCAAACGGTCGATCGCGATCGACAAGTCGATCGCGAGTGCTTTTTGAGTCCATCTCGATCCGATATAGAACTATTCACAGATTTTGTTTTAGGTAAGTAAAACAAAATGTAATGAATAAACTACTAAAATTTATTCGATCCACAATTAGGCCAGAATAACCCCTCATCACTTTCTTTTAACGTAATAACCCCCCTGCTAGCGGCAAAAGGCGGCTTTATCAAAGGAACGCGCGGTACTTGTCAAAGAAAAGCCGCGTTTTTGATTCCCGCCGATTTTTCTAGGGGGGGGGGGCGTGTTTGACGGGAACATTCGAGACTTCGTTCGCGCCGATATAAATGTTGCGCCTGCAGGAATAGGAGTCAGTCTGAGTTGTAACTTGAAGGCGATACATCGATACAAAGTTTATTAATAAATAGTCCAAACTTATCACTTTAATAACGATTGGGAGGAAGAATTTTGATGATGGATTGGTTGTGAAGGAAACATTTATTGAAGCGGGTGAGACTTTATTTGGAGATTTTAAAAATAAAACAGAGATTTTGTCTGCTATTAGAGAACTTCAGTTATCTCGTCCGACTGTCACAAGGCGTGTTGAAGTCATGAGTCAGGACATGGCAGATAAACTAAAACATGATATCATGGAATGTACATACTTTTCTTTACAGTTCGACCAATCCACCGATATGACAGACACTGCCCAGCTGTGTATTTTTATTCGAATGGTCTGCTAAGGAAGAGTTTTTGACAATGATTCCTCTGAAAGGAAAGACCCGTGGCGAAGATATATATGACGTTTTCTTCAATTTTGTAACAAACTACAAGCTACCAATATATAAACTAGTGTGCATTACAACCGATGGCGCACCAGCAATGACTGGAAACGAAAACGGTTTTGTGGCATTGTGTCGAGCTAATGATGATTTCCCTTTATTTTTCTCCTTCCATTGCATTATACATCAACAAGTTTTGTGTTCAAAAGTTCTAAACATGGAGGAGATTATGGGCATTGCAATAAAAATTGTGAATTCTATCCGTGCACGTAGCTTGCAACGACGGCTCTTTAAATTGCAGTTGGAAGATAGTGAGTCAGCTGAACACACTGATTTAGTTCTTCACACGGACGTCAGGTAGTTGAGTCGCGGAAAATTCCTAGAAAGGTTTCAAGAATTATTGACCGAAATAACAGCTTTTCTGGACGAAAGAAGTGATGACACTCAGATGCTGAAAAACGGAAAATGGCTGACTGATTTGGCATTTTTGACAGACATCACAATGCATTTAAACACCGTTAATTTGGAGCTTCAAGGTAAAGGAAAAAAAAATTATTGAGATGATTAGCGCAATAAACGTATTCAAAAGTAAATTGCAACTTATGATAGATCAACTGAAAAGAAAGGATCTGAAAAATTTTCCGTCTTTGAAAGCAAGGATTCCTCAGTTGAATTATGATATTTATGAGGTAGAATTATCAAATATTTTGGGCCAATTCGAAATACGTTTTTATGATTTCAGTAAATTGGCAAATATCGCATCATTTATGAGTTATCCTTTTTCGTGTAAAAACATTGAGGAATTAGCTACTGAAATAGAAAGGCAGTTTAACATGGACTCATGTTCTGTTGAAAATGAGTTAGTGCAGATTATATCAGATATATATCTCAAAGCCACAGCATTGATACAAAATTCTGGTGTTTTATATCTGAAGATAAATATCCGAATCTAAGGCAAATCGCCCTTCAACTGACGGCAATGTTTGGGTCAACTTACTTGTGCGAGTCTGCATTTTCTGAAATGAAGATAATTAAGTCAAAATATCGCAATCGACTAACTGACGAACATATGTCATCATGCTTGCGATTAGCACTCGGTAATTACGTACCATCTTATGAAAAGTATGCTGAGGACATGCAGTGCCACGCTTCAACATACAAAGTCACTCTTTAGTTAAGTTTAGACACTAGAACTCGTTTGTTTTGTAAGAACCAATAAACTCGCACTTTTAAATAATTATGAGTTTTTTCATTGACATTTTAGAGCAGACCTACACTTACCTTGACTAAAAAAATGCATATTGTGCAGAAAACTAATATCTATGCCACGATACACCCTACCTAGACGACAATCCTGCATCACACTTACTTGCAGCCTCTCAGAGTCGATCGATCGTAGTCTAACAATATTGAGGTAGATCGCCAGCAGTTCAAGTTTGAGCACACTTGGGGTAGAGAATACACTAAGTTTGATTTTTTTTGGTTGGAACTATTTTTTAGAGGAGTGAATATTGAAGATAAAAGATGTTGTGCCTTATGGCTGACAATGATGTGTATTTTTAGAATCTATTTGATTTTTTTCGGAGATCTTGACGATATTGCATTGGTATATATTTTTGTGAGTTATTTCAATTTTATTTTGGATTTTGAGCTGTTTTCTTGTTATAAAGTTCTCTGTTTAATAATTATGTTTGCTGTTTTTTTTCTGCGAAAATTAACATTTCAAGTGTCAATTCAGAAGAAGTTAAGGTTAGTTTTCTGTTTGTCGATTCCATTATAACACTGTTTTTTGGGGTGGAGTGAATTATAATTGAGGTATCGACCTGATGAAGTCTTCTTCGTGTACCATTTAGTTTTCAAGTCTTCATTTTGATCTTATCGTAATATTGTTAAATTAAGAAAGTTTATAGTGTTTTGGTTTTTCTATGTCCGAAATAAATTTTAGTTTGGGTGAAAATTGTTTAAAAATTGTAAAAAAACGGTCATCCGGTGCAGCGATATCCAATTTATTTCACACCTAATAGCAATTTTTTTTATTTTTTATTAAACAAAACCCTACAAAAAACTTATCATCCCCCTAAAAGCTTTTCAATGTTATTTGCCTTCTTAATCGTATTAAGTCTTCATTTTGTATTGCAATGCCTCATTTAAAAAAAAAAATATTTTACAAAAAAACCTCTCATCTGTGTTGGTTCCATGTGTTAAATTTATGTCCATATTAGCTAACCCAGACAAGGAATAAATCAAAAATAGCTTTTAACCCAAGTAAAAGTTTACCATAAAAACATCCTCGTGTATATTTTATCGTCACTACAAATCTAAAAGATCCGGACTGCTGTTTTGCTTAGTAAACTTTAAAATTTAAAGTTAGTTGACATCAAGGAAAGTTTCAGTCCATAAATAAAGATATACTCGGCTTTGAATGCTTTTTTTTTCGATTTTATTTGCCTTCTTAAGCGTATTGAGGACCATTATTTTGTATTGTAGTGCCTCTCGGAAATGTTTGACAATACCAATAAATTTATCGTCGACGTTTCAACTCGAAACTTGATATTGTCCGGACGAAAAGTTGCCGGGAAATTTTCGTCAAATATGTGACCTGTCGGATGTTATTTTGTAATCGATGAAGTTGAATTGGCGTAAAAAATCCTACGAGGCATACTCTGAAAAGTTTCAAACTACATTCTATTATGACAAGAATCAGATTTATAAACAACTAGCCGGGCCCGCGGCTCCGCTCGCGTGGACTTGATTCACTATTATCGTCATTGCTTATTCCTTATGTTACCCAACGTAATAAAATATCTCCCATTATTTCTCCTTATCTCCCAATATTTCTCCTTATTTCCCATTATCTCTACATAATTTCCATTATCTAGGCTTATCTCTGCTCATCTCCCATTATTTTTCCTTATCTCCCATTATTTCTCCTTATCTCACCTTATTTCCCATTATCTAGGCTTATCTCGACTTATCTCCCATTATTTCTCCTTATCTCTCATTATTTCTCCTTATCTCCCATTATCTCACCATAACTCCCATTATCTAGACTTATCTCTGCTTATCTCCCATTATCTCTCCTTATCTCCCATTATTTATACTTATCTCCCATTATCTCACCTTATCTCCCATTATCGATGCTTATCTCGACTTATCTCCCGTTATTTCTCCTTATCTCCCATTATCTCACCTTATCTCCCATTATCTAGGCTTATATTGAATTATATAGAACATATGTATAAATTTATAAAAACACGTAAATCGGATAAGTGGTTCTCGAGTGATAAGCGCACTAATGGACAGACAGACAGACAGAGAGACGTTGCATTTTATATATATTATAGATTATACATTACAGATATTCTTTGCTACATAATATTGTCCCATATTTAATGGTTTAGGCTGTATACTGCAAAGGCACGCGCTAGCGGCAAACTTATTTCCGACATCATTCACTATTTTACGTCACTGCTCATTCCTTATGCTACCTATCGTAATAAAATATAGCCTATAACCTGGCCAGAGAACATATATATATTTTAAAAAAAAAGCACTTAAATCGGATAAGTAGTTCTCCAGTGATAAGCGCACTAACGGACAGACAGAGAGACGTTGCATTTTATATATATTATATATATATATATATATATATATATATATATATATATATATATATATATATATATATATGCTACATGATATTGTTACATATTTAATGCTTTAGGGAGTGTATTGCAAGAGAACGCGCTAGCGGCAAACTTTTCTCCGACTTAATTCACTATTATCGTCACTGCTTATTCCTTATGTCACCTAATAAAATATATCCTATAACCTGGCCAGAGAACATACGTATGGTTAAAAAAAAGCACATAAATCGGATAAGTAGTTCTCCAGTGATAAGCACACTAACGGACGGACAGACAGACAGACAGACAAACGGACAGAGAGACATCGCATTTTATATACATTATAGATATTCTCTGCTATATAATATTGTTCCATATTTAATGGTTTGGACTGTGTATTGCAAGAGAACACGCTAGCGGCAAACTTTGTCCGACTTCATTTACTATTATTGTCAATGCTCATTCCTTATGCTACCTATCGTATTAAAATATAGCCTATAACCTGGCCGGAGAACATATGTATGTTTAAAAAAAAAAGTACGAAAATCGGATAAGTGGTTATCCAGTGATAAGCGCACTAACGACAGACAGGCAGACAGAATACGTTGCATTTTATATATATTATAGATGTAATAAAATATATACCTATAACCTGGTCAGAGAACATATGTATGAATTTAAAAAATCACGTAAATCGGATAAGTGGTTCTCGAGGGATAAGCGCATTAACGGACAGACAGATAAACATTGCATTTTATATATATTATAGATATAGATTATTATTAGTATTATATAACCTGGCCAAAGAATATCTGCATGAATTTAAAAAAAGACAGGTACATCTGATAAGTGGTTCCCGCGTGATAAACGCACTAATGGACAGACAGACAGACAGAGAGACATTACATTTTATATATATTATAGATTATACATTACAGATATTCTTTGCTACATAATATTGTCCCATATTTAATGGTTTAGGCTCTATATTGCAAAGGCACGCGCTAGCGGCAAACTTATTTCCGACATCATTCACTATTTTACGTCACTGCTCATTCCTTATGCTACCTATCGTAATAAAATATAGCCTATAACCTGGCCAGAGAACATATGTATGTTTTAAAAGAAAAAGTACGTAAATCGGATAAGAGGTTTTTCAGTGATAGGCGCACTAACGGACAGACAGACAGACAGAGAGACGTTGCATTTTATATATATTATAGATAATTTTTTTACCACCCGGCGATCGAAATCTACATAATAATTTTTTACGGTCTTTGTTCGCTTTCCTTCTAATCGAAATAAGAACTACTAGAGTATAGAGAAAAGGTTTTTTCACGGCTACTGTTATTTCAAAAAGTTTTAAAATCTACCAGTTAAGGAGAGAACTGAAGAAACTCGCAAGGTTGCATCCAGATGGACGAATGCACGCCCCAGTTGTTGTTCAAGAAGCTGGAGTATCTAAAACTACAGTTGGCAAGATTGTTCACAAAGATTTAGGAATGAAACAAGAGAGAATTATAAGAGGGTGTTCTATTTTGATCCTACCGCGAAATAGGAGTAAATGTAATGGGTTCATAAGTCTCTTCACCTCCAGAAAAGGCGAAAACTTTACTATTTACAGAAGGTCGATCCAAAATATTGCTGTAGTACAACAGCTGCGGGGTTCACACACACAGCTTCTTGGCCTATTGTACTTTCCTCTCTTGGTTAGTGAAATGTCGTCCGTCTAAGAGGGTTTGTTAGCTTCCCTCCTTTATGTGATAATTTATCACCACGATGTAGATCTCCAAAAAGTATATGCCTATTGGGAGTTAAAGCCACACAATCAGATAGCATAACCTGCATGTTGTGGGACCATTGTGGATATCTATTTGCTGTAAATGTTTCCTCCGGTGTCAGTGGCCGGTGGTCGGTTAAACCACTAATTAGGTCTGGGCTCTTGTTTAACGAAGGACGTCACTTGTTAATGTCTTTGAAGAGCCGCCAATTATATCCCTTGCGTGTTTTTGGCCAGACGATGCGATTCAATGTTGCTGATATGACAATTTGTATATCTCTGTATGGTTTTGTAGCTCTGAATCTTGCTAATTCGTCCGCTTGTTCATTACATTTTATCCTCGAATGTCCTGGCAGCCACAATAGTTCAAACCTCTTATTACTGGACAATAGTTCTAACAGGTCACGTTTACACTCCATCGTGATCTTCAAGTTGGCCTGATAAGTATCTAAAACCTTTGGAGCAGCTTGATTGTTCGAGAGAATATATGTCGGCGACGGTGATCCCATCTCGTGAACACATGCTCGTATTGCGTGAATTTCTGCCTGGAATATTGTTGTACGTGTGTTCTTCCCTTCTCAATATGCATCATCCGTTCCGGACTTTGGCGATTATTATGGCGATTCTCACTTTTTTTGCGGCTCTGCGGAAGAGTTCAGTTGGGCTGAGCCCGAACCAGTTACGCAAATTCTTCATCCAAGAGTGACATCGTCTACCTGGACCTCTCTTCGCCTCAAGTTTGCCCTGAAGTATGAGCCGAGCAGTCGATATTTTTCATGCCTCATGATATGACCCAGATATTCTAGTTCGATATTTTTCATGCCTCATGATAAGACCCAGACATTCTAGTTTGCGCTTTTTCAAGGTACGGACCAATCCCAGATCTGACCGGCGGCCTTGATTCGCTGGAACATCGAAGAACGGTTGGCGACTTGAGTCTGTTCTACAAGTATTTTCATGGAAAGTGTTCGAAGGATGTAGCCCGCTTTATTCCTCCTAAAGCGGTGCATATTAGAAATACACGTCGCGCAGGTGCTTCACATCCATATGAGATTCAGCTTGTTACTCCGCGTACAACGCTTTTCGAGCAGTCTTTTATATGGAGAACATCATCCCTTTGGAATAATTTGCGCAGCGCTGTGTTTTTCCCACCGAGTACAATTTACAGCGATTCAAGAACAACGTGAAGCGCTTTTTCCGCACACATGCCGCTCCTGGAGCGCTTTAGGGACTTCCCTGCAGCACGTGTGCTAGACCCATAAAAAAAAATTCTCCCGAGGACATCTTTATTTATTATATATTGTGTCCAGGGAATTTTCAGTATACGTTTCAAAAACGTTAATTCTTTTTAGTATAAGTTGGGAATGTTGAATCTTCGGCACAATGATACTACTCAGTATATATCACCACTACACCAAACACTTTATTTTTTTATTTTTTATTTTTTTTTGCACTCGACGCGCGTTTCGCTAACCATGTTAGCTTCATCAGGAGCGATGATTGACTCTAGACTAGTATAGTTTCATTCGGATTTTTATTGGTAGACTAAGATTTTTGGAAATAAAAAATTCTCTCATCTGAAGAAATGCGACTCTGGCCTTTTCAATTCGGCATTTATTTTCCGCCCCGTCGGTACCCCCCCCCCTCAACTCTTCTGCCTTCCACTGTCAGGGGTCTTGGTTCGGTCTGTGGCTTCTTGAACACTACCATGTATTTAGTTTTGGAAACATTTAGACTAAGGCCATATTGTTGTGAATATTGATGGATTCTTGCAATTACGATTTGTAACTCTTCGAAATTACTAACCACAATAGCAGTGTCGTCTGCATATCTAATCTTATTGATATATTCACCATTGACTTTTATTCCACTCTGTCTAGTTAACGCCTCCTGAATTATTTGTTCAGAGTATATATTTAATAAGATTGGAGAGAGAACGCATCCCTGACGTCCCCCCCCGACAAATCTCGATCTCATTGGATGTACTACCGTCCTTTCTATATATCTATAAGATATCACTGTAATTTTTTTATTTTGAACAGTGGTTGATGTCTTTTTTATTTAAAAATGATTATATGTAAATGACCGCCTCTGATTTTTTTAAATACTCGATTCTGGAATATTAATTTTTGGTCACTTTTTCACATAAATCGGCACTTATTTCACCAATGACAACAATAATGTTGGTTTTAAGATCATTAAGTGTTTATAGTTAATTGGAGTAAACCAATGATTTAACATACCCCAGGAAAAAAAGTCCAGTGGAGTTATATCACATAGTCTTGGCAGTTAGTCACATCGGCATTCTCTTAATAAATTGATTGTGTCACGAGATGTATGGTATATTTCACCATCTTATTGAAACCACGTACCATTCAGACCAACATTAACTAATTCATGCCAGAAAAATCAGTAATCATGATTCTGTAACTATATTGTCATTTTCGTTTCAAAAAAGTATGGTCTAATTACACCTTCAGACCATAAACCAGACCAAACTGTCAGTTTAGAAACCATTTAACCAAAAATAAGTTTCATCGCTGAAAATAATTTTTTCATGAAATAAAGAATCTGTTTCAAGTTTCTCTAAAGCCTAATCTGCACAATTTCTACGCAATAAATGGTTAGTGAGTTAAAGTTCTTGGGTCAACTGAATTTTATATGCTTCAAATGCCAATCTTTTTGAAGAAAATTCTATGTGGTGCCACAAAGAAGTCTAAGTTATTGAGAAGGACGTGTAATTGATTGTTCTTAATTTTTTATCCATTTTAAAAATTTCTGTACGCTATGAAACTGTGTATCTTTCCATGATGATTGACCAACACAATTAATTTTAATGGAAATCAGGAAAAAACATGGCAGTATGACGTTTTAAAATTATATAATACTAGTTTGATAACCCTTTATAAAGAAAATATATTACTTCAAATTTTTGTAAGACTTCCATAAGGCACGACAAAACAAACCCTCAAAACCCGTACCAGACAAAAATAAAAGTTTCCAGTTCTGTTTTAACAGACAAGTCTTTGATACTACCAAGCAAATATTTTTTACAAAGTAATAAAGTCATTTCGTAGTTATTTCTGCAATTAGGGAAACCTATTTAACTTCGCGTCGTCCCTTCAAATTAATTTTTGTGGAAAACATTTTAATCAAACCCATTTTTGTCCCATATATTCATAAAATATTATTTCTGTGTTTGTACGCGAGTAATATTAATGCAGACCGACCAAAAGTAATTACAAAAACGCATATATATCTATGCGCCATCCACTAACAGATGATAAAAGCTGCAGTATATTTCAAGTGAGACGCCCGCCATGATGAATATTAAAACGTGATGTTATGGCTTCATACATTTCAGTATACGCGTGGACAGACAGAAAATAACGATGACAATTATTATAGATTGTAATTTTTTTAAAACTTTTGGGATTACGATAGAACTGTGAAATATGGAGACAAGGTGTATATTACTTTTTCGACTCTGATAATGGAAATAAAAAGTTTTCAGATTCTCACTTGAAAATATATTCTTTTATGATTATATTGACAAATCGAATTTGACATGTTTCGTAGCACTGCTACTTTATCAGTTGTGACCACCTAAACTAATATTCAGGCATTTAAAATAATTTCTTAACTAAAGACTAACGATGAATAACAGATTAGAAGATTAAGTTTAATAAAAGATTATTACTTATTTCCAATTGATCATTCAGTATATGACCTGATCCTTGGATTGATTCAGCCGATACTATTTACCATAAACCGTCATATACTGACATAATTATCCATAATACCTCATGTCATCCACCAAGTCACAAACTTGCAGTTATTCATAATATGATTCACAGACTAATAAATATTCCTTTGAACCAAGACGATTTTCAAAAAGAACTTAATATTATAAAACAATTAGCAGTAAATAATGACAATTCACCATCCATAATAGATAATATTCCCAAGAAAAAACTTTACAAAAAAGCCATTAGTACAGTTTTTTCGAGTAATAAAGAACCTTATAAAAATGTAAAGTCAATAACGTACTATGGTAGATGCAGCACTGAATTAAATAGATTCTTGAGAAAATTAAATATTAACACAGCATTTAAAACATCCAACACACTTGGCAAATTTATAAAAAGTAACAAAACTAAAACAGATAGAGACAATAGATCCGGAGTATATAAATTACATTGTGGAAATTGCTCAAAAACATATATAGGTCAAACAGGAAGAAGTTTTTCAAAAATAATAAAAGAATATGCTTCATCATACATCAATAAAAAATAACTGAAATTACGCAAATCATTTAACATTTAATTGAAAATAACCACCAATTCAACCCAAACTTTGAAATATTACATACTTGCACAAAGAGCCTGAAACTTAATTTTTTTTTTTATTATTATTTTTATTTATTTATTTAGTAGTAGTATTCACAAAACTTTTCAATTTACATTTAAAATAAATTTAACAAACAATTTCATACTCTGATTAAAAACTAATATTTTTTACAAAATTTATTGTTCCTTTTCTAAACATATTTATATTTGTTTCACTCTTTATGTTGTTTGGCACCATATTGTATAAGGTCAGGCCTTTTGAAAATAGAGATTTTTGCATTGCACTGGTATTGCACGTTGCGGTCTAAAATCTAATGCGTTCCTCAGGCTGTACGGTTGAACATCCCCAACATATTTGTTCAATCAAGTATTCCGGTGCATTTCCCATTTTCATTTTCTAGATAAAACATATTGTATTTAGCTGCAATCTTTGCTTTACATTTAGCCATTTCAGTGCATCTAGCATATATCTTATTGATGTGAAACGATTGCATTTCAAAATAGAGCGCATAGCTTTGTTCTGGAGTTTTTGTAGCCTTGCCTGTTGTTGGTCTGAACAGCATGTGAACAACACAGTTGATCCCTATTCAAAATGAGGTTTTATCATGGTGTTGTATATATTTATTGCAGTTAATATTGTTACTTTACTTGTTAAACGTTTGAAAAACCCGATTTTTGTCCCTATTTTTTTACATATATATTCGGCATGTTCTTTAAAGTTCAAATCCCTCTCTATGAGGAAACCCAGGTATTTTATATTACTTACTTTTTCTATTATTACATTATTTATTTTGAATGCTCTGTCAGTGTTCATATCAATTTCCATTAATTTTGTCTTGTTTTCATTTAATTTTAACTTATTCATTTTTAACCATTTGTTAATGTTATCCATATCATTTTTTTAAATTTTCATGACATATCTCCTCTGTTGCTGCTTCTGTGAAAATTAATGTATCATCTGCATATAATACAATTTCACATTTTTTTTAATACATTTTCTATGTCATTTATATATATTACAAAGAGAAGAGCTCCCAAAATTGAGCCCTGTGGTACTCCAAAATCGTTTTCTATTGCATTTGATATTTCGTTATTGATATTCGTGAATTGTTTACGATTTGTCAGATAGGACTGAAACCATTTTAGCTCTGTGTCTTGAATACCGTATCTAGTAAGTTTTTGCAATAGAATATCCCTATCTATAGTTTCAAATGCTCTTTTGAAGTCGAGGAAAATTGCTAATATTTTATTTTTTTATCTTTTTACATTTCCATCTGTTTATAACATAATTGATTGCTGTTTCACATGAATATTTCTTTCTAAATCCTGATTGAAACTTTGATAGTAGTCTGTGTTGTTCCATGTATTCTTCCAATTGATTTTTTACTATTTTTTCAATAACTTTTTCACATATTTTTAAAGTGTTAATTGGTCTGTATTCTTCACATTTTAATGTATGTTTTACTTTTTGGATAGGAAATATCATTGATCCCTTCCAGTTATTTGGAAACAACCCTGTCTCTAGTGACTTATTTATAATATTCAGTATAATATTTCCTGTTATGCCCCAATTATCTAGAATTATGTTACTTGATAGTTTTGAATAGTCTGGTTTTTTCTTAATATTCTTAAAAATAGTTTTCAGTTCTTGTAGTAATTACCTAGAATCTTTAGAAATAAACAAATTGAAAAATTCAGATTCCTTAATAAATGAACAATTAGACTTAAATAATTCACAATTACTAAATCTGTTTTAATTAAATTGTTTTATTACCTGCCATAAATTGTGAACAAACCATTTATTATAGTAATTTTCCCTCATTTTGTAACAAACCATCTGAAGAAGCTATCGTACAGCGAAACATGTCATGGTGTTAAAAATAAAAATTTAGTGGAAATTTAAGTAGTGTTTACTTCTTGCAAAACTTCGATGACCTGATCTTTTATATTTCTTAATTTTTAATGATTCAAAAAATGAGAGTTTATAACGTTTATTTTCTGTGTGTAAAATCGTCATTAAAATTATGACTGTGTTCAATAAGGTGGGATGAATACGCGGAATTTAATTTTTGGGAATGAAATCTTTATTGGATTCTTGAATCCTAATTTTAAAATTGCGACCTGGTTGACGTATATCACTTTTTAGGCAAGAACCACAATCTAACCTATACATTCCGCATTTTTCTTATTTAGTTAGTTTATCTTTAGTGTTTTTTATGTGTCTTCCTAAAGAGTTCCACTCGTACACACATACTTACTACAAAAGTATAATCGTGGATACACTGCTAAAGACGATAGTTTTAAGGAAACCATACTGCCCCTGGATTACCGACAATATTAGATACCTTATTATACTAAGAGATAAGGCCAAATGTAAATATAGAAGAACAAAAAAGCCAGAGGACTTTAATATCTACAGAAACTACAGAAATTTTACTAACAGCGCAATAAGAAGGGAGAAAAAAGCATATATTCAAAGCGTTATAATAAATTCAAGCCAAAAAGAAAAATGAAAAGCACTTAAAAACCTAAATATTATTAAAACTAAAAATAAAAAACTTCCTGACAATCTTTGTAATCCGGACGAAATAAATCAATATTTTGTCAATTCAATACCTCAAATTAAAAACCCTGATCTCGATGCTAAAAATTATTACAGAACTGATAACTCAAATAAGACTGCTTTAAAACTTTGTGCTGTTACTGAAATCGAGATCTCAAAAAATTTGTGTCGAATAAGGATAAAAGCGGTGGGTTCTGATAATATTCCTATTGATTTTATCATTTTTTGCTGTCCCTTTATTTTAAAATGTATTTGTCATATTGTAAATTTTTGTATTGAGATATCGGTATATCCATCCGCCTGGAAAACTGCGCATGTTGTGCCGTTACCTAAGCCCAATGGCATACAGTGATTTACGCCCTGTAAGCATACTTCCAGTATTATCAAAAGTTATTGAACATATTGTAAAATCACAACTAGTAGAATATATAGAAAATATGATATTTTACCTACAGTGCAGTCTGGCTTTAGGCGATCACACAGTTGTGCTACTGCACTTCTTAATGTAACCGACCATATATTTAGAGAGATCGATAGAAATAAATGTACTATTTTAATCTTGCTCGATTATTCAAAAGCGTTTGACATGCTCGACCACTCACTTTTAACTCATATCTTGAAATTTGTAGGTCTGGACAAAGACGCTGTTAAGTTTATTGGAGAATATCTCAAAGATCGTCATCAGAGAGTTGTCTTGAGTGGATCTTTCTCGGACCTCCAAAGGGTGACCAGAGGCGTCCCGCGAGGATCAATCTTGGGCCCTATTCTATTCTGCATTTATACCAATTTGTTCCCGTCATTTCTCAAAGTCTGTAACTGTCAGATGTACGTTGACGATACTCAGTTGTTTTACTCTTTTTCTGAGAATGCAGTGCTTGACGGTTGTCGACTGATAAATGGTAGTTTGGAGAGTTTCGGAAGAACATCATTTGAAACTTAATTCCAACAAATGCGTCGCAATGTTGTTCGGTAGACCAATTGTTGTAAATAGACTCACTTCACTAGTTGAAGTTAATATTTCTAATGAAAGGATACCTGTTAAAGCTGAGGCTAAAAATCTTGGCTTAATTTTGGATTCAACTTTAAGATTTTAAAACACGTGTCGGCTTGCATTAAGAGGGCAGTGGGTCTACTTAGGTGTTTTTATAACTCAAGACATTTATTAAATACTCAATTAAAACTCATGCTTTGCGATTCTATCATTTTATCTATATTTAACCACTGTGATGTTGTTTACGGCCCCTGTTTGACGGCAGAAGATACAAAAAGAATTCAAAAAATTCAGAAATATTGTTTATAGTTTAGCTACGGTATAAAGAAACGAAATCCAGTTACTTATAAACTGAAGGAAGCTAAATGGATTGACATGAAGTCAAGACGATATTTGTATTGTTGTACCGTGTATCATAAAATTATCTGCACAAAGTCGCCTACGATCTTTTTAAAAAAATTCCGTTCAAGACTGACGTCTATAATATAAATGTAAGAAGCAGAGGCTTATTTACGCCCCCACTTCATAAAACAGGCATTTGAAAGGTCTTTCACTTACAATTTAGTTAAAATTTATAACAACCTACCGGACATTCTGAAATCTAAATCAGTCAAATGTTTCAAAAAGTACCTAAAGCATTTGTTATTGCTGAATAATTGAAGAATTTACTTGTTCCTAAAAATGTAAGTTTTCTAATCTTAAATCATGACTTTCTGTAACTGACATAACATTTTTTTTTTTTGCTATTTGGTTGTGCATCATATAATTTGGTTGTGCATCATATAATTTGGTTGTGCATTATTATTATTATTTGGTTGTGCATGTGTTAGTGTGTTGCTGCCTAGGGGCAAGTGTAAAGACAGATGGACATATATTTTTTGCCTCAGTTAAATTAAGTTTTTTTTCTCTTATCTTTGTTTAGCTGCACTCTGTCCTATTCACTGTATATTGCATACTTTGAATAAAATTGTTTATTATTATTATTATAAAACATACATCCTGAGCACATTCTAGTACAAGGCCTGTGCAATTCAGCAGCATCGTAAATATCGGGTGGCGCATAAGTAACGCTATGATTTATTTAATGAATAACTTTTTTCTTTCTGATTTTATTTAACGTTGGCGTTTATTAAAATTTAGAATATAGTTTGGAAGTATGTTCACATTATGTTTTGAAGATAATATCTTTCAAATGGTGCCTATTGTTTGCTTCGACCTGACGTGCTCTTTCCAGAGCATTTCCCATAACTTTTCTTAGAATTTCAGGTCCAGCGCCCTCACTTCTTCTCGGATATTCGCCTTAAGCTGTTGGATGGTTCTTGGCTTATTGGCATATACCTTACTCTTTAGGTAACCCCAAAGAAAAAAATCGGGAGCCGTTAAATCGGGCGAACGCGGTGGCCAGTTAAAATCAGAAAAACGCGATATTATTCGATCGGCAAAAATTTCGCGCAGGAGAGCCATAGTTGGACGAGCTGTGTGAGCTGTAGCTCCATATTGTTGGAACCACAATTCTGGATTGTTCTCTACCTCGGGCCTTAAAAAATTTTTAATCATTGCCCGGTATTAAATGCCATTCACATTAACCGCAACTTGTGCGTCGTTTCCGAAAAAATATGGTCCAATGATATTTTCTGAAGTTATTCCACACCATACTGTGCATTTAAGTGGGTGCATTTGATGTTCAACAATTATTCTTGGATTTTGGGTGCCCCATATTCTGCAATTTTGTTTATTCACGTGACCATTGAGGTGGAAATGGGCCTCATCGCTCATTATGAGTTTGTGAATAAACTCGTTGTTTTTCTAGGCACAATTCTTGCAAACGGCGACTATATTGAATACGTCTTTGTGCATCATTTGGTTTTAACTCGTGAACCAATTGAATCTTATATGGGAAAAGGTGTAAATTATGTAAAATTCTTTGCAAAGACCGCCTAGACATCACCAACTGCTGAGAACGTCGCCTGGTGGAAATTTCGGGGTTTTCCTCAATACTTGCTTGGACCCGAGCAATGTTCACATCATTTCGAACTGCACGAGGTCTTCCAGCACGCGGAAGATCAGAGACAGCCCCTTGTTGCCGAAAACGCTGAACCAATAGGTAAATTGTTGGAGCGCTAGGTGCATTTCGAACATGAAAGAAATTTCGATATGATCTTTGTGTCTGAATAATCGAATGCTGACTTTCATAATAAAATTGAACAACTTTGGTTCTTTGTTCTGTGCTGAGTGTTTCCATTATAAATTTCCCAAGATTTTCAAAGTTAATTCTGAAAAAAAAAAATAAAAAAAAGACGTTAACAAAAAATTTATTCACTTATTAAATCATAACGTTACTTATGCGCCACCCTATAGTAACACCTTACAATTAAACCTCTCTAGACGATCAAAAATAAGCTAATATAAATTACTTTTAGATTCATTGTGATAAAGAATGACAATCAGTATTTAACCAATTTTTTTTACGTACATATATATACCCTTTAAAAAATCAAATCCAAACCTTGTCCCTCTTATTTGTGGTTAGCTCTCATCACACTGTTGTCAGAAGTTTGGAACAATATTGCAGAATAGTTAACAGAATGTGCCCGAGGTGTATGTTCTATTTGTCAGCAATTCTACATAAATTAAGATTCATTACCTGCAAATCTTATTTTGATTAAGTCCAAAGGATGTAATATTACGGTGGAAATGGCACCACCTGATACTCCAGCTAAGAGATGCTGCCATTTGTTTGCACCGCAGAAAACATTTTTCAACTCATCACCTAGGGAAAATTATGATCCATTTAGGTCTTTCCTTAGATGTTTGAACAAAAAGATGCCACGGAACGCTTAATTAGCTCTGTTGGTGTATAATGTATCCCAGTGAATTCACAGCCTTCGATAATAGCTTAAACTCTGCGAGCATTGTGGAGCCTGCGGTTGTCGGGCAACAGTAAAATTTTTGTTCACCATGAATTTGGATGTTTTTCTAATGGCCTGCTTCAGGCTTCGGATTGTCCTTCTTCAGAATTGGGATCGTTCTTCCGTATAACTCTCCATTAATTGTAGACTCCTCTTTCCATATATTCAGTCGGTAAAATTCTTTCGCAGTCTCAAATATTGATCACCGTCAACCTTCTAGAAAACTTTCTTGTTCCCTTCTTTAGAAGTCGAGACCCCCTATCAATCCAATAGAGCGACTCCTGCTTGATGAAAGGATCCCTATAGAACCCAAGACACGTCACCTATGGCAATTCGCGAAAAATATTCTTGCTGTTCTAGTATCAATAGTTTGGGGACCGATCGTGCAGAAACCCTATAAGGAGCTTATTATCCCTCTAAAAGTTTTTTAATTAGTCTTTACTTTGTAGTGCAATGCGTTATTAAAAAAAAATACAAACATACCTCTTAACTGCTTCTGTCTTAATTCGATGTGTGGAACACAATTTCAATGTTCATCTAACCCAGACAAGGAATAAGTCAAAAATATTTTTTAATCCACGTAAAGGTTTACCATAAAAACATCCTTCAAATCTAAAAGATTGCTATTTTGCTTAGTAAATTTTAAAGTTAGTTTACATCAAGGAAACTTTTAGTCCATAAATAGAGATATACTCGGCTTTGCATACTTTTCGATTTTATTTACCTTCTTAAGTGTATTGAGGGCCATTATTTTGTATTGTAGTGCCTATCGCAAACGTTTAACAATACCAATAAATTTATCTGCGACATTTCTACCCAAAACTTTTTTTAACCCTAAATCTTCGTACACAATCTTAAAAACTGTAGTTTCTATTATTCCAGCTTCTTTAACAAGCACTGGAACCTTCATTATCTGACAGCATCAAGCCCCCAATAAGCCTAATGCGTTGCTCAGTTCATCTTTCTGCCAGTCTTCTCTGGAGTCATCCTGAATCGAGTCTCAGCCCCATCGAAACTATTTACATCAAAATTTTACTTCAAAATGCAATAGACCGTCACCGTTAACATTTACCAGAACTTTATCACTGCACTATACTTTAAATTACTGTTACTCATTTTTCGGAAGAAAAACAAGCATAAAAATGCAAAACCAACGAACTCGCACAAAATTTCGTTACAGTACTTGGAGCGTTCATCATCATTCATGCATTTTTTTTCTATGGAGTTATTTTCATTGCTAGGTAAGTTTGACTACATTTTTGAAAGTTTTCAGCAGTCGCGCTGGTTTTTACTGGAAGAATGATTTGAAATTCATCTTTGCCTTGTCAATAAAATTTTAAACTTAAAGTAATCCTCCTATCGTTTCGAAAAGCTGTTACGATGCACTATTGTATACTTGTGTAACACACATCTGAGGTACCTGTTTAGCTTTCTTAGGCATACCACAGCTCAACTTTAGCTCTCAATTAGTTATAATAGTTAAAGACTTCGACATAGTTCCACCTAATGTAAAGAGGGATCATTCTGTTGCCATTTTTAAGACATGGTTAAAAAAAGTACGTTACGCAACTAAACATATATTCCAAACATGATAACCATTACTAATTTGTCTTTCATCACTCCCCCCTTCCCGAAATCCCTCACTGATTTTTGACTTGCCATTTACCTTCTAATTGACCAAAAGGGCTTAACTCTAAACCTGACCTTGATTGGACAATTAATGGTTTAAACTGACAACACTATCAGTAAGAAAACGAAAATTACGATGTTATGCGTTCATTTTTATATATGTTTAAATCGATAAAAATAAAAAAATATTTTTAAATTCTAAAAACTACTAACCGTCCTACCTGTTCCAAGGTTTTATTTCTAGATCGTTTTATTTGCCGTATAAACTATAGTAATATCAAACACAAGAGTTCCTTGGCCATCCAGAAATTTTAAATTACATCACACAATCTAGTTGTTAAATTTTTACAGCCAGATTCCTTGACAAGGCCCAAAAGTTAGACCCGGGTTAATTACCATGGAATCTAAAACCTGCTGTGCAGTTGAGTTTTGTTTTAACAACGTAATATCGTATATTGCAAAGAATTTGATATAAAAATCGTGAGTTAAGGCTTTAGAAGTGATAGGAAATACAGTCTGTCAAGTAAGAACGTGACCGCTTGTATTCTTGTAAAAATGTGTTTAGAGAACATTTTTTGCCATCATTGTATTCTTTGGTGTTCTATCAACGGCGCAATTACTTTAGTAAGTTGTCCAATCTCCTCCTGCATCAAGTATCGCCTGGAATCTTCAAGGCATGCTGTCGACGAGATTTCCTGCATACTCTGCAAATTTTTCGAATCTCGCGAGATAACTAGGTTAAAGTCCTCAGACTCTTTCCTTTGAACTTTCTCTTTACAAAGAATCAAACGTTTTCAATAGGGTTGGCGTCCGGCCGACGTTTGTGAGGGCCACTCTAGTATCTTATCGTGGGCCCAAGCGAGCCGCTTCGCGACATGAAGCTCGCCCAGCACGGGTTTCTCCAACGTGCTTCGGAATTTGACATCATGAGCACGAAGATGTTGGCGAATGGTCCCATGGAACACATTCAAACCCAATTTTCTTAGTTTTGCCGATCCTTGACAGAGCGTCAATTTCGGGTCCCGTAAAAACAAAGACGCGATTCGTTTTTTTTTTCACTTTCGGAGTGACTTTGCCTACCGAGCCATGTTTTGGCAAGTCGTCTACATGTTTCCTCTCGTTAAAACGATTTACCCACTTCTTCACAAACGGCACCGACTTTTTTAAATATATAGCGGTCGCGGAATGTGTCATTTTTGGTCCCATTGGATAGGAACAAAGAAAGACTGACTCGAACCGACACGCAAACAAGTGACTTATTTTGGATTTTACGTGATTTCGTCGAAAGTTTGAAATCGACTGATACTTTTACTAAAAATGGATCGTAGGCAAAGGTTCCCTCTACCCGATTTTTTGTTGAATCGCTAGAATCGCTTCTACCAAAAAGGAATTCTCGCGGACACGTTCTTACTTGAGAAACTGTAAAAGAGCTTTGAGATGTTTAGCACAATATTTCATTTTTATTGGTTTAATCTATACCTATAAAATAGTACCGTGACTGACTGACACACAACGCATAGCCTAAACTGGTAAACCTAGAGATTTGAAATTTGGAGAAAATATTCTTTGAGTACCCTAGAGGTGCACTAAGAAGGGATTTTTTGAAATTCCATTCCTAAAGGGGTGGTAACGTTTGTATGAAGAAACATTTCTTTTTAAAGTTACGATGATGACACGTTGTAAATATACTCTTCAAAAGAAGTAAAATAACACATGTTTCATTATTTTGGAAAATTTATCTCCTAAGGGGGTGAACCGGGGTGGCGAGGTTTGTATGGTGGAACATTAATTATTTTTTCAAGGTACGATTTTGAAACTTTTTTGTATACTATTCGAAAGTAAGTAATATAAAAATACGTTTTGACTGATTTAAGGGTTGATTTATCAAAATGTATCTAATTTTCACGGATCTACCTGAAAAAATACGAAACACGCATAGAAACTGACGGAGTTTGTATGTAAAGAAATCTTTATGTTGAAACTTTGAATAAATATTATTATTAAAAAAATATTTAGCGTGTTTTTTTTTTTAATCAGCCTCCTAAAGGTTAAAATTAAGTTGCAAAGTTTATATACTTACAGGGTGGAAATTTGAAGCGATCAGTAGGAGAAAAGTACTTGAAATATTGAGCAAATTTTATGCGAAGGAAACATTATTTTTAAACATCACTAAAAATGCATTTTTAAAAAACTGCTGGCTTGAACAGGGAATCGGACCGGCCTAAATGACAACAAATAAGTGACCCTGCCTTTTATAACACTAATGGATAGACACAATAATGAGGATCAAATACTTTTGAGAAATATTATGCCTTTAATTAGAGGAAATTCGGATTTCATGGTTTATCTTCTAATTTAAGTAAAAATATTTCTGAGAAGCATTTTTGTCAATGTTTGGTTCATGTATTTCTCATTTATGACGGTTCGATTCCCGGCTCAGACGGCTTTTACAAAATATTTAAATATTGGTATCTTATTCAATTTCCACCCTGTAATAGTATTTTTTTAACTTACAACTTTGTATAAATACTAAAGATAATTAGACACGTTTTTCGTATTTATTCTAATATTACGTCCCTGAAGTTACAATCGAGATCTAAATTTTGTATGTAGTCCTACTTGATGACACGTTCGTATCCCATCAACGTTAAAACGCAAAAACCCAAGCATAGTGTCGCGATCCATAATGTGTCATCCCTACCACTCCGTCGCACCAAGCTTACCTTAAACATTTCTTGATTAGGTTTATTTGTATAATTCCATAGTTTTAGTAGTAGCTGGCGTAGATTTGCGGGAAGATTGTTTCTCCCACGGCCAATTTTATGTCGCTTACTCGCGTGTAAGCTCAGATACCAGGCTGGTTATTTTGTCGCCGCCATATAAGCAAACAAAAAACGTAGTTTATAAGGAAATTTTACATTAAAAAACATCACACTGTTTCCACCCAATCAGTTATCTCTTTTACAAAAAAAATACATCACTCTCTTCCAATAAAAATAAGTAGTTATATTACCTCATCATCTACGTGTACGAAGTCGCGGGTAAAAGCTAGTCATAAATAAGAACGAATTTTTTGGTCTTACGCTACACAGCCTTATAATTCTAGTTGTTCTATTAATGCTCTTGTAGAATTTCCAAATTTGATCAGTTTGAATATTTCACCTTTTCAGTGAATCAGGCAGTAAAGTTCTTAAAAACGCCCTGTACTGTGCAGTACTTTTTTACCGTCGTTTAATAATGCCTTTGTGAGCGTAAAAACTTCGAAACTTTTTAACTCCTCGTATAGTAAATCTTAGTTTCATGTTTACAGCTTGACATGGAGCAGCGAATATTTTGCCTGGCGTACGTGTATATCAAAATTAACTTTCTACATTTTATATTGGCCGTAAAAGTTGCAGGCATATTATAAAAGTTGACTTCTTTTAACAAAGTTAAATTAAGGAAGTTTTTAAAGGGCCCTTAAATATTCCTTTATACTTCTTTTTATACCTATCCGGGAGTGGGTAGGGGTATAATATGAAAAAATTAATGTCTTCTAAAACGGAAATTTTTCTTATATTAAAAATCAACAGACGTACCAGGGTCGATTGAAAAGTCTTGTAAAAAACAAGGTAAGCAACATTTTTGGCAAAAACGAAAATTTATTTTTCAACATAATCTCCGAGTTCAGCTCTGGTACAGCCAGATTCCAATTTTTTATTCTCTCAGATTTTCGATCTGTACATAATACTTGTTTACAGCACAGGTAACCTCTTCATTCGACGAAAGTTTCTTCCTCTCAAGCCAAGTTTTGAGGTTAAAAAAAAAATCACTTAGGGCTAAATCGAGTGGATGGAGAATTATTTCGAACCGTACACTTTTGCCATTGCAACGGTCGTCTGAGCAGGCACATTATTCTTGTGAAGGAGCACTTTTTTTGCCCTCTAATCTTGGTCACTTCTGCTTCAATTCTCTATGCAAACGATCCAATAACGTTGCGTATTAAAAGCCAGCCACTGTTTTACCATTTTTCAAATAGTCAGTCATGACTGGTATTCTGTGAGTCCAAAAAGACAGTTGTCCTTACTTTTCCCGCCGATACAACTGTTTTCGTTTTTTTCGGTGCCCTTTTACCTTCGGCAACCCATTGTTTTAAGGTAGTTCACTCGTGACAATCGGATCCAAAAGTATAGTCCGATAATATATAAAAAAAGTTTAAAATACTCAATGGCAGAGTATTTTATTTTTGTCGGAGACTGTATTCGATACATGAAAACTTTCATATGCAAGCACACACCTTTAATGAAAATAAATGTGGCAACGTGCCAATGCGTATACCGAATGCTCCATAGAATGATGTTTATATAGGTTATTTATTATACTTTGTGTATGTTTACTGTTTAGACCGTATTACTTCTATTTAAATATATATATATATATATATATATATATATATATATATATATATATATATATATATATATATATATATATATAAAATGCCTTTTGAACATAATCAATTGCAACATAAAGGTAAATTTGCAAAGGAAAGGCTCATCAATAAACGCAAAAAAAGTATTTCGACAATGAATGACGGTAATAAAATAAAAAACTGTAGAGCCTAACCTGTGTAGTGGTTGACGGATCGTTGAATTAGATGAGTTAGGAAAATATTTATTTTTTAATTTAAAGTGTTGTCTGTGTAAAAAAGTCCTTTCAGTAGAAAAGATAACTTGTGAGAAACTTTTAGGTCGTAATTGCAAATTACGTATGGTATAAAGAGTGCGTCATGAAAAAAACTAATATTACCATCTTTAATGCCTTTAAGAAGTGTTATTTCAGATTTTATATTTAAAAGAATTGCATCTGAATGCATAATCTTGGAAGATCTAAAAAGTTCTTATGATAAATTGGGTTCTACAGGAATAGAGCAATTAATATCTAGTCGACAATGACAAACCACGTATAACCAAAGATACGCAAGTATTAAATAAAATAATTAGTTACTTTAGAAATAGTTTATAATACTTTATTTATTTATCATTAGTATCATTAATTATTTATTTAGTTTTATGGAGAAGATTTCTAAAACCGTCTTTTTTTAATATGTATTTAATATTATTATCAATTGATATGTAACAGTGTCGATAAATAAATATAATATTAACTTAAAATATAAGTTTTTTAAAAAATCCGTAAGAAAAGTTCTTAACTATGCCTTTTTTTATACTTCATTGGCCTATTGCATGTTAATTAAGTGCACAATCGGTCGAAATTTTTTTTTTTAATTAAATGAAAAACATTTAGATTAACGTCATATTTCAATTTCATCAACTTCCTAAGAAAAGTGGATTTACGCGTGAAATACCTTAACTGCCGTTTTGTCTCCGGAGTGTAATGGTGGACCCCCGTTTCGTCTACAGTGACGAAACTGCGCCAGAGGTCGTTTGGATTACGCCACACCTTTCTAAACACGATTTTGAAATGTACTTCCCCGTACGTTTTTTGTTGACCATTTCGTCACAAAAAACCTCAGTGGGGCATCCTGAACGTACAACATCTGCAGTACTCTTACGGTCACGTTTGAATTTATTTATTCAGGTCTTGAGTGCTGGTGCCGAGTCCCCATGAATTTCCTTCCGTTCGGCGTGACGTGTAGCACCGATCACTTATGATAGATGTTCACAAACAACTGCGTGTTGCATCTGTGTGAAAATTTGAACACAACCGTTACAAGAATCACGTTTACCAACAGTCATGCGCTTAACAAAATTTCCCATTATTTCGTAGAAATTTATCATACTTATCAATCCACCCTCGTATTTGAGTTTTTATCTTTGTGGAATTCAAAGAAAAAAGTTTGCAATATATTATTATTAGTTGCGGAAAATTGTTTTTCAATTTTAACTTGAAAAATTCAATTTTACATTCCGTACTTCTCAAGAGAGCACAATTTTTTTTTAATAATATTATCTCTGCTGTGGCGTAGCCAAGGGTGCAGAGGGAAGCATAGGCTCCTCCGCCTCTATGGATGTAAAAGATACGCCCCTTAGAAACGAAACTTTTTTTTTAATAGGGATTCTCTTTTCTGACAAAAGTTCACCCTCTGGTCATCGATTTTTAAATTGAGTTTGTGTTCAGTACTCGAGCCGCTTCAGGTGTGGATCATAAGAATGGAATCTTCTTCTTTAAATTGGTGTCTCTCTAAAAATTTTGTCATGGTAAGAACATGTATTTATAATTTGTTATTATGTATATTCACTAATTAAAACGTTCTGAACTTAGATCTATTCTAACGAAGGCAATGTATTTCCGAAACATAAACTCAACTCATCATTGGCCATAGACCGAGATGTATGGTCTGGTATAATTATTTTTGAGAAATGAAAGCCAGTAACAAAGAAAACAAATTTTTGGGATTGCCCATAACTATAGGGCGAAACGACAAATAAAAATAACTTTTTAAAGAAACAAAAATTCAAATGTTTTACTTAAAAGAACCTTATGACCAAGATTAAAATAATATAATAATAATATATATATAATACGTAGGCTGAAAAGTTTTTGGTCTAACACATAGATGTCGTCCTTTTCAAAAAATCCATATGATTTTTACGAAGTACCAACCTTCAAACGATATCTGTCAAAATGTCATGACATTTCGACGATTAGTTTATAGTCAACTACAAGCTACAGTGGTTTTAGTGACGCTGCTTTTGATATTTTAAAAATAGTGGAAAAAATCGAATTTCGTGTGTTGATTAAACACTATTTTTAATGGAAAAAATACCGCTCAAGCAAAGCAATGGCTTGATAAGTGTTACGGGGACTCTATCCCTGGAAAACCACTCATCATTTACTGGGTATGCTGAATTTAAACGCGGTCGTACAGACACAAATGATGCTGAACGCTCTGGACGCCCAAATGAGGTGGTTACACCGGAAAACATAAAAAAAATCCAGAAAATTGTTTTGAATGACCGGAAATTGCGTGAGATAGCTGACACCCTAAAGAACATTTGGGCATGAGAAAGCTCTGTTCGAAATGGGTACCGCGTTTGATCACAGTAGGCCAAAAACAACAACGTGTTGATGATTCTGAACACTGTTTGGACCTGTTTAAGCACAATAAAAAGGATTTTTTTCATGCGATATGTGAAAATGAAATATACTACATACCGGAATCAAATGGGCAGTCAGCTGATGGACAGCAACCGGTGAAAGCCGCCCGAAGCCACCAAAGACAGCCGACTGGGAAGGTTTTGACCTCTGTATTTTGGGATACACATGGATTAATTTTCATCGACTCTGCTAAGAAGGGAAAAACCATCACTAGCGAATGTTATATGAAGTTATTGGTGCGTTTTAAGGCAGAATTCGCAAAGAAACGGCCCCAAATGAACATCAAGAGAATGCACCGTGTCACAAGTCAATGGTTACGATGGCAAAATTGCATGAATTCGAATTACTTCCTCATCCAGCGTATTCCCCAGATTTAGCCCCCAGCGACTATTATCTATTCGCAGACATCAAAAAAAAATGCTCGCGGGAAAAAGATTTAGCTCCAATGAAGAGGTTGTCGCCGAAATATATATATATATATATATATATATATATATATATATATATATATATATATATATATATAGGGTGCGGCGCCAAAATCCGGACAAAGTAAACATTTTTTTGAAACATAATTTTTATTGCGAAAAGGGAGAAGTTTATAAATTTATTTTTTTTTACTAAATTATTTGTTAGGTCATAAAGAACATATTTACTTTTCTGCTTGAATGATTGCCCCCATTCTCGGTCTGAAGCGGTCGAAGGCCCGTTTTAATGAATCATATCGGCGGAAGCCGCTTCAATAGCGGCTCACAATAATGCAACGTTTGGAAATCTGAAATTGTTAGTGATCCTTTCGACCACGCTCCATACATAGAAGTCCAAAGGATTTAAATATGGACTGTTGGGAGGCCAAAATTCTTTTTACCAAAACATGTCGACGTTGTCCGACAACCAATTTTTTCCTTGCTGGTGTTGCAAAACTTTCGTTGGACTTCCCGGCCTCGTTATACTTCGCGACAACATCATACACAGTCGATCTTGGGTATCCGAAGAGTCGAATGATTTCTGTCGCTGAGGGCCCAGCGCGAACACTTTCGATAATCGCGGCTCTTCAATTATAAAGAGTTGATTGAGTGGTCCGTTACTTTGTGACAGTACATTTTAACAATAAAACTACTTAATTACTTTGTTAACTGTCACTAAATATATTTGTAAAGATTTTACAATTGCGTTATCGCGATTTCGTAGTACAACTACATTGTCAAACGCTTAACTAAGACTAAAAAAAAAAAATCTTTACAAATATATTTAGTGACAGTTAACAAAGTAATTAAGCAGTTTTATTGTCTTCAATTATAGTCCACACGTGGTTTCAATATTGCGACTGTTTCGAGGATATGAATGTTTAGTACATGCGTCAAGCTATTTGGACGCCAATTGCGACCTCTGGAAGTGGTATAGAAAGGTGGGAAATTCAAATGCAATTTTGTCCGGATTTTAGTGCTGCACCCTGTATATATATATATATATATATATATATATATATATATATATATATATATATATATATATATATATATATATATACGTTAAAGGCTAATAACATTTGACAGTGAGCAATGAAAACTCATGCAGACCAAAAGATATCATATCGACGTTTTGCTGTGAAAACTTCGAAAGCCTGTCGAAAGGGACTCCAAACTCAATTATACGCACCCTCCATTACGGACCTGATTTAAATTCACGAACGGCCGCCATTGCTCCCTTTAAATTTCCAAGAGAACAGAAATGTATTAGCCGAGAATTACTTTAAAAGTGAAATGGTTTCTTGGTTATGTCAACATTCATTTGGTTTTTATTTCGGTTCAATTTAAATGGCATTTTTGTTTAATCTTGGTACAGTAATTTAATGGTATAGGTGTTGATTAAATTTTGTACCCTATATTATTGATTTATTTATGTGTTATTTTCTACATGTATAGGACATTTGTTGCAAACGTCGTCATTCTCCGAGTTTAACTCGCCAGTAGGAATTAGAAACATAAGTAGACCCCGAAAACGTGGGAGCGATCACTTTTCCAATGCATGAGCTATGAAGGAAAAGTTGTGAAGCTTTAAAAATATATTTTTCATCACTACGGTCTACATGAATATACTTACCCCATTACTCGTTATGAATGTAAATTGTTTCCAGCAGATCGAGAACTATAAACTGTTCATGCTTACCATAAGACCGTAGCTTAGCGAACAATCCGTCCTACCAAATACCCAACAGAACACGCAAGTGTCGTTGCGCGAAAAATTACTCTTATCATTCTTTAGGCGGCCAAAAGTTGTTGAGAAATATCTTTCCTCGGTAATTTCGGCTCTGATGTACGGACTTTATCCTGCAGAAACTTTCTTTCATCCCTGAATCTTCGAACACACTCTTGAAAACTGTAGTTTTAGATAATCCAACTTCTTTAGGAAGCACCTGGATCCCCCTTCGTTGATCTGACAGTGGCATATCCACAGCAAGCGGGATGATTCTCTCACTTCTTTCCTCAACCAGCGTTCCTGAGCTGGTGTCATCCTGAATTGAGTTTCGGCTCCATTACGACTATTTAGACCAAAATTTTCAGTTCAAAGAGAAGAGTTCCATGCATTTCTTTACGTTTTTGGATCTAAAAACCTTCCAATTTCGAAGCAAGTTAGGGACAAATTATTGCACAGATCTTTTGCTTAAGTGAGGCAAAATAAATTTTTAACACCGGAACACCAAAATCATATCTTTCGTTAAAACAAATAATTTTTCCTTATTTATACAGAAAATCTTCCTTAGGCAATAAGGTTAACTTGTGTTCTTTATTGGGTGGAAATTTTCTTTATTGTTTGGAAATTTTCTTTATAATAAAGGAGATAATCCATACAATAAAGGAAATTACTTATTTTAAAGAAAATCTTTGAAAGGTCACAATAGTCGTTTGAATAGTAGGTGATCCAAAAAATTTGGTTTTAAAAACAACACAAATTGATAAATGAGAAAAAAAACTTTATTAGAGAGATTTTGCAACACTTATTTTTCACATGCCTTTGTCGTTATCGTTATCTTACACATGCGTAGTTTTACCGCGAAGGAATTGCAAGGTGAGGTTAGTAATTATCTTCTATAAACTTAGGGGATCTTTTTTCGTTCATTTCAATGTTAGGCATACCGGTATTTGATGGGTCAACAAAGTTTCTAAATTAAAATTATTTCTAAATTAAAATTGTGGTTTCTATCACTTCCTTCAATATTTCCAAGGTAATACGAATGTGTGATAAATAAAATTTGATTTGAATTTGACACTATACACACTGTAATGTCTATAATTATCATTTCAATTTTACGGTATTTTCTGAGCGGTTTGTACACCTAAGTAGGAAAACGAACTTTAAATAGCCTCTCTTAGAAGTTCCTAAATAAGGGACATCGTTATCCTTAATGAAGGATTCTCTTATTTTGTTTAAATACTGTGTAGGCTCCGAATGGTGGCCGCATGCTTCAAATAACGATAACAACCGAGTCCTTATATTTAATTTCTTCCCTTTACTACTGCGCAAGCTCCAAACGGTGGCCGCATGCTTTAAATAAAGATACAGACAGTGGCCTACTAAAATAAGCGTTGTAAAATCTCTCCATTGTATATTAAATTATAGCCCTTGGAAAAGTATTTTAAAAAATATTGTCACCTAAATGTCAACCGTTATGTTCCCGAGGCTTTTCTAAATAAGCAATGAAATTATTGATCATGACTCGACAAGTCGTTTGCCATTTTTTGCTGTCTCGGTTGGCTTTAATTCTTACACCAGATGTATCTTATAAGCATGCAAACATAAATCTAAGAGGTTGAACACTCGAGGTTTTATTTACGGTGTAGTTGCAAAATTATTGTTTTTTGGAAAACTCTCGCACACCAATTGCACACTCCGCTCTGGTTGAAACAGTATATAGCGTTAAATTTTCAAAAATCAAGGTATCGATCTGTACTTCTACCTTGCTCTCCCCACTCGTTATGTTCACGCAATAAGACAATAAGATTCGACCCTACTTATGGAATACCTAATACAACAACTGTTGTAGAAGCGTCAGAATTTTCTAAATTAAAGAAATAGTAAATCATGGTGTTCGCTTAGTTTTTAAAATAGTAAGATATCTTAGAGATGTAAAATAATTTCCAATTCTTCATTTTTGCAATCTCTTTCATTCGTGTAAGCGTTGTTTTAGTTGGGATTCTTGGAAATCTATTCAAGCTAAGGGTGTTTCTTTACCTTTCATGAAATTTTGTGAATTCTTTTTGAGCTTGTTTTTTGTTTTAACCATTTTCAATAAATATATCATATATATCAACGTTTTTTTACTCTCTGAAACCAACAATTTTTATATAAGCATCTTGTATTAACTTACTGCTATTAAAATTTTTCACATAAACAAGTGACATTATCAAACATACGCACTTTCATCAAAAACACTATAAAAATATATATTATCGTATCTAAAAATATGAAAAATAGGATATATAGGGTGTTTTATTTAAAAAATATAAAGTGAATGTCATATGATAAAGACGCAATTTGCGCCTGTTTCTGTTTCAAAATACTACCACTTCTTTTGCCCCACTCTTTAAATAAGCTACTTAGAGCAGTGGATTCACTGATAATCAATAACTCTGTACATATTATTTAAATAAACTTTAAAAGAAATTTTCTCAATTAACGTAGATTGAAGAGTAAGTTGGTGTGTGAAAAATAATGACGTGAAACCCAATTTGAAGATGATTTAATAAACTTCCAACCTGATATTTATTTTCTGTATTTCTTTTTCTGTAACCGCACGACCTTAAGTGGTCATCCAATAAAGCCACATATCCGGAAACTTTTGACATCTTCCTTAATACCCCCCATTTTTCAACAACGTAGGGGGATCTGACTTGAATTGACCGATCTGTCAAAAATAATAACGAATCATTCGCCGACATCAAAACGTACAGTTATATTTCGTTACCACATCACTTTCAAAGTGATATTACATTTATTTTCTGACCCTCCTCGCCGAGAGATCCGTCCCTGACGGGCCTTTCATTCTTTTCGTCTTAACGTTGTACAAAAAAGCCCTTACGAAGCGAATTCCGAACGACGAATAAATATAATTGAAAGCTCCTCATGAATTTTTCAAAGTTGTACTAACATTACCACTTAATTGTACTAGCATTTTTTATAATAGTTCAGGACATAGAGAGAGTGTTTGTCGTCTAAAAAATATTAAAAAACATACGCTCCTAGATATCTGAATCCTTTTGACCATTAACAAACATATCATTCTGGGATGAAGCACATTTCCACCTTTACTTCTACAGCAATAAGTGGAATAGTCACGATTGGAGTCCGACAAATCCAAAACTAAGGTATATAATAAAAGAGTCAATTTCCACTAGTTTATTTTGTGATGACGCGTTTCGCTGTCAATGCAGCTTCTTTCCAATACCATCAATATACTTTAATTATGTGCAATATTATAATTACGAAATGATATATAATTGTAAACTTTAAACCTAACTTGACAGTGTAAAATGTAGATCTGAAGAAGCTGCATCGACAGCGAAACGCGTCATCCCAAAATAAACTCGTGTAAATTGACTAAAAAATAGTCTTTTATTATATATTTATAATGAATTTCCATCAAGTAGAAGCTACAACCATCCGAAATTTGAAACAAGCTGATATAAGCTTCCTAGCTTCAAACTACTTTAAGTTACTTCTAAAATGTGTCATAACTACGCAAAATATTTGGTTTTTCAATCAGTGTCTCCAAAACCAAGTAACACCTAAGTACATAAATCTTAAAACTCACAACACCAGCAAAGCAGCCAAAGAAGCAGTTATACTCGCCAAAAGAAAATGGATATATACAGAGAGAAAAATCCAGTATAGCATTAGAGACTCACGTATCTCAAGGTAATCCACACAGAATTATTATTAAAAACTAAATTTTATAGAATTTATGGTCTTGATCCAAACACACGTGAAAAAGTAAAAACAATAATACATAAAAAATATTTAAAACAATACGATAAACTACAATATCTCATTCAACAAAAACGTATAACAACACAAAAAAGAATTTTTTACCGATCATCAATTCTTTATCGATTTATTAACATTTCCAACACACCTTTTTCGGACAGGGAAAAAATCTTCAAACTAACTTTAATATCAAAGAAACGGAGACATTAGGTATTGATACTGAGATAGCCTTTAAAGATAGTCCTAACAACATATATTCAAAATTTCAAACAGCCGAAATTATTAAAAATAAATACATATCTAATAACAACAACATCAACTAAGACTTAAGGACAATAAAAACCATTCAGAGTAAAGCAAAACAAAAGATGTAATCTTTACCAAAGCAGATAAAGGTAACACAGTAATAGCAATAGACAAAAATAAAAAGTTAGCTTCCTGCTTTGAAAGAAAAGTACGAAATTTTGAAAAAATATCCAACAAATATTTTTCAAAAAAAAATAAAACGACAAATTGAACAGGCTAAAGGTATCATTTACGATAAAGATAAATTTAAATTGATAAATAAGAATCCCGAAATCCTACAACTTTATTCACTTTTAAAACTACACAAACTTGATCACCCATCAGACCAGTTGTTTCTTATAACATATGTCTGCTCCAGCATATATGACATCATCCTTTTTAATTAATTTAATCAAAAATCATAGCAAATTTCAACCTAAATACAGTATCAAAAACTCGTACGAACTCGGGGATAAAGTTAAGAATATAATACCAGATAATTCTAAATTAATTTCTTTCGATGTCAAAAACTTATTTCCAAGTGTTCCCCCAAACGAAACAATAATTTTAATTGAGAACCTATTAACAAAAAAACAAAGTAAATGAAGTTATAAAAATGGACATAATTAATTTATTCAGAACTTGCCTAAGACAAAATTATTTTTCATTTAACAATAAATTCTACAATGGTAAGGAGGAGTTAATTATGGGGAGTCCATTAAGCCCATTACTTGCCGAAATTTTCATGGACAGTATTGAAACAATGATATTTAATAGCCATAATAACAATAGCAATAATTGTCTATACTGGTATCGATACGTAGACGATATAATTGTATACTTTACAGATACACCTTTTACAGTACATTAATTCTTTACATAGAAATATCAGTTTTACAATGGAAGAAGAAGTCGAAGGGAAAAATCAACTTCCTAAACTTAACAATCAGTAAAACCATGAAAAAACATGAATTTGCAATATATCACAAACCTTGTCATACAGATACCACAATTCACAATAGTTCTCACCACCCTAAACATCATAAACTCGCGGCTTATAGCTTTATACAAAGACTAGCTAATATCCCCTTATCAGAGGACAATTTTACTAAAGAATTAAACTACATAAAACAAGTAACCGTTAATAACGGTTATTCTTTTTTTTTTATGAGTCTAGCACACGTGCTACAGGGAAGTCCCTAAAGCGCTACAGGAGCGACACGTGTGCGGAGAATGCGATTCACGTTGTTCTTGAATCGCCGTAGATTGTTCTCGATGGGAAACACAGTCCTGGGCAAATTATTCCAAAGGGATGATGTTCTCCATATAAAAGACTGCTTGAAAAGCGTTGTACGAGGAGTAACAAGCTGAACCTCATACGGATGTGAAGAATTACCGCGACGTGTACTTTTAACATGCACCGCTCTGGGAGGAATTAAACGGGCCACATCCTTCGAACACTTTCCATGTAAGTACTTGTAGAATAGGCTCAAGTCGCCAATCATTCTTCGATGTTCCAGCGAATCAAGGCCGACAGTCAGTTCCGGGTCTCCAAACAGACGAACAGCTCTTCTCTGAATAGAATCCAACAAATGAAGTGTATGTTTGGGAGCGGAACTCCAAACATGGGAGCAGTATTCCATAGTTGGTCGCATTTGAGCTTTGTAAAGAATTAACAGTTGTTGTGGAGTGTAAAGCTTTCTGGTTCGAAATAATACTTTTGAGAAGCTCTCCTTGCTATGCCTGCAAAGCTGTAGATTAGATTCTCGGTCTTTTCCAGCAGATCGTTAATGTAAATGAGAAAGAGAGTAGGAGACAGTATGGAGCCTTGGGGTACACCGGCGTTGATAGTGAAGGTGTTAGAAAGAAATCCGTCGACTGCCACTCGTAAAGAACGCTCTCTGAGGAAACATGAGAGCCACAAACAGAACTTTTCCGACATACCATAAGAACGTAGCTTAGCCAACAGCCCATCGTGCCAAACACGGTCGAATGCCTTGGATATGTCAAGAGCAACCGCTCGAGATTCTCCAAAGTGTTCAATGGCATTGTTCCAAACATGTGTTACATAAGTTAGAAGATCTCCTGTTGATCTATTTTTACGAAAGCCATATTGGTGATCGCTAATAATGTTGAGTCCTTCAAGATATTTTAGAAGATGCTGATTGATAGCCTTTTCCATGACTTTCGATATTATTGAAAGCAGTGCGTTTGGTCGGTAGTTATTTGGCAAGGTCTTCTTGCCTTTTTTAGATATCGGCTGAACTGTAGCACATTTCCAACAGGAAGGAAATATTCCCTTTCTGTAGGATAGGTTGAAAAGTCTACAGAAAACTGGTGTTAGTTCCCTCGCACAGATTTTAAGAACTATGGCAGGTATTCCGTCAGCGCCAGAAGCCTTTTTGGTGTCTAGCTTCATCAGAATACGCTTTATGATACGCTCTCTGAAGACAACATCGAGCATTCTTGACTGCACTATGGGGATAGTAGCTGGTGTTTTTCCTTGGAAATCGACAGTAGAATGTGAAGCAAAGAGTTCAGCCAACAAGTTCGCTTTCTCAACAGGTGTCGTTGCAATAGAATTATATGCCCGTGTGAGTGGTGGTATGGTGGATTTGGTGAAATTTTGACTAACCGCCTTAGCGACCGACCAAAAGGACCTTGAATTGCCGGGACAGGCGAGAACTTTGTTTCTAATCCGTTGATTCTGTACCTCCTTGGTTTCGTCGATAATTTCTTTGCATCTGTTCCTGACACGAACAAATGTGTTACGATTTATGGTGTTAGGATTTTCGCGCCATTGTCGGTATGCAAGATGTTTAGAAGCAACAGCCTCTTTACATTTTCGGTCAAACCAAGGCTTGCCGTTGGAAGGGCATTTCTTCGAAAAAGGGATGTAAGCCTCCATACCGGTCAAAATAACATCGGAAACCTCCCTGGCGCAGTCAGATGGGTCGTCGGATCGAAAACAAACGTCTAACCAAGGGAAAGTTCGAAAATATTCCATGAGATCTTTCCATTTAGCAGACTTGTAGTGCGGAATCTTCAGTTACTTTAACCGATAACATCGTTAGGAAAAAAACTTAGAAACAAGGCTATCTCAGATATTAACACCTATGTTTTAAGGACAGAAAAACCACATTTAAATGCTTAACCTATTTCGGCAAACCAACAGAAAAACTGGGACAATTTAAAAAAAAAAAATATCAACATAGCTTACAATACTAACAATACTATAGGGAAATATCTCAAAAACTACAAACCACAAGTCAATAAAGATAAAAAATCAGGGGTTTATCAATTAACATGTGGGTCATGTCCTGAAACTTACATAGGACAAATTGGACGTACATTTATACAAAGAATTACAGAACAGGAAAAAAGTCTCATCGATAGAAAGTCTAATTCAACATATGCTAATCATCTTTTAACAGAGAACTACAGGTACTTTACTCAAGGACCAGGTAGATTTAAACAATTCACCATTATTGAATTTATTCTCCTAATTCCATGTCTGTGTAGGTTTTCCTATACCATCAATATAATTTAATTAGATGTAATATTATAAGTAAGAAATTATATAAAATTGTAAACATTAAACCTAACTTGACAGTGTAAAAAGTAGATCTAAAGAAGCTGCATCGACAGCGAAACGCGTCATCACCAAATAAACTAGTTGAAATTGACGAAAAAAATAGTCTATTATTATATATTTATAATGAATTTCCATCAAGTAGAAGCTACAACCATCCGAAATTCAAAACTAAGGTATCCAAAGCCTTTACATTCCTCTGAAATGACAGCTTGCATCGTAATGTAATTAGTTCTGCAAGTAATATATCTGCTCATTCTCGTATCGTGTAGTGCGGGTTATTCTCGATCAGTATCTTGATTTGGTCTTCATTCCTGATGGAGAATCTATCTGGATCTTTAAGGCAGAAATCACCAGCTCTAAACTTAACAAATCACCTACGCACAGTTCTTCCAGGTAAAGCATCTACTCTATAAGCAGCAGATATCTCGTTTTTCATATGTATGACATTTTTGCCTCTCCGTTATTAGAAAAGAATCAAATCTCGTAAATACACTTTTTTCGTTCATCTTTAAGAGTCATCGTAATCCAACCAAAGATGAATAAAATATCACACTTCTGAATATGTACACAAGTAATTTGTTTTTAGTAGTTCTGATGTATTGAAACAAGCCACGAGACCACCTACCAAAAATCAGCACGACCTTCTGAGCTACCCAATAATTTTTCAGGGTTTACTAAAGGCTGTCTCATAAATAATAACTTATATTAGGCCGTTTTTTACATATATAGACTAATTCCATGCGTAGTAAGGATGAATTATTTACGTGCACACATTTAAATGAAAGTGTATTTACAAGACAATCTGAGAACATCAAGATAAGATACGCTGAGAGTTTCATTGTATACCGAAAATAGCCATAATTGTTTTAATGTACTAAAAGCTGCGTATTTCGTACCAAAATTAGTAAAATACTATTTAAAACCTACCCTCGAACGCATAATTGAAAGCTGTATTTGATGCGGCGTGTCTTCCTGTGTCGCCTCCGCATCGCCCATTATTTTATTGGCTTCGCCTCGATTATTTATTTATGATTTAGTACTCGGTTTTTTCAAGAGCCTATAATCTCTAAATATGGTAATTTTTTGCGAATTGTCTTTTGTAGGAACGACGGAGAGGTATTTTTTATTACTGACGTGTGTTTTTCGAGGGTTATGATAGAGACTTTTGATGTGTAGAGTTTATTATTATTCCTTTTTGTTTTTGACGTTTATTGCTTCCGTTTTTTTGCTAGCTTGCTGAGGAACGTCAGGCAGTTTGATAAATAAATTATGAAGAAGCTTTGAAGCATTCTGGGGCTCGAAACATAAAACTGTAAAGTCAGATTGAAGCTAAATAGTTTTAATGATGAAAATAAGAAACGGTGACATTTTGGAACGATTTCGGACGTCAAAATAGGAATCGGCAATTCGCCTGTACATAAATTAATTTAAATCATATTTTCAGCTTTCGGAAACATAACGAAAACAGAGTGTGTGTGTGTGAAAAAAAACAATGAAAAAAAATCCTTTAAAGAAATAAAACATTGTACTACTTGAATATATTTAGAATTTTACTTTATTGACCTCGCAACGTGATTTCAAGAATCAATCAGGGACAGGTATTCTATCTCCCAAAGTTAAGTGTTCAGTCCAGAACTGCTGAACATGTGTTAGTTTTGAGACTTGGTTCGATAAAAATAGCCCAAGAGTAGAAGTATCAACCACTGCTTAACACACGCCAGCCATTTAAAAACTACTCTTGTTAACGCCGTAATCAGAAAGAAAGACAGTCCAGCTAATTTTGAGCGACGCAGTTGCTCGCTCCTCGAGATACGCGCTAGTAACGATGCATGTCAAATATTTTCCTTTTAAAAATAGAGCCAGAAAATATAATATTGAGATAAAAGCCAATCTACTACCATGCTACATGTTACAGAAATGTATCACGCCTTAATATATAAGGTGAAAAATACAAACGAAATTCTAAAGAGATAAAATGGTCAATGCAACAAAATAAGACCCCTTTTGTAGAAATACTTAACCTTTTGCAGATTTGATCTAATGAGAAGTAAACATCTAATATTATTCTGACAGAAACCTTGCAGGGTAATGTAAAATAAACGTATAGCCTGTCCCAAAATATAAGATCCTAATTTTTGCCGTGGGCAATATAAAAATTCTGACCTTTTGTTTATGATAGGTTGCAGAGATGGACTTAAGAATTTTATACATTAATGCAAATAAATAAAATTATAAGTGTTTTTGGACATGTTTATTTATAGATGCATGTAATAAGATAAGATAAGAAGTACAAATATACAGTTTGAATGAATGGGGTTTACAAGAGGGGACATATTGTATAAATAAAAGTATATTTTGACTTAAGCCTAATTCGGTTTCACTATCACTATCATCAGCTGAGGTAATTATCAGTGGTTTTATATTATTTACATAAATATATGAATCTTCAACTTTAACAACGTGCCGAATGGAATTCTTCCAACTTTCACAAGGTATATAATAATAATAATAATAATAATGATGACTTTATTGTATAATATACAAAAGCCGAAGTTGAAGCTTGGCTTCCTATCTTAACTTATCCTAACCTAAAAATTATTATATTACTTATGTATCATATATAATTATGGGGAATACATATACTGTTGCAGACATACTTCGGATGTATCCTGTAAACATAAGAAAACAATTTATAAAAATAATGATATAATTTTGCCAATTTCATTTTTAAATTTCAAGCCTTTGATACTTTTTAAATTAACTGGAACTTCATTATAAATGCTATAGACCTGGTAACTGAATGATCTTTGATATTGTGCTATTCTATGCAAGGGTGGTAATATTTGTTGTTTATGCCTTAAGTCTAGGTTATGAGCATCATGTCTAAATTTAATTTTTTGATACAAGTAATTTGGGCGCATTTTACAAATTATTTTATTAAATATTACTAAGCTATGAAGAAGTCTCCTTTCTTTCATGGAGCGCCACCCAACTTCTTTCATCTTTGCAGTCACACACCCTATCGTATTTTCTTATACCACCAATTAGCCTGACACAGTAATTCTGAATGCGCTGAATACGCCGAGCATCCCATTCCAGGAGACAGGGACCATACACTGTATCACAAAATGTGAAGTGGGACAAAACTAAGCTATCGCATAATAGTTTTTTTTTTTCAAATTTACACTTAATAAATGACGCTGACTATATATATGTAAGTTTAAGATTAGTAAACGCCTTTTTTATGCAATTATTTTTTAAGTGCTGTGAATCTCAACTCTATATCCATTATCAAACCCAAGTTCCTAGCATTATCCAAGTTTTCTAGCCGCTCAGTACCTACAATAATGTTTAAATAGTTAGAATATTGCTTTCTCCAAGCGGTACGTCCCAAACAATAGCAACTGACATTTTTTTGGGTTTAGTACCAAACAGTGTTTTTTCGGAGGCACTCACCAAAAGTGCAAGATCCTCGTTAATTTTATTATTACCCTCAATAATTTGTTCAGGCTTGAAAGACAAGTAGATTTGTGTGTCGTCAGCGTAAAGATGTAAATCTGAATATTTAAGATAGGTACAAAGCTGAGATGTATATAGAGTGAAAAACAGAGGCCCTAAGATAGACCCTATGGAACACCATTAGAGATTTTTATTGGCTTGGACTCTTGTCCATTTAGTTCTACACACTGCAGTCTTCCTGCAAGATAACTCTCAATCATAAGACAAGCCTCACCACTAAACCCAAGATATCTTAGTATAGCAATAAGCAGATGATGATCTATATCATTTATAACGTTTTTTTTACTGATTCAACCACTCATACGCTTAAAGTATGAGAAACATTTTGTGCCCTTATTTTTGATTTAACTTGATGCCAAATATGTTCAATTGAATACGGAGGAAGCCGCAAAAGAGTGTGTCCCATTTTCTCAGCCATACTATCACAAACATGTTTCTTTTTTCAATTTATAGTCTTTCAAAACTTCCAAAAGATTACTTTTTTTATAACTAAAGTCAAAATAAATGTCATTTTCTAACATATATTCCTGTATTTCCGATTTGGTGTTGGCTGCATCAGGAACCTTATTTAGTAGGCGACTATGGTAACTTGCATTGTCCATAACTATAACACTCTGTTCGGGAACATTTGGCGTCTTGCACCAGTGTTAGTTTTATTTTGTCTAGTGTCGGCACCAACTGCTCTTCATACATAGAATTTATTTTTCTCCAGATGACTTCTTTTTCACAATCGTCTACATGATGCATTTGAAAATCTTTCCTTTTTTTTTTTCCTGTTCCTGAGTGATGGTTTTCCTACAATACCCATAATCGTAGAAATTGGGGTTTTTGGTTAGTTCACTGGTTTCTTGCAAAGTACTTTGTTTATTCAAATTTCTTTTTACCAAACTGTCGTAAACATTTCTCACTATTTGTTTAGGGTCAAGTGATAAATGTTTTCTCTTGCGATAGCCACAATTGCAATTTTCCCACGGACGCCACATAATTAAAATAGAACCGTTACGTTGTAAGTTGTAAGTGAAACTAAAAATAAAAGTAATAAAAAGTTTCTTTCAAATCTTAATGGGGACCTGTGGTCATTAGGCCTATATTATCAAATACTTGAAGGGCTCCAAACCGGGTTACCAGGTAGTAAATATATAGGTAAAATATAGATCCATATGTTTGCAGGTGTAAGTGAGGGCGGTATACAAAGCAGGTAAAATAAAAATACATTTATCGTAATATCTGGCAACTATTCACAAAACCTTAATAGGGTCGTTTATTGGCCCATTGAAAAAGCAAAAAGGCAGGATCTTATATCTTGGCATTTACTTTACTGTAAAAATGAATGTTACTTCTTCTATAAGAACACAATATAAAATAGAAACTATATTGTTCTAAGCGACCATAATATCGTTTTCTTCTAGCTTCACGAAACACATTGTATCCATATACGTGTTGTCAAATTTTATCCTCCATGAACACGGTTGAAACGGACACAAAGCGCTTTTTTATTACAACAATAAATATTTAAAAGCTGTATATATAAGAGAAAAAGAACCGTTTTAATTCGACAGCCCAGTTCGCAATACTGCGGCGATATTCTGAAAAATATGATCGCCTTTTGCAACAGATAAACGCTTTTCTGTCATCGTATACCACCTCGTGGATTCTGCCTGCCTGTGTGCAACTTTTGCAACTTTTTGTCTTTTTTATTGTTTGTTAATTAGTTGAAATTCCATTGACGTAGATAATTATTTTTATATTTGATAATTTTTTATTGGCGCAGCATACTGGCTGCAGTGGAATCCCTAACGCGGTCTAGAACTCAAGCGGAAGTAGTATTACATGTTGGTTTTAAATCGATGGAGATTATAATGCTGCGTCCAATATCCAGGGTGTTCAAGGTAAAAGAACAGGCGAAGCTGTCATCAGCAGAGCAAAAAATTGTTTTCCTCCGGCCTTGTCTAGAAAGTCGTTATATAAAAGGGAAATAAATAGAAAATAGTTTGAAGGTCTTGTTTTATCTACTTTAATAACGCAAGTCTGCAAAAAAAAAAAATTGAGAGCTGTTTTGGTTTTTTTGCGTAATTCTTATGTTTTTGGGTGTACTGAATCCGAAAATGACTTTCATTTTGTCATAGAACGTCACGTTTTCTGACAATGTAGGTATCTATGTTAAACAAGTTATCATCTTAAAATAAAAGATAAAATACTAAAAAATTTTTTTTAAATTTATAATTGCGTAACAAAACTTATTTTTTTATCTAAAATACATTCATTAGTAAGCACTAAACACATTTCTTTTTCCTAGTGAGACACCTTTTGGTACATTTTCGCTTGTAGGGAGCATCTGGAAGGTCTCTCTGAAGCGTCCAACAGTGGTCTGCCATCATTGAGACGCTCCATCTTCCCTGGTATCTTTTTTCTATCTCCTTAATATCTTGGTGAAATCGTTCACCTTACTCTTCACTCAGATCTCCTAAATTTTCTAGAAAGAAGTCGAGGTGGGAATGAAGAAAATTTACTTTTAAACTCATTAGGCAACCTAAAGCTTGAAATGCTTTTAACATTCTTTTGACGATTTGTTTGTAATTATGGTCTTTGTTATTGTCTAAAAATTTCTCTTTGACCTCTTTAAAGGCAATCCAATCCACCCTTCTCTTTGAGGATCCGTCATGGTTGTGATGAATTGTGGATCAGCCATAAGCCGTCTAATATCTGGTCCAACGAAAACACTTTCCTTCAACTTTGCCTCCGAGAGGCCTGGAAACTTTGATATTAAGTGTTTGAAGCAATTTCCATCTCTTGGAAGTGATTTTACAAATTGCTTCATCAATCCCAGCTTTATGTGAACCGGTGGTAGAAGAACTTTATGAGGAGGCACCAAAGTTTCATGCAGGACGTTCTTTTCGTCAACTTTAAGCTCCCTCGGAGGCCAACACTTTTTAGTCCAGTGATTTGCTCGGTCTCTACTATTCCATAGACACAAAAAGCAAGGGAATTTGGTAAACCCAGATTGTTGTCCGAGCAACATGCCCAAGATTTTTAGATCACCGCACACTTGCCAACCGTGGTTTTTATATTTTAATTTGCAAAGAACCAATTCCAAGTTCTTGTAGGTTTCCTTGAGGTGTACGGAATGACCGACAGGAATGGAAGCATAGAAACCGCCATTGTGAAACAGAACTGCTTTAAGGCTTCTTTTTGAAGAATCTATGAAAATACGCCACTGTGCTGGGTCGTATGAGATCTTAAATGTATTCAACAAACCTTCAATATTGGTACAATAAACTAACTCGTCCTCTTGGGCAAAGTAGGAAGTGAACTGCTTCTCACGATATCTAAACCAGGAGGAAGACACTCCCGGCAAAAGTAAGTTCCTGCTTTTGAGCCTTGATCCAAGCAACTCAGCAGCGTTTTTGGGAAGATTCAAGTCTCTTACCAAATCATTTAGCTCGCCCTGGGAAAACAATTTCGGACTGCTGTCATCTTCAAATTGAAAACTTGACTTGTCATCGGGTTCAAGTACAGCACCATCTTCGTCAGAACTTGGAATCTCTTCCAAGGCACTGGTATTTTGGTCCCATGAGGGATGGGACGAATAGCTGATTGCAGATTGGGGTATGAAATGGACTGCTTCCATTTTGAATTATACCCTTTCACATTACACGAACAAAAGTAACAATCATCACTATGGTTTTTTTGCTCGCACCATACCACAGGAATCGCATATCGGAAAGCTTTTTTCTTGCCCTTAAACAAATTTCGAAGATCTTCAACACATCGTTTGCAGACTTTATGAGGTGCCCAAACTTTATCCTGATCTCCAAGTTTTAAGCCAAAATACGTGAAGTATACTTTTTTTACAAAGTCCGTAATATTAAGTTGTTGCTTTAATACCATATATTCGCCACAAATATAACAGAAACTGTCAGACGAATTCATACACTTCCGCACAGATGACATTGCACTATATTGAACCAAGATCTATAAAACAATGACGAGTTAACACGTAATTGTACCGCGCCACTTTCTACACTATCGGAGCGCGCACGTTCTGGTTACAACGTTTATGTTTGTTAATTTAGCTCACACAGGGCGTTCTTTATTTAGAAAGTAATGATAGTTATGGCCTGTATACATTTAAAAACAGTAATCAAAATAAAATTGTACTTATTTATTTATGACTTCAAATTAGCCCAAAAAAAAAACCCTTTTTATAATAAAATTTTGCGTTTTAACAAAATAACCTCACGTTCTGGAATTTTTTGAGTATTTTTTTAGTTTTCAGAACACCTAAATACATAGAAATCAGTTGAAAACATCCAGACAGCATTTTTGTTGCAGACCTGTGTAATGAATGTATCAGCAAAAATGCATCGATTAATACTTTTTAAGAACCATCATTTAAGAAAGTCATGAGCAAAATCTTTCGAGCACAGCAAGAGAGCGCAGTTTAAGTAACAGTCCACTCTGGTCAATATAGTCAAAGGCTTTTAACACGTCAGACGCAACCTATCATGACTTTCCAGTTTGCTCAGTTGTATTGTTTCAAAAATATGTATATATTATTATTTATTTAACCACATGGCATTTATATTTAATTTAACAGCAAGTAGCCGTAGATATTACAAAATATTATAGCCCAGTTCCATCTTATCAAACTCTGGGTGACATGCGTCTCTACGAATTGTCGGACAGTTGGTGTAGTCGCCAGCAAGGATCCGATGCCCAATATTTTGCTTGAGACTCTATGATATTACACCTACCATTGACAGGAATATAGGATTTATATGGAAGCTATTAATGACCCATTACCTTACTATTTGGGCTTCCAAATCCCTGTATTTGGCTGTCTTTTCATCGTATTCCTCCTGCAGGTTGATTTTATTTGGGATCGTGACTTCGATCAACCTTGCACACCAATACAATGTCCAGTCCACAGTGAGTCACCGTTTGAGGTTGTTTCAGATAATAAACAAATATCAGGTCTGGGAAAAAGTTCGTGGGGTTTTTTTAATAAAATTCAACTGTTTTTCTTATAGTGTGAAAATTAATTTATTTAAACCAAATATGCTCCATTATTATCAACAATGTATCGCCATTTTTCGGATAGAGCCATGATGCCATCGGTGAAAAACTTCTGTGGTTTCTGGTTGAAAAACTGAATTAAGTGGTTTTCACAGGCTTCTTTTGAAAGCAGCTTAATTCCATTGAGAGAGTTCTGCAGAGATCGGAACAAGTGATAATCAGAGGGTGCTATGTCTGGACTATACGGTGGATGCATCAAGACTTCCCAACCAAACTCTCGCAATTTTTGACGGGTCATCAAAGAAGTGTGTGGTCGGGCGTTGTCATGATGGAAGACAACACCTTTCCTATTAATCAAATCAGGCCGTTTTCTTTCAATTGCCTGACGTAATCTCTCTAGTTGTCCACAGTAGAGTTGAGAATCAATCGTCTGACCAACTGGAAGTAGCTCATGGTGGACGATTCCCTTCCAGTCCTACCACACACACAGCATCACCTTTTTCGGCGTCAAACCTGGCTTCGCGAACGCTTGTGACGGCTTACCATCCCTTGTCCACGATCTTTTACGCTTCCGATTGTCGTACGTGATCCATTTTTCATCACCGGTTATGACACGTTTCAGAAATGGCTCGATTCCATTGCGTTTCAGCAGCGCATCGCAGATGTTAATTCGGTCTATCATGTTTTTCGCGCTCAACTCATGAGGGACCCATACATCGAGCTTCTTTTTGTAGCCAGCTTTGTGTAAATGGTTTAAAACCGTTTTGTGGTCAATATCGACACTGCTGATATGTTTATCTTGCTGGACTTTTTCAAGAATTTCATCAGCTTTTTTTCAGTGATTAGACGACCAGAGCGTGACTCATCTTTCACATCAAAATTACCAGAACGGAAGCAAGCGAACCATTTCCGCGCAGCAGATTTTGATAAAGTACCTTCACCGTACACAGCAAAAAATTTTTCACATGTCTGCGCAGCGTTCTTCCCATTGTCGTAATAATATTGCAAAATATAGCGCAATTTTTCATTACTTTTCTCCATTTTCAAACGCTACCAACTTTCCAACCACTGCAGCAATGTTTATACACTCAAAATAATGCTCGAAGTGTCACCTTTCCGACGAGCGCTTAGTGGTGTCGCTGCGATCTGTGTTTCTTGAGTTATTTGCAATTGGGTCTGAGAAAAACGCCACGAACTTTTTCCCAGACCCAATATATAAATTGGCACGCCACTGTTTATAAATCTACACCTTTATACAATAATATATTTTTATTGTTCTCTCATTTACCAAGAAACAAGCATGCAAAACAATTTGGAATGTTTTGAAGAGCAGTGTTTATGCCAACCCGTCCTCGGCGAAACGATTTGCCAGTGTGTTCAAACCGTTTGTTTTTATTTTTTAAAAGATTTTACTGTATCACCTTCATTCCACAGCTTCATTCCTGAATAATTAAAGTCGAATGTGAGTTTAGAAACGAGAGGAGATTTTTATGTAATGGATTTTTATATTCTAAGGAATGGTATTTTGGTTATACCATTTAAAGATTCAAAACTCGTCAGAGATGTAAAAAAAAACCAGCCAAGGGCAAGTCGGTCTTGCGCAATTAGTGTTCCGTACGGTGATTACCTTCAAAATACTTACCTAGGCTAATTTAATTAGGTCCCTGACATGTTTATATTCTAAGATCTAATATGTATTTTCACATTTTTTCTTAGCCAATCATATATAGCAGAGGTGTCAAACTCAATTTTGCAGAGGGCCATATATTAAATTTAGAATGTGTAGGCGGGCCAGATTCAAATAAAAAAAATGTACTGAATTATTATAACATTTTATTTATTTAATTATATAGTATATAATATACGGTTGTTAAAAACATGATTCTTCTTTCTGTGACACATTGCGATCGCGGGCCTTATTGATACGTCCCGGGGGCCGAATGCGGCCCGCGGGCCGTATCTTTGACATCCCTGATATATAGTATGGTAGTTATAGCGTCTTAGCTACCTAATAGCCAATATACCATTCTAGCTCAATCTAGAATCTAGTAAAATATTAACTACCTAAATATTTGTACAATTTTAAGCAAACAATATAAAATTATTTTGTTTCCTTACCTATCCGTTGGTGTGTGTACTGAAAAGTATATTAAAAAACCTCCACCATGTTGTCAAGCCAAATAGTTGTTTTTAAATATCAGATAAATTATCAAATGTAATGCATTCGCGATAATTTTCTTTCAATCTACACTTTATGGAGAATATTCCAACATTTTTTGAAAATGTTTTGATCAGTAATTTTTGAGATAGGCGGGTCACACCGATTATTGGTCATTTTTTTTTTTACAATAATACAAAGAAAAGTGTGCGCAAGTATTACATCATATATATTTTTGGACTCGCTTCACAAGCTTGCATTTAACACCCCACTCGGTGACCTAGTTAATTTTGTTTTTCACTTTTGAGTTTACTCCCCAAAACTAAACCCTTAAGTCAAAATTTAACTTTCAAAATTATACGGCTCTGATTGAGCTACCAATTCCTATACTTGTACCAAATTTCAAGAAAAAGAAAATGGGGCGTGACAGACAGACGGACGGACAAATGGACACCGAATTGATCCCATAAGTGTTCCGTACGGACATTGTTGACACGTTTGTATTTAAACGCGATCCAACAATAAACTTAAACTAGGGCGACTATGCCGACCCTAGTACCGACGAGTAACGATTTGGTTCAATGTTGTCAGATTTCTAAAATTTAAAATATTCAATAGTATAAAGAGTTGATTGATTGGTCCGTTACTTTGTGACAGTACATTTTAACAATAAAATTACTTAATTACTTTGTTAACTGACACTAAATATATTTTTATTCAGATTTACAAATGCGTTGTTGCGATTTTATAATACGACTACATTTTCAAACGCTTAACTAAGTGTTAATTAAGCGTTTGAAAATGTAGTTGTACTACTAAATCGTGATAACACATTTGTAAATCTTTACAAAAATATATTTAGTGTCAGTTAACAAAGTAATTAGGTAATTTTATTTTATTCAGTAGTTTATTAAAATTCTAATTTAATGTACAATTATCGTACGTGGTTTTCGCTAATAGAAAAGAACGTAAAAAAAAAAATTATGTTTATAGCAAACAGCTAAATATTTGTTTAAGTTTCTGCTTTAATATGGTTTATACAAGCACATGTAACTTGCTATTAAAATTAATAAATTTACATCACAACATCGCTACTAATCCACAGCCGATTTTACTAAAAAACCATGTACGATTATTCAGGTTTTTAGCGGAGTCGCACGGAAGCCCATATGAGGAAATTTTTACCATAAGACTTCTTTTTTAGTGTCTAGAATTATGACCCAGATTTGTCTGTCAAATTTAAGTTCTAAAAAGAAGGATGCTCGCCAGGTATGTTTTTGTATATTTGTCTGGAAAATTAAAACTTTCTGTATAATGTTGTAAACGTGTAGGTGTCAAATCTGGAAAGTGGTAGTATTGAAGCAGAGCTAGTAATAGGTAAGCTTTCAAGAAGTGATACCGTAAATAATGAGTGCATTGTCACTCGGTAAAACTCATATTACCACAGACAAAATATTTTCTTTGTCTACCCGATAATTTCTGATTTTTTTTCTTATTAAGTATAAAAATGAAAACAAAAAACCGGTCAAGCGCAAGTTGGACTGTGTGTATTTAGTGTTCCATACTGCGATTGCCTGTAAAATAAAATTTTTTCTTATGGAGGTATAAAATATTCAATAAAAGAATTAAGAGTTCATATTACAAAGATGTCAAAGTCAGATACTACTCAGCAGCCTAATTAGACCAACTAGAATAAGACAAAAAGTTCCACGTGGCATGTACATATCTGAAGATCTAATATGTATTTTTCACATTGTTTGTCAATAACGCATGTAATAGTTATGGCATCTTAGCTACCTAATGGCCATAAACCAATCTAACTCAATATAGAATGTAGTGGTAAAAGTTTAAAACATTATTTACTACCTAAATATTTGTTGAATTATAAACAAAATAAAATTACATTATTTTGTCTCGGTACCTAATACTTAAAGCAGTAGCTATTAGTCTCGACTCAATTCGCAACTTTCGACGAAATCAACCTTCACTATTTTGGCAATCAACTAGTTTTTGTTTGTACCAGATAAATTATCAAACCTAATGCACTCGTGAAAATTTTCGCTTAACCTACACTTTATTGAGACTATTTCAGAATTTTTTCAAAATTTTTGGATGGGCAGGGGTTGTGGGTCGGTCTTGCGCAAATAGTGTTCCGTACGGTGATTACTTTTAAAATACTTACCTAGGCTAAATTAATTAGGTGCCTGACATGTATATATCTTAAGATCTAATATGTATTTTCACATTTTTTCTTAGCCAATCATGTATAAATAATAATTAATAATAAATTATTCTAGCTCAGTTTTGAATCTAGTAATAAAAGTGTAAAACACATATTTACTACCTAAATATTTGTTTAATTTTAAACACAGGGTTGTGGTTGGGGGTGGCTGGTGTTGGGGGGGGGGGGGGGGGGGGGGGGGCGGGGTGAAAAGAAAATTATTTTGTCTCCGTACCTTTCTGTTGGTGTGTGTACTGAAAAGTATATTAAAAAAAGGTCCACCATATTGTCAAGCCAAATAGTTGTTTTTAAATAAATTACTAAAGGTATGCACTCGTGATAATTTTCGTTCAATCTATACCCTGTGGAGAATATTCCAGAATTTTTTCAAAATTTTTGATCAGTACTTTACGAGATAAGGGGAGGGACAGCGATTTTTCGCAATTTTTTAAACATAATACACAGAAAAGTGTGCGCAAGTATTACATTATATATATTTTTGAACTAGTATTTTTACAAGCTTTTATTTGACACCCCACTCGATTACCCCCTAAAATTAATCCCTTAAGGAGGTTGAGGTGAGAGAGTCCCAACCAAAAGTTTTGAATGTTGTGATTTAGAAATACTTTGTTTTAAATAATTAAATTTTTTTATAAGACTAACGATGGTTATTATTATGATAATAAATTCATTATCTTATTTATTGTTTATTTAATTTTATTAAATAATTTAACATGAATGGATTAACTTTTGGATGTTTTGTACAATCTTATCGAAAAAAAAAATGTGGAAAATAAAAATTAATTATATTTTATAATTTTTAAAAAATTAACAAAGCAAATAATATGAAAACAATAAAAGAATAAAAAAAAATTATTTTAATAGTAAAAAAAATAGGTAATTAATAAAAAATGCTAATTAAAAATCTTAAAATTCCGGTGTCTCGAAGCGGCAACGCTGTAAAGTAATTTACTATCGGTATTACTGATATGCTTCTATATAGATATATTGAATTTTGTGGTTATTGTGATCAGCTGATGTAAACAAATAAAAAAAAATGGATAATAATAAAAAATCAACAAATATTGATAAAAATGGTAAAAAAAAATTTTATGTGGAAGGGAAAAGGCGTTACTGAGGCTGTATACAATCAAAGATTAAGCCAACAAAGTGTTGGTAAACGGAACAGAAAATCAAGTGTCTCCTAACCTCTATGACAGTGGTTGTCGAATTGTTGACATGCGATCCCTTGGGGAATACGAGGCTGGTTTGAAAAGTCCGTGCAAAAATAAAAATTACTTATGTGTTTGGGGTAAACCTTTTTTATTTTTCGACATAGTCTCCTTTTAGGCTTATACACTTCGTCCAACGATGTTCTAGTTTGTTGATCCCTTCCGAATAATAGGATTTGTCCAAGTCTGCAAAATATCCATTAGTGTCTGCAATCACCTCCTCGTTTGAATAAAATCTTTGTCCCTCCAGCCATTTCTTCAAATTGGGGAATAAATAGTAGTCCGAGGGAGCCAAGTCTGAAGAATAGGGGGGATGTGAAACGAGTTGGAATCCTATTTCCATTAATTTTGCGACCACAACTGCTGAGGTGTGTGCTGGTGCATTGTCGTGATGGAAAAGGACTTTCTTGTGGGCCAATTGCGGGCGTTTTTCTTGCAGCTCGGTTTTCAAACGGTCCAATAACGATGAATAATATTCACCTGTAATAGTTTTATCCTTTTCCAGACAGTCGATGAGGATTATACCTTGCGAATCCCAAAAGACAGTCGCCATAACCTTTCCGGCCGAAGGAACGGTCTTCGCCTTTTTTGGTGCAGATTCCCCCTTGGTAATCCATTGTTTAGATTGTTGTTTGGTCTCAGGAGTATAGTAATGTATCCATGTTTCATCCACAGTGACGAAACGACGCTTAAAGTCCTCCGGATTCTTCTGGAACAGCTGCAAACCATCCTTGCAACACTTCACACGATTCCGTTTTTGGTCAAGCGTGAGCAATCGCGGCACCCATCTTGCGGATAGCTTTCTCATGTCCAAATGTTTATGCAAAATATTATGTACCCGTTCAGTCGAGATGCCCACAGCACTAGCAATCTTACGCACCTTAACTCTTCTGTCATCCATCACCATATCATGGATTTGATCAATGATTTCTGGAGTAGTAACCTACACAGGCCGTCCAGAACGTTCAGCGTCACTTGTGCCCATATGGCCAGTCCGAAAATTTTGAAACCACTTATAAACTGTTCTAATCGAAGGTGCAGAGTCACCATAATGTTTATCAAGCTTCTCTTTACTCTCCTGAGGCGTTTTGCCTTTCATAAAGTAATGTTTAATCACCACACGAAATTCTTTTTCGTCCATTTCTTGAAAATCACTCGACTTCCTTGATTCATACGAATGCCAAACACAAAGAAATAGACCAATATGGCTGAAACTTGGTGTGCGTTCATTCAAGAGATGCTACTAACTAAACATGACCTCGATATGCGCCGGTGGTGCCATCTCTCGGACTTTGCACGGACTTTTCAAACCAGCCTCGTACTTAAAATGTTCTTCATGTCATGAAACTCTATCATTATGTTATATTACTAATGAAAAACGCTGTGGTCTAGCATCACTACTAACCATAAAGTGTGATAAATGTCACAACACACACAGACAGTACACAGATATCGAAGGACAATAAGGAACATTATAAGGTTAACACTGAAGCTGCACTAGGTAATTATAAGTTAAACAAGTAAATTAATTAAATAATTAAAACAAATGCTTTAAATTATTTATATTTATTTTATTTATCAAAACTAATACCCATTGCAAATTTATTATTAGTTAAACTTAATATTATTTACTAGAACTATATGTTTTAATTGTATAAACTTGTACTATACAATTTAAAATATTTAAATTTCCCGCCATTACTACCAAATACAATGTTGCCGCTATTTCAGAGATAAAAGGTAAATCATTCACAAGTACCACCCACAATTGTTATTTTTCATAAAGTTAAAGCTTTCTAATTAAATTTGAAATTTTTTTAAAATAATCGCGAAATTTCAATGTCTGACATAGTTAAATTTCCTATTGATGGTATTTTTTTTTCATTTGTTATAACAAAAAAGTGTCATTTTTATATCAGATTGACGTATTCTCCATAGAACTATATGTATTGTTAATTTCGATTTTTATTTAAATAGGTTTCCTAAAGACCTTAAATTTTTCACAGAAAATTTCTAAACTAATTAATCTATCGAAATAAATCTATACAAAATAGTTTTCATATTTTACGTTTAACGCCGTAACCTCCTTAAGTCAAAATTTAACTTTCAAAACTATACGGCTCCGATTAGGCATCAATTTCTATATTTGTGCCAAATTTCAACTTTCTATGTCAAATAGTTTCGGAGAAAATCGGGTGTGAAAAGCAGACAGACAGACGGGCAGAGGGACAGACGAACACAGAAGTGATCCCATAAGTGTTTCGTACGAAACACTAAAAATGGAGGTAAACACTTTCTTTCTGAAAAACTATAATACTAAAAGTAGTTTGCTTAATAAAAATAAATGTCAGTGTAAAACAAGAGAACCTAAACTCGAATCGGTGGGAATTCGAGAGAATGCACTAACGCGTAAAATGTTGAAAATTGTTTCTTTTAATGTCCTTCCTCGAAAATATCGTATTATATTATCAGTAAACGCCTTCGAGCTCGGCAATGAGAGCCATTTAAAACTGATTTTGATAAGGAAAAAAGCGCTGCTGGTTTCGGAAAAAGGATTTGTTTCAACTTCTGAAGAATTCAGATAGTGCACCTGCTCGAGATAATAAAGTTATGTAATGTAAATGAAGATAAAATTTTGCATTCAAACAGATTTTATGTTTACATTGTAGTTGCTTTAAAAATTATTTTAAAAAAAATGCGATATCGCTGGGTTTCAGTTAGGTTCGTATATGTTACACAATATCCGTTTATCTGTCTTATTATGTCTCAATACGCCTTTACTTTCTCAGTGTAGAAATCGAACTTACACTGATGCTTACTACAGGGGATGAACAGTCCCGAGACATTTGCACAAAACAATGTTTTCAGCAAAAATCGATTTTATTCGTCAAGATAGATTCCTTCAAGGGCGATACCCTTATTCCACTATTTGGATATATTTTTTTTATGGGTTTAGCACATGTGCTGCGGGGAAGTCCCTAAAGCGCTACAGGAGCGACATGTTTGCGAAAAAAGCGACTCACGTTGTTCTTGAATTGCTGTAAATTGTACTCGGTGGGAAACTCAGTCCTGGGCAAATTATTCCAAAGGGATGATGATGTTCTCCATATAAAAGACTGCTTGAAAAGCTTTGTACGAGGAGTAACAAGTTGAACCTCAGACGGATGTGAAGTATTAGCGCGACGTGTATTTCTAACAGGCACCACTCTAGGGGAATTAAGCGGGCTACATCCTTCGAACACTTACCACGAAAATACTTGTAGAATAGGCTCAAGTCGCCAATCATTCTTCGATGTTTCAGCGAATCAAGGCTACCGGTCAGTTCCGGGTCTCCAATCAGACGAACAGCTCTTCTCTGAATAGAATCCAACAAATGCAATGTATGTTTGGGAGCGGAGCCCCAAACATGGGAGCAGTATTCCATAGTTGGTCGAATTTGAGCTTTGTAAAGAATTAACAGTTGTTGTGGAGTGTGAAGCTTTCTGGTTCGAAATAATATTCCCAACTTTTGAGAAACTCTCCTTGCTATCCCTGCGACATGTTCATGCCAGGACACATTTGCTCCCAAATTAACGCCCAACAAATTGAGTGACGATCTTAGAAGAATGGAGTGCCCCGCCATAACTATATCGGGTTCAGCAACGTTAACTTTTTTAGAAAAAACTGCCACCTGGTTTTTTGTAGCGTTAAATTCCAATTTCTTGGTTACTGTCACCCCCAGATAGAATTTCTTCCAGGTCTTTGTTAAGTTGAACGAGTTCCCGCTGTTTGCGGATATTCGTCTGAGTAGCCGATGTCCGAGCGTTCAAAGTGAATGAAGAGGTAAGCGTACTGTCATTTGCAAAGCTGTAAATTGGGTTTTTGGTCTTTTCCAGCACATCGTTAATGTAAATGAGAAAGAGAGTAGGAGATAGTATGGAGCCTTGGGGTATACTGGCGTTGTTAGTGAAGATATTAGAAAGAAATCCGTCGAACGCTCTCTGCGGAAACATGAGAGCCATAAACAGAACTTTTCAGACATACCATAAAAGCGTAGCTTAGCCAACAGTCCATCGTGCCAAACACGGTCGAATGTCTTGGATATGTCAAGAACAACATAAGTCAGAAGATTTCCTGTTGATCTATGTTTACGAAAGCCATATTGGTGATCGCTAATAATGTTGAATCCTTCAAGATATTTTAGAAGATGCTTTCGATATTATTGGAAGCAGTGCGACTGGTGGGTAGTTATTTGGCAAGGGCTTCTTGCGTGTGTCCACGATAATTCATTTTTGGTAAATGCGATTCTAGCGATTCAACAAAAAATCCGTAGATAGAATCTTTGTCTACGGCGCAAAAGTATCAGCCGATTCCGAACGAAATCACGTAAAATCCAAAATGAGTCACTTTGTTTACGCTTCGGTTCGAGGCAATCTTTCTTTGTTCCCATCCAAAAGGGCCCAAAATGACATGTATATTAAAAAGTCGGTGTCCTTTGTGAAGGAGTGGATAAATCATTTTAACGAGACGAAAAATGTCGACGACTTGCCAAACGTCACTCCGAAAGCCGAAAAACGAATCGTGTCTTTGTTTTCACGGACCCGAAATTGACGTCAAGGAGTGACAAAATTAAGAAAATAGGGTTTGAATGTGTCCCATAAGACCATCAGACAATATCTTCGTGCTCATAATGTCAAATTCCGAAGCACGTTGAAGAAACCTTTGCTGAGCGAAAATCACGTCGCGAAGCGGCTCGCTAGGGCCCACGATAAGTTACTAGAGTGGTCCTCACAATCGCCGGACGCCAACCCTATTGAAAACGTTTTCTCTCTCTTGTAAAGAGAAAGCTCAGGAGAAAAACTCTTAAGAACTTTGACTCAGTTGTGTCGCGAGATTTGAAAAATTTGGAGACAGCATGCCTCGAAGATACCAGGCAATTATTGATGCAGGAGGCGATACCGATACGTCGTTATTAGCACACCAAAGAATACATTGAAAGCAAAAAATGTTCTCCAAACACATTTTTTTCAAGAATACAAGCGGTCACGTTCTTACTTAACAGGCTTTATCAATCAAAAGAACTATTAAATTTTAAGTAAAACTGTCCCTTTGCACATTGACATTAATGTGTAAACATTGATATCACTGGTCAACACAAGTCTTGTTTCCTTTATTTTTTTTTTTCTGTTATTGGGTATTTCTATGGCCCTGACTATGAAAAAAATACTGGGAGATTGCTAACAGCTTTACCTTTTGAAATATAGAGTTTTATTATTTTGCCAAAAAAATACAAAAAAATAATATATATGTTAACAAAATTTCTATTGAACACTAGCAAATGATCTTTTATAAGATTTCCTTGAATGAACGACTTTAGGTAGATCTCGTTGCAAACTCCAGCAGTAGTCTGCCATCATATGTGAGTCCCACCGCCCCTGATAACGCTCTTCCATTGTCGGAAGATCCTGATGAAATCTTTCACCCTGCTCCTCACTAAAATCACCCAGATTTTCTGGAAATCGGCCTAAATGCGAGTGCAGGAAATGGATTTTTATGCTCATGTTGCACCCTAGCTCTTGCAAGTTCGATAGCATGTACTCAACAAGCTCGACATGGTCGTCAGATTTCTTTTTGCCTAGGAAGCTACTCATAACCAAAACAAATGAATTCCAAGCTTTCGATTCGACTTCAGTCATTGATTTGACAAAATTAGGATCTTTCACGAGTTGCCTAATCTGTGGCCCATCAAAAAATACCAGCTTTCAATTTTTTTGAACTTAATCCTGGAAACTTGAGTGAAGGAAAATTAAAACATTCGCCACTTTTGTCAAGCGCCTTCACAAACTGTTTCATTATGCCGAGTTTAATATGAAATGGTGGAAGTATGATGAGGTCTCGGCTAACTAAAGGCACGTTTATAACATTTTTTGTACCAACTTTTAGCTCTTCCCGCACTGGCCAAACTTTTTGTGACCAATGGTGTTGTTTGTCACGACTATCCCAGAGACACATGAAACAAGGGAATTTTATGTATCCCCCTTGTTGACCTAAAAGAAAGTTAACCATTTTCAGATCAACACAAATGACCCATTTGTGGTCTTGATACTTAATTTTTTCCATAACCTTAGAAACATTTACGTATTCTTCTTTTAAAGTCGTCGAATGTGCAGTAGGTATAGATCCGTACTTGTTACCGATATGAAGCAAAACACACTTTAAACTTCTTTTGCTGCTGTCTATGAAAAGACGCCAATCACTAGGTTGGTACTGTTTTAATCCCATCTGCTGCAAAATACCACCAACATCGTTACAAAAAACTAAATCGTTCCCTTGAGAAAAATACGATAACAGATTTTTTTCTCGGGTACGATAAAATGTAATGTTGGTTTCCGGAGTAAGCAAATTTTTTTCTTTTAAACGAGATGCTAAAATTTCAGAAGCTTCTTTTGGTAAGTTCAGATCTCTTACTAAGTCATTTAGTTCTTTCTGATTAAATGGTTGAGGTTCTGAAAGGCTACATTTGTAGTCTGAATCAGAGTCTTCACTTGATGTATTTCGTTCGGGTTCACAGAGATTTGGATCATCAGAAGATTTAGATATGCTGGGTTGTACCTCTTGTGATTTTAATTGAGGTCGTTGAGCAGAAGATAAGTTAGGATATGACCACTTACTTCGATTTTCAGGGTTAATTCCGTTTATTTTCACAACGCAGAAGTAGCAATCGTCATGATGGTTTCGAGGTTCTCGCCAAATCATGGGTGTTACGAACATTATTGCATCTCTTTTTCCACTGGACCATAACCATAGACATACCACACATTTCTGGCATACAATGTGAGGAACCCATGGCTTGTCCTGATTACACAATTTTATTTTAAAGTATTGATGATACGCAGTTTTCACAAAGTCCGATATAGCTTTTCGATATTTTGCAAATATATATTCACCACAAATATTGCAAAAACAATCGGGATTAAGCACACAACATCTTCTTGACGAAGCCATATCTAAAACAACAACAAAATATATTTTAGTGTCCAATAAAAAACGAAAATCTAAGTAAAAGTAGTAAATGAGGGTAGTTAGCTATAACTCAAAAACAAAAGCTGTTAGAGAAAAATTGTTGCCATATTTAAAAAATACGCGTCAATTTGATAGAAACAAAAAAAAATCACAGGAAACAAGCAATTTTCTTTTTTTTGTTGACCAGTGTATTTTTACGGCTGTAGAAAAAAAAATTATTTTTCGGTTTAGAAACTGGTCAGAAAGTAATCATTTTCCGAACGAATGTCCAAAAAACACATTTCAAGATGTAAAAATTAATAACTTAGATAGAATTCGTTATTTAAATTATTATCAAAATCACCCCGAATCCTTTAAATCTAGACAGATGATGTCACCGAAATTTGCTTTATTTCCTTTTCCGAGCACGCACGTCAAAGGGAATAATGAAGGGTGGTATGCACTGCAGTGGAAAGTTTATTTTCTATTAGAGTCAGTAGTGGCGTTATGAAATTCTTAAAAAATATATTACATTATTCCACGAGCAGAAATGGAGATTCCTATATCGTCCTCTTTAAATAACACACATCGTTTTATAATTTACACATTTCAATTTAAACAATAACATAGGCCAACAAAAAAATATTTGTAAAATCTTTTTAAACCAATACATCTAAGTGTTATGTATTTTTGGGTGCTGAAACCGTATCTGGTATCGTTTTTTTGTATCCCCCACAGTTCTCTCACAATATGACATCGATTAAATTTCAAAATAGGAATCATTGCAGTAAACCAAATCCTCTTCCTGCTTGAAAAACTGAGCAAACTGTTGATCTCTTGTTCTATAATGGTAAATAGATGTTCCAGATTCCAATAAATGTTATTCTTTCAGCCTAGAACAATTCGGCTTTTTCCTTAGTCAAACCCAAATCTCTCACTAAATCATTTAACTCAGCTTGTATAAACAACTGTGGTTTTAAACTTTCTAGAGAACATTGAAAGTCATCATTATCCGGTCGACTTTCATTAAATTCGGGACTGGACTGTAAAACATCATCAATAGACTGAGGTAGCTCAGGGACAGAAAGTCCCGTCCATGTCCTACCGGCCGATTAGCTGAAGTAAAGTTAGGATAGACAATTACTTTCTTATTTTTGGAGTTATATTCAGAAACATCAACGCTGCAAAAATAACAATCATTTTAATGATTTTCTTGCTACTCTCTCCATACCATCGGTACTGCAAATCTAAAAGCTTTCTTTTCTTTCTTATACCATTTCTTAAGATCCTCGACACAAACATAACATACTTTGTGAGGAGCCCAACATTTTTCTTGATTACCGATTTCTACACCAACATATGCAAAGTATACTTTTTTACAAAGTCAGTAATGTTTTTTAACTACAAACTAACCACGTATTTAAGAAAAGAGTTTTTACAACCACGATTAGCCATACTTAAGTGTGAATTAAAGCACATGGGTTTTAAACAGTGCAATGCGAAGTTATATGAACAGGAAGAAAACAAACAGCTGTGACATTTATTGAAACTGCCAACCTAATAACATTTGATTTTGAGTGTAATCCATAAAAATATATTTAAATCTTTCTACGTGTCTATCGGCTATCAAAAACTGTGTTCCTCTCCTATTGCAAGACAAATACTTATATCAAATTTGAAATTATTATTTCATTTCATTGTGTAGTTATCATGCCAAAAGGCAGACAGACCGAATAATAGACACACAGACCGGCAGCCAGACACATCGCAATTGACAAACCAACACTACATATATTTTATAAAATTTTACAAACTCGTTGATAAGTTACAGATGAAAAAGAATGAATACAGCCTGTCAAGTAAGATCGACTCCGCGATAATTCATTTTTGGTAGATGCGATTCTAGCGATTCAACAAAAAAATCGGTAGTAAAAGTAAAATTCAAAATGAGTCACTTGTTTGCGCTATGGTTCGAAGCAGCCTTTCTTTGTTCCCATCCAAAGGGGCCTAAAATGACACATTCCGTGGCCGCTAAATATATTAAATAGTCGGTATCGTTTGTGGGAAAAAGTGGTAAATTATTTTAATGAGACGAAAAATATCGTCGACTTACCAGAACGTGGAGGTGTCTTTGTTTTCACGTGACCCGAAATTGACGTTACGTCGGGTTTGAATGTGTCCCATGAGAGTTTCGACAACATCTTCATGCTCATGATGTTAAATTCCGAAGCACGTTGAAAAAACCTTTGCTGGGTCGCGAAGCAGCTCGCTTGGACCCACGTTAAGATACTAGAGTAGCCCTCACAATCACCGGATGCCAACTCCATTGAAAACGTTTGGTTCCTTGTAAAGAGAAAGCTCAGAAGAAAAACTCCGAGAAGTTTGACTCGGTTGTCTCGCGAGACTCGAAAAATTTGCAGAGTATGCAGAAAATCTCATTAATAACATGCCTCGAAATGGTGATTATTGATGCAGGAGGCGATTGGACCACTGACTGAGGTAATTGCGCCGTTCTTAGCACACCAAAGAACACACTGATGGTAAAAAATATTACTTGACAGACTGTAATATACATATATACATTACATCTAAGTGTTATGTATTTTTGGGTGCTGAAACCGTATCTGGTATCGTTTTTTTTTATCCTCCACAGTTCTCTCACAATATGACATCGATTAAACTTCAAAATATGAATCATTGCAGTAAACCAAATCCTCTTCCTGCTTGAAAAACTGAGCAAACTGTTGATCTCTTGTTCTATAATGGTATATAGATGTTCCAGATTCCAATAAATGTTATTCTTTCAGCCTAGAACAATTCTGCTTTTTCCTTAGTCAAACTCAAATCTCTCACTAAATCATTTAACTCAGCTTGTATAAACAACTGTGGTTTTAAACTTTCTAGAGAACATTGAAACATATCATTATCCGGTCGACTTTCATTAAATTCGGGACTGGACTGTAAAACATCATCAATAGACTGAGGTAGCTCAGGGACAGAAAGTCCCGGTCCATGTCCTACCGGCCGATTAGCTGAAGTAAAGTTAGGATAGACAATTACTTTCTTATTTTTGGAGTTATATTCAGAAACATCAACGCTGCAAAAATAACAATCATTTTAATGATTTTCTTGCTCTCTCCATACCATCGGTACTGCAAATCTAAAAGCTTTCTTTTCTTTTTTATACCATTTCTTAAGATCCTCGACACAAATATAACATACTTTGTGAGGAGCCCAACATTTTTCTTGATTACCGATTTCTACACCAACATATGCAAAGTATACTTTTTTTTTACAAAGTCAGTAATGTTTTTTAACTACAAACTCACCACATATTTAACAAAAGAGTTTTTACAACCACGATTAGCCATACTTTAAGTGTGAATTAAAGCACATGGGTTTAAACAGTGCAATGCGAGGTTATATGAACTGGAAGAAAACAAACAGCTGTGACATTTATCGAAACTGCCAACCTAATAACATTTGATTTTGAGTGTAATCCATAAAAATATATTTAAATCTTTCTACGTGTCTATCGGCTATCAAAAACTGTGTTCCTCTCCTATTGCAAGACAAATACTTATATCAAATTTGAAATTATTATTTCATTTCATTGTGTAGTTATCATGCCAAAAGGCAGACAGACCGAATAATAGACACACAGACCGGCAGCCAGACACATCGCAATTGACAAACTAACACAACATATATTTTTATAAAATTTTACAAACTCGTTGATAACACAGCCCCACAAAAAAAAAAGTGGGGTATACTTTTGATGCGATATATCAGATCCGTAGTATTTTTGCCCGCTGATCACGAATCTGACGTCAGAATATCGCCATCACATCTCAATTTTTTTCTAACCTCAAAAAATAGGTAAAAATTAGTAAAAATTAAGAAAAATATACTCCTAAAAAATTGATTCAAGCTTTTTCATGAATCCAAAGATGTATTAATATGTATTCGGACACGCTAAGCTAATATTCATCGGTTGGATTGAGCCATTCAGTTCTGTTTTCATTCTAACCTCAATAAATCAGACAGATATAGTGCTTCTCGAATGCAAAAACGAATTCAAATTAAAATTCAACCGATTCTTACCAAATTTGGTACACGGGGATTTTTTGGGTCGCTGATCACGAATCTGAGGTTGGATTTGCAAAATTCATGATGGCAGATGTTTTCGCGCCATTTTGAACGCCGAGAAAATTCATCGGTCGATTTTTATTCTTCTACCTGCATCCAGGGCACCTCCACGTGGTGACGGTGGGCAACGGTGTTACTCCACTAGCCGGCAGAGTCCCTGGATAACGGCTTAGATGCCGTCATGGCAGGTAGAAGAAAGAGAATTATGATGCAGGGACTCGGAAACCCAGTATCGGCGGTTGGTCAGGGTGGGAAAGCGGGCCCGCAGCCGTCGTCATCCAGCGACCGTAGCTCTTCATGTGTGGGTGACTTGGCTCATGTAGAGTATAATGCTACAAGAAAACGGTCTCACGGTACAAGGACTTTTCATAAGTGCGATAAAAACAGTGATTCATTTTGTTATATTTGCTGTCAACACGTATTCAGTAAAATGGGGTCACCGATAACGGATAAGATTAAAACCTTATAAGAAGGATTGTTTTAACATTGAAATACAGCACCAGGATACAGATTGGGTTCCCCACATCATTTGCAGTTCTTGCAAAATAATGTTGTACATCAATAAGAAGGCGATTAAATATTCCAGACCAGCAATATGGAATAGACCATACAGTGAAAATGATTGCTACTTTTGTATGAATGTTGTAATCTAGGCATAACCGAAAAAATAAAAGCACTATTACTTATAACGATGTTTCGACAGTAACAAGACCAACTAAACTAATTCCGCCTCCTGAACCACTTGATGCTGATGTTATGGAAACAAATGATTTCACCTTATCAGTTCATGCCGAAAACATTGAGACTGTCGAAAAAGATTCAAACACTGTTACTAATGAATGTTCTAGTGACAACCTATCATATACTAGTGACACAGATAAAGAATTTCTACCATACAACCGTAAACCAGAACCAATAGTCGTATCACAGTCAGAACTTAGTGATCTAGTCAGAGATTTAGGCTTATCCAAAGATGGTTCAGAGCATCTTGCTTCCTTTTTTTAAAGAAAAGACATTTACTTAAGCCAGAAGCTACGATTTCTTATTATAGAAACAGAGATGAAGAATTTCGAAAATATTTCACAATGGACGAGGAATTGTCACTTTCATATTGTACCGATGTAAAAGGTCTAATGGATGAATTTCAAAATAACTCAATCCTGAAGAATGGAGACTGTTCATTGATTCTTCTAAACGGAGCATTAAGGCAGTTTTGCTGCATAATACCAACGTTTACGCTCCCATTCCGATTGCTCATTCCAGAGTTATGGAAGAGCAATATGAAAAAATGAAGCAGCTTTTGATAAAAATAAAATATGCTGATCATAACTGGAAAATTTGTGGAGATCTGAAAATTGTAACAATATTGCTTGGCCAACAGTCAGGGTTTACACTTTATCCCTGTTATAAATGTCTGTGGAATAGCAGAGACAGGGAACGTCATTATAAGAAAAAAATTTTGCCAACAAGAGAATCGTTCATTCCTGGTGAAAATAATGTATTGTTTCCACCATTGGTAGATCCAGGAAAAGTTCTTATTCCCCCGCTTCACATTAAGCTTGGACTTATGAAGCAATTCACGAGAGCATTAGATACAAACGGCCCATGTTTCAAATATTTGCATAAAAAATTTCCGAAATTTTCTGAAGCTAAAATTAAGGCAGGCGTATTTGACGGCCACAAATAAGAAAATTGTTTCAAGATTCATTATTTGTTACTAAAATGAATAAAGTTGAAAAAGCTGCTTATCTTAGTTTTAAAGAAGTCGTAACAAACTTTTTGGGAAATAATAAAAGTCCTAAGTACAAAGAAATAGTCGAGAAAATGGTAAAAAATTTTCAAACATTAGGTTGCTTAATAAATCTAAAATTACATTTCCTGGACTCCCACATCGATGATTTCCCAGATAATCTTGGTGACTACAGTGAGGAGCAAGGGGAACGTTTTCACCAAGATCTGAAAATCATAGAAAATCGGTATCAAGGACGATGGGATGACCATATGCTAGCGGACTATTGCTGGTCGCTAAAAAGAGAAACAAGTCCTCAAAAGCGTTTGGGCAGAAAGCCTTTGAATAGGTCATTCGCGGAAAAAAGAACAAGATACAGACAAAAAAAGGAAAGTTAGGCGCGAGTCTAACCTTCGCAATTCTAGGGCTTAAGGGTCTACTATTTGAAAGTATATGGTTTAAAAGTCCTGGTTTTGAGTTTATTGGGTCTCATTTTTAAAGTTACAAGGTTATTGAGGTCTATTTTTTGAGGTTACAGGATGTGGGAGTCTAAGGTTTCAGGGTTTAGGGTTTAAGAGTATCAGGTTTGAGGATTCCCCAACTGTATACCAAATTTGGTAGGAATCGGTTGGTTTTTAAAAATTTTGTCCGCCATCTTGGATCCGCCATTTTGAATTTTGCAAATCCGACCTCAGATTCATGATCAGCAACCCAAAAAACCCCCGTGTACCAAATTTGGTAAGAATCGGTTGAATTTTAATTTGAATTCGTTTTTGCATTCGAGAAGCATTATATCGGTCTGATTTATTGAGGTTAGAAAGAAAACAGAACTGTATGGCTTAATCCAACCGATGAATATTAGCTTAGCGTGTCCGAATACATATTAATACATCTTTGGATTCATGAAAAAGCTTGAATCAATTTTTTAGGAGTATATTTTTCTTAATTTTTACTAATTTTTACCTATTTTTTGAGGTTAGAAAAAAATTGAGATGTGATGGCGATATTCTGACGTCAGATTCGTGATCAGCGGGCAAAAATACTACGGATCTGATATATCGCATCAAAAGTATACCCCACTTTTTTTTTTTGTGGGGCTGTGTAAGTTACAGATGAAAAAGAATGAATATAGCCTGTCAAGTAAGATCGAGTCCGCGATAATTTCATTTTTGGTAGATGCGATTCTAACGATTCAACAAAATATCGGTAGTAAAAGTATCAGTCGATTCCGAACTCGTCGAAATCACGTAAAATCCAAAATGAGTTACTTGTTTGCGCTACGGTTCGAAGCAGCCTTTCTTTGTTCCCATCCAAAGGGGCCTAAAATGACACATTCTGCGGCCACTAAATATATTAAATAGTCGGTGTCGTTTGTGAAAAAGTGGTAAATCATTTTAATGAGACGAAAAATATCGTCGACTTATCAGAACGTGGAGGTTTCTTTGTTTTCACGTGACCCGAAATTGACGCTACGTCGGGTTTGAATGTGTCCCATGAGAGTTTCGACAACATCTTCATGCTCATGATGTTAAATTCCGAAGCACGTTGAAGAAACCTTTGCTGGGTCGCGAAGCAGCTCGCTTGGTCCCACGTTAAGATAGTAGAGTAGCCCTCACAATCACCGGATGCCATTGAAAACGTTTGGTTCCTTGTAAAGAGAAAGCTCAGAAGAAAAACTCTTGAGAAGTTTGACTCGGTTGTCTCGCGAGACTCGAAAAAATTTGCAGAGTATGCAGAAAATCTCATTAACAGCATGCCTCGAAATGGTGATTATTGATGCAGGAGGCGATTGGACAACTGACTGAGGTAATTGCGCCGTTCTTAGCACACCAAAGAACACGCTGATGGTAAAAAAATATTACTTGACAGACTGTAATATACATATATACATTACCATTAGTTTTTATAGGGATATTTAATTACCCATTATACATTATTTAAATTCTTTAAAGTCTATTAAGACATTACATTAATGATTAAATGAAAATAAAGACAAAAAATCCACAGTTAAATAAAGTTTTTATTTTTCTGTAATCGGTTATTTCTGAAAAAAGTTTAGGCTGCTTTTAAGATAAAAGGTATTAAATTGAAAGAAAAGCTATAAAGGGCATTAAAAAGAAGCTTAAAGTCACAATGTCAATCATCGAATAGATAATTGGAGAAGAGTAAATGATTTCGAATAGGATTTCCACAGATTGCTTGAAAAGAGGTAGCTAATATGAAGTAATAAACGCAAAATATTTCTATTAAAAAAACACTTATATAGGGAGTTTATTATTTTAATGTTTATAATATATATATAAAATGTAACGTCTCTCTGTCTGTCTGTCCTTTGTGCGCTTATCACTCGAGAACCACTTATCCGATTTACGTGCTTTTTTTTTAAGACGCACATATGTTCTTTGACCAGGTTATAGGATCTATTTTATTACGTTAGGTAACATAAGGAATAAGCAGTGACGATAATAGTGAATCAAGTCGGAAAAAAAGTTTGCCGCTAGCGCGTTCTTTGCAATACACTGCCTAAACCATTAAATGTGGAACAATATCATGTAGCAAAGAATATAATATATATAAAATGCAACGTCTCTCTGTCTTCTGTCTGTCTGTTCGTTAGTGCGCTTATGACTTGAGAACCAGTTATCTGATTTACATGTTTTTTTTTTAATTCATACATTCGTTCTCTGGTCAGGTTATCTATAAGCTATAGTACATATAAAAAACAACGTCTCTCTGTCTGTCCGTTAGTGCGCTTATCACTCGAAAACCACTTATCCGATTTACGTGCTTTTTTTTAAAACATACATTTGTTCCCTGGCCAGGTTATAGGATATATTTTATTACGTTAGGTAGCTTAAGGAATAAGCAGTGACGATAATAGTGAATCAAGTCGGAAATAAATTTTGCCGCTAGCGCGTTCTCCTGCAATACACTACCTAAACTATTAAATATGGAACAATATCATGTAGCAAGGAATATAATATATATAAAATGCAACGTCTCTCTGTCTGTTCTGTCTGTCTATTTGTTAGTGCGCTTAAAATTTGAAAATCACTTGTCCGATTTATGTGTTTTTTTTTTATTCATACATATGTGCTCTTTCCAGGTTGTATAATAATAATAATAATAATAATCTATATTCTATAATATATATAAAATGCAACGTCTCTCTATCTGTCTGTCCGTAAGTGCGCTTATCACTCGAGAACCACTTATCCTATTTAAGTGTTTTTTTTTTTTAATTTATACATATGTTCTCTGGCTAGGTTATAGGCTATATTTTATTACGTTAGATAATATAAGAAATAAGCAGTGACGATAATAGTAAATCAAAGTCGCTGCCTAAACCGTTAAATAGGGAACAATATCATGTAGCAAAGAATACAAGATATGTAAAATGCAACGTCTCTCTGTCTGTTTGTCCGTTAGTGCGCTTGAGAAACACTTATCCGATTTACGTGTTTTTTTTTAATTCTTAATTTAATAATTATCAAAAAATCTATAACAGATATAAAACGCAACATCTCCCTGTCTGTCTGTTTGTCCGTTAGTGCGCTTAGCACTCAAGAACCACTTATCCGATTTACGTGTTTTTTTTTTTTTATAAAATACATGTGACCAGGTTATGGAATATATTTTATTACGTTAGGTAGCTTAAGGAATAAGCAGTGACGATAATAAGTGAATCAAGTCGGAAATAAATTTGCCGCTAGCGCGTTCTCCTGCAATACACTACCTAAACCATTAAATATGGAACAATATCATGTAGCCAGAAATATAATATATATAAAATGCAACGTCTCTCGTCTGTCTGTCTATTTGTTAGTGCGCTTAAAATTTAAAAATCACTTGTCCGAATTTACGTGTTTTTTTTTTTATTCATACATATGTGCTCTTTCCAGGTTGTATAATAATAACAATAATAATCTATATTCTATAATATATATAAAATGCAACGTCTCTCTATCTGTCTGTCCGTAAGTGTGCTTATCACTCGAGAACCACTTATCCTATTTAAGTGTTTTTTTTTAATTTATACATATGTTCTCTGGCTAGGTTATAGGATATTTTATTACGTTAGATAATATAAGAAATAAGCAGTGACGATAATAGTAAATCAAGTCGCTGCCTAAACCGTTAAAATAAGAACAATATCATGTAGCAAAGGATACAAGATATATAAAATGCAACGTCTCTCTGTCTGTCCGTTAGTGCACTTGAGAAACACTTATCCGATTTACGTGTTTTTTTTAATTCTTAATTTAATATTTATCAAAAAAATCTATAACAGATATAAAACGCAACATCTCCCTGTCTGTCTGTTTGTCCGTTAGTGCGCTTAGCACCACTTATCCGATTTACGTGTTGTTTTTTTTTATAAAATACATGTGACCAGGTTATGGAATATATTTTATTACGTTAGGTAACATAAGGAATAAGCAGTGACGATAAGAGTGAATCAAGTCCACATGAGCGGAGCTGCGGGCACGGGAACGGATGGTAAAAAATAAAACGATAAAATTTGCAACTAAGTTGTGTTGACAAAAGTCTGCCCAGTTATAAAAAATGAGACAGTCCACAGAATGTTCACCTACTGGTCAGTTTCTGTTTTAGGTAATTTTGAAAACTCTTCGAAATGCTAATGTGTACCCTGTCGCGAATTATACCTCTAATTTCACCATTCCAGCAGGAGTTCACAGAAGAAAAATCCACAATTTTAAATATTGCAAAACTTTTGATATAATTGACAGTACAATTTTGTTAAATAGGTTTGCAAAAATGGTTTTTTTTCCTATCGCTTTCATAATGTTCTAGACTTATTTTTTTATTATAACGGTTTGGATTAGATCAATTCATTTTAACATCATAGGCTTACTCTTTTATTCATATAATTCGAAATATTAAGCCTTGATTTTCAACTCATTACTTGCTGACCATCTCAAGGCTTTTTTCCACATTACTTGTATCTACGACTGTTATATTTCTGAATTTGTGAAGATATCAAGATGGAAAATTTATAACCTTAATCGTACCAAAAATTGATTTTTTTTTATAAAATAAAAAACGTTTAAAACATGTCAGTGTGATGTGCCATTTACGTATCTTGTCCGACTTAGTTTTAATGAACACAACTAAGATTACAGAATCTGTAACACTTAAATGTGTATAAATAATTGTTCTTCCTTTAGTAATATTACTGCTTCAAAAATCCTATACTTCTCTTTGGTTCCATTAATATGGGTCACTAATTGGTATCCTGCTGACGATAATTGTCGAGGAAATGTAAAAAAATTCAAATACGTTTCTTAACTTTTTCTAACGGTCCCACATCAGATGACGATGGTTTGTTGGCTACTAATATCTTTTAATATTTTTACTGCTGTAATTACCTAGGCTGTCTGAAAAGTTCTCAGCCTGATACATAGATGGCGTTAGAAATTGTAAAACAATGATTGTATTGGAAAGTTCCATTCTTTATATAAACGCAAGTAGAATTTTATTTCGATCTGTCAATTCCTTCGAGTAGTAGTAGCTATTTACTATTGACTAAATTTATAAATATAGAAAAAATTTAATATTGTGCAGTGATTAAATTTTTTGTTTTGGATGATTTA
>CM032448.1:104179895-104379029 GCA_019049505.1 Pachyrhynchus sulphureomaculatus
CAGAAATCACGGCTCAAGTAAACCTGGAGCGGCTCATCCCCATCAGCGTGACAACCGTGAAGAATAGGTTAGCAGAAGATGGGACAACACGGGGAGAGTTTTGCAGTAAGGAAACCACTTCTTAGGCAAGTGAGTAAACGTAAACGATTAGAATGGGCCGAGAACATTGGAGATCAGAATAATGGAATTCCGTCCTTTGGAGTGACGAATCTAAATGCGAAAATTTTCGGTTCAAATCGACGAGTTTACGTGCAGCGGTCAGCTAGAGAGAGGATGATGAAAGCCTGTCATTTGCCTACAGTAAAACATGGTGGAGGTTCAGTAATGGTTTGGGGTTGTTTTTTGGCAACGGTAAAGTTGAAAAAAATCTTTAGTATAGAAGGAATCATGCGAAAAGCACAGTATCAGAAATTTTGCTAACTCAAATGCTTCCTTCTGGAAGATATATTTTTCAGGGTAAATTTATTTTTTAGCATGACAACGACCCTAAAACATTCTGCTAAACAAATTAGAGAACTTTTGGACCAATGGAAAACCGATGACATTCTGGAAGTGATTTGACTTTTGCCCTCCACAATCACCCTACTTGAACCCCATCGAATTACTGTGGGATCATTTGGACAGGTGTGTTCGAAAACTCAATCCAACATCAGAAAATCACTGGTGGGAACATTTAAAGCAAAATGGGTTAAAATAACCGAAGAAACTACTGGACAGAATGCCGAAACAAAGGAGGTCAGATAGATGAGAAAAATCCAGGAAAATCCTGAATATTTTTTTTCCGATTTTTCTAGACTGTAAATAATGTGAAAGTAAATAATAATTCATTAAAATTAAAATAAATATATATTAACCTAGTTTTTTTTGTCTTGGGACTGAAATAACTAGGTGGGCAAATACTTTCTGACAGTAGTGTATATTTCAGTAGTTTTTCTTTACTAATTTAGTCACTTAATTACTTATTTTTTTTATTTGTTTCTTTGAGTTACAAACAGCATAATTTCTACTTAAGTAACACCATTTTGAAAAAATTCATTAAAAATCTTCTGCGTATTCTTATAAATCCGGCACTTAAACTAAAAGTAATACCAGTTCTAGAATACATGATTAAAGAATTTGCTCAGTCTGTATTTCAAAGCTTTGTAAAAACAAAGAGCACGTTTAAAAAACATAAAGTGTTCTCATGCTTAAATAGTCAAGAAAATGCAGCTATTCATTCTATAAATTTCCTGAAATATGCCTTAAATTACTTGAGAAACACTGAATGTCGCTAGTATAAGAAAATCAGCAGAGTCAATTTTTTTAATTAAAAATTGTATGAAGATTGAGTTATGTCTATACGTTATCTTTGATGGTCGAACAACGTGAAGTAATCACCACATTGAACGCTTTCTCTAAATACCCAATATTTTAAAAGCCCATGGTGAACGAAATCATGATACGACTAGTACGTATTTAAATTCCTGCACAGTTTTACATTGCTGAATAACAAATCCCAGAATTTTACATTTTTATTACCCTTTTAAAGGAATTATTGTATTCGTAAAAATATACACTGAAAGTTTTTACATTACTATCAAATGTCACTGGAGCTACTAAATCTCAAAATTATAATATCTTTAATGATTTCCAATTTTAACAGAACTAATATATACAGGGAAACGTCAGTTTTCAATTGTAAATATATTGGGACTTCTTCTCAACATTTGTTGTAATCAATATGTCACTATAATTTTTTTTTTATTGGTAAACTACATGTTTTGTGACAGAACAAGTAAATTTTCTTTTCTTCTTAAAAGGTCATAAGCATAAGAAAAATATATAATATAATAGCGTGGAAAATATGTAAAGTTAAAGACACTACCGCAAGAAAATAATAAAATGTTTCTAGAAAGCCTGTACGATTTACATGTTTTTTAACGTAAATTACTAAAGATCGACGAACAAACGAAACAGTAAAACGGTGGTTCCAAGATTGAACTTCTTACTGACGATGCTTCTCGAGGAAATAAAAATTGGTTCTCGTATGTCGCGGAGGAGGCGACGTAACAGATCTCCTACTAGTATGCTTTTTGAAGCGAAACAGTTTGATCAGCGGAAAAAGTGATGGCAACTGTTTTTTAGAACTCATAAGTATCATCACGATTGACTATTTGGAAAAGGATAAAACCGTAACTGGCTCTTATTACCCTATTCCTCACATTTGGTCTCAAATAACTTTTTCTTGTTTTCTAAGCTAAAAAATTGACTTTTCGTAAAATGAAGAGGTTATGTGTGCTGCAAACGAGTATTCTGCACAGTTCGAACCATTTTTTTAACTGAAGAAATAAAAAAAGTGGAATCTCGGTAGATGAAATGTATTAAGCTCAAGGGAAATTATGGTGGGAGAATAAATTTTTATGTTTACACCAAATGTTTTTTATCTTGACTTTTTAATCCACCCTCGTATTAGTATGAGGAATTAATTGTCGCACTGTATATCAGAGTTTTCTCTTCAAAACTTTAGCAATGTTTACATTATTTAAAAAGTCTATATTTTAGCAGATTTGAAACAAATACTGAGCTGATACTGCATATGTCCAGTTTCACTAGTATTACCTAGATGCAGTTTTATAAACCCGTATCACCATGAAAAATTCTTCCACTTCCTAAGTGCATTTAAGAAGAATAAAATTTTAAATAAGTTGAGTTATGAGTAACAAGGGAAATATGCATGATCAGTTAAAGCTTAAGCACTTCCTGCAATAAAAAAATGCATGATCGGTTAATTACCACAAATTTATTCAATTAGTGTGTAATTTTGCACAGCTTGCGTAAGAAATGTTAAAATAGTAATAAATCATTGAAAAAAAAAACCTGCAAAATTACTCGTAATGAATTGTAATTACTGGACTTAAGATCCAAGAGTAATAATTTTCTTATTAACTAGTTCCACCTTAAGATTGGTTGATACTTTTATCAGATTTAAATAGTGGCTTGTAATATTTTTATTTCATACATACTTAGAGTATATTAACTTCTTAGATTCCAAGGCTGAAATACCATGTATAAATATAGTAAAATTACCCATAGAATTTAATGGCAGTGGGAGAAATTGGTTATTATTTAGTGACTTTCCTTTTTAGGACCGGCTAAGATTTTTATTTTCAATATTTTAATAGCATTTTCGGGCGTGTCCTTAAACTCTTGCATATTTTATTATCATAATTTTAAGTATAGTTTTGCTTTCAAATATATATATATATATATATATATATATATATATATATATATATATATATTTATATTTATAATATATATAAAATGCAACCTCTGTCTGTCTGTCTGTCTGTTCGTTAGTGCGCTTATCACTGGAGAACCACTTATCCGATTTACGTTTTTTTTTTTTTTTTTAAAACATACATATGTTCTCTGGCCAGGTTATAGGCTATATTTTATTACGATTAGGTAGCATAAGGAATGAGCAGTGACGATAATAGTGAATGAAGTCGGAAAAAAGTTTGTCGCTAGCGCGTTCCTTTGCAATACACAGCCTAAACCATTAAATATGGAACAATATTATGTAGTAGAGAATTAACTATAATCTATAATATATAAAATGCAATGCCTCTCTGTCTGTCTGTCTGTCCATTAGTGCGTTTATCACGCGAGAATCACTTATCCAATTTACGTGTCTTTTTTTAAATTCATACATATGTTTTTTGGCCAGGTTATATAATAATAAATAATAATCTACATCTATAATACATATAAAATGCAACGTCTCTCTGTCTTTCTGTCTGTCCGTTAGTGCGCTTATCCCTCGAGAACCACTTATCCGATTTACGTGATTTTTTAAATTCGTACATATATTTTCTGACCAGGTTATAGATAATATTTTATTATATCTATAATATATATAAAATGCAACGTATCTCTGTCTGTCTGTCTGTCCGTTAATACGCTTATCACTGGAGAACCACTTATTCGATTTACGTGCTTTTTTTTTTAAACATACATATGTTCTTTGGCCAGGTTATTTATCTATAATATGTATAAAATGCAACGTCTCTCTATCTGTCTGTCCGTTAGGGCGTTACGTACTTTTTTTTAAAAACATACATGTGTTCTCTGGCCAGGTTATAAGATATATTTTATTGCGTTAGGTAAACAAAAGAATAAACAGTGACGATAATAGTGAATCAAGTCGGAAAAAAGGTTACCGTTAGCGCGTTCTCTTGCAATACACTGCCTAAACCATTAAATTTGGAACAATATATATGATATGTTCTATATAATTCGATATAAGCCTAGATAATGGGAGATAAGGTGAGATAATGGGAGATAAGTATAAATAATGGGAGATAAGGAGAAATAATGGGAGATAAGCAGAGATAAGTCTAGGTAATGGGAATTATGGTGAGATATTGGGAGATAAGGAGAAATAATGGAAGATAAGGAGAAATAATGGGAGATGAGCAGATATAAGTCTAGATCATGGAAATTATGCAGAGATAATGGGAGATAAGGAGAAATAATGGGAGATAAGGAGAAATAATGGGAGATGAGCAGAGATAAGTCTAGATAATAATAGAAATTATGTAGAGATAATGGGAGATAAGGAGAAATAATGGGAGATATGGGGAAATAATGGCAGATATTTTATTACGTTAGGTAACATAAGGAATAAGCAGTGACGATAGTAGTGAATCAAATCCACGCGAGCGGAACCACGGGCACGGCTAGTATATATATATATATATATATATATATATATATATATATATATATATATATATATATATACATATATATATATTATATATATATATATATATATATATATATATATATATACATATATAATATATATATATATATATATATATATATATATATATATATATATATATATATATATATATATATATATATATATATATATATATATATATATATATATATATATATATATATACATATATATATATATATATATATATATATATATATATATATATATATATATATATATATATATATATATATATATATATATACATATATATATATATATATATATATATATATATATATATATATATATATATATATACATATATATATATATATATATATATATATATATATATATATATGTACAGGGTGAGTCAACGATAGAGTAATGTTCATTATCTCATTTGTTTCAGGAATGACGAAAAAATGTTTAATACAATAGTTTTAGGGAATGTTAAGGTGCACAGTTTAAAATTATTTTGAGTATACAGGCTATTTCAAAAAAGTGTAGCCGATATAACATATATTTTTTTAAAGGGAATATCCTATTTTTTAATTTATTTTTAAATTCTGCTTAAAATTTTATAACTTTTTTATTAGTAATGTTATATACCTAAACCTAGTAGTTTTTTCTAATATTTCAATTTTTTAAAAAAATACTAGTTTTCTGTTTTGTAAAAAATTGCCAGTAGCGCCATTGTTTCTGAAAGTGAAATACTCATAATTGGTACGAGCGTTCTATAGAGATGAAAAAAAGATGTATGTAAAGAAATTTGAGTTAGATGCTACAGAGTATTCAAAATAAATTTATGCATTTCGACTATTTAAATTGAAAAATCTCAAATTTTTTAAATGGCACACCCTATATATTATTATTTTTTCCGATATTTTACAAAACCCTCCAACTTTTATTAAGTATGTCATATACCTATTTCTAATAGTTTTCGGTTTATTTTGAATTTTTCAATTTTTACCCATGTTTTTAATACACTTACTTGTAAAAAATTGTCTTTTGGCAGTAAGGCTTTACGGAGCGAAGTACCCTAATAGACGTATACCATATAGAAAATCTTTTCAGTGCTTAATGGAACGGTTTGGTGGTAGTGGTAGCGTTGAGTATACGAAACTGAAAGTAGTAAGCCGGAATGCTACCACTGAGGAAAAAGAAATGGATATTTTACTTTATGTTGAAGATAATCCCCAGGCTAACCACACCACGCGAAAATGTAAGTATCATCCCTTTCATATGGAACTACACCAAGAACTTCAAGACCGTGATTTTGAACGACGAGCAAACTATTGTACCACCATGAATGGAGCAATAGAGGCCGATCTAAATTTTTTATCCAAAATAATATTTTTCTTATGAAGCTTTTTTTTCGCAGTAATAGAGCAGTTAACAGCCACAACATGCATTTTTATTCAACAGTTAATCCATTTTGGGTCCGGGAAGTTCAAAAACAAAATCATTGGTCGCTTAATGTATGGTGTGGAATATTAAATTTTCGAATTATTGGTCCATATTTTTTCCGCGAACCGCTTAACGGGCCTAGATATCTAAATTTTTTGCAAAACGAATTAGCCCAGCTTCTGGAAGAAGTTGATAACTTCGAAAGATAGCAAATGTGGATTCAACAAGATGGAGCTCCTGCTCATTACCACCGGGAAGTTCGAGAATTTTTAAACAATCGTTACCCCCAAAAATGGATCGGTAGGGATGGATTCATTCAGTGCTTCCCTTGATCATGTGACTTAATACCTTTAGACTTCTTTTTGTGAAGCTACATAAACGATCATGTTTATGTAAATCCCCCTACAACACCAGTAGATATGGAAAATAGGATACGGGATGCGTGCAGGACAATAGCGCCCTTTATGCTAAAGAAAGTGAAGGAAAATATAATAAAACGACTAAACATGTGTATTCAAGTAGACGTGCATATTTTTGAATATTTATTACGTCATAATAATTAATCATTATATAAGTTAAACAATATTAAATTTATTATTAACTATTTATTTGTTTTCATAATAGCATAAAACAAGGGTAAAAATTGGACATACATACAAATATATCATACTTAATAAAAGTTGGAGGGTTTTGTAAAATCAGAAAAAATAATAATATATAGGATGTGCCATTTAAAAAATTTGAGATTTTTCAATTTAAAATAGTCGAAATGTATAAATTTATTTTGAACACCTGTAGCATCTAACTCAAATTTCTTGACATATATCTTTTTTTCATCTCTATAGAACTCTCGCACTAATTATGAGTATTCCACCTTCAGAAAACAATGGCGCTACTGGCATTTTTTTTTTACAAAACTAAAAACTAGTATTTTTTAAAAAAAATTGAAATATTAGAAAAACTACTAGGTTTAGGTATATAACATTATTAATAAAAAAGTTATAAGATTTTACGCAGAATTTAAAAATAAATTAGAAAATAGAATATTTCATTTAAAAAAAACATGTTATATCAACACACTTTTTTGAAGTACCCTGTATACTCAAAAATAATTTTAAACTGTGCACCTTAACATTTCCTAAACTTATTGTATTTAACATTTTTTCATTATTCCCGAAACAAATGAGATAATGAACTTTACTATATTGTTGACTCACCCTGTACTACAGCAGTCTGATTCCAATAGATGTGTTTTATTATTTTTATGTCTTTCTGGTCAAGTTGGATGTTTTTTAATTCTTCGATCAGTTTGATGTGCTGTGCTTTAACAAACGTTTTTTGGTAGTCTAGAAAAGTCTCTATTCGTTGATCATTCATTTCCGAGGTGTTGTCTTACTTTTCTATAGGCCACATTTACTTTCTGTCTCTTCAATATTTTCAAATATATTCTTTCATATTTTTACAGTTTCTTCTTGTTCAATTTTTATCACTATTTTGAAATTTTCCGTCTTTTTTTCCTTTTATTTTCTCTTAAATTAATTACATATGATGCCTAGATCTTTCTTCTCTCCCCTCCTTTCATATATTTTCTTATATTGCTTAAACTATACGAGCAATAATTTTTCCCACCCACGCCATTGTCCTAGATGGTGTACTCTCTTCTTTTTTGAAGGAGGACTGTCATTCTAAAGAGTGCTTCTCTCGTTCCCATACCATCCCTGAACCCAAATTTGAACAGTCGAGTGTTTCTTCACATTTCTTGTAGATTCTATTTTGTATAATTTTTAATAAAATTTTCGAAGGGTGACTCATGAGACTGATCAACCTGAAGCCTTCGCATGATATGGGATTATTTTTTCTTCGGTAATGGTATAGAAGCTCTTCCGCCTTTTTAGTGTTCCGTACGGAACACTTATAAGATCACTTCGGTATCTGTCCGTCTGTCTGTCCGTCTGTCCGTCTCTCCGTCTGTCCGTCTGTCCGTCTGTCACACCCGATTTTCTCCGAAACTATTTGTCACAGAAAGTTGAAATTTGATAATAATATAGGAATTGATGGCCTCATCAGAGCCATGTAGTTTTGAAAGTTAAATTTTGACTTAAGAGGTTAGTTTTGGGGAGTGAAATCGGAAGTGAAAAAAAATTTTTTTACTAGGTAATCGAGTATGGTGTCAAATAAAAGCTTGTGAAAACACGAGTAAAAAATATATATAATATAATACTTGCGCGCACTTTTCTTTGTATTATTTTAAAAATATCCCGAAAAATCGCTGTCCATCCACCTTATCTCGAAAAGTACTTGTCAAAAAATTTTGAAAAAATTCTGGAATATTCTCCACGGGGTGTAGATTGAACGAAAATTATCACGAATGCATTACCCTTAATAATTTATCTGGTATATAAAAAAAACAAAAATTTCATGGTCATCAGATTTCAGTAAAGATTGGAAACAAACTTTGTTGAAAACTCATTTGGGGTGTGTTTTGTGAAGTCACTGATCATTTTATACCTCTGTAACAAAATTTTTGATTTGAAAAGCAATCAACGTACGGAACACTAATTGCGCAAGTTCAACTTGCACTTGACCGGTTTTTTATTTCTTGTAGAGTAGCTTTGTAAAGGTCTTTATTTCCTTTCATCTAATACCTTTAGAAGCTCCATTGATACTTCATCAGGGCCTGGTGCCTTTTTTAGTGTTCCGTACAGACTTCTGTGTCTGCCTGTCTGTCTGTCACACCCGATTTTCTCCGAAACTATGTGTCATAGAAAGTTGAAATTTGGTAATAATATAGGAATTGATGGCCTCGTCAGAACCGTGTAGTTTTGAAAGTTAAATTTTGACTTAAGGGGTTAGTTTTGGGGGGTGAAATCGGAAGTGAAAAAAAAATTTTTTTACTAGGTCATCGAGTGTGGTGTCAAAGCTAGTGAAAACACGAGTAAAAAATATGTATAATGTAATACTTGCGCATACTTTTCTCTGTATTATTTTTAAAAAATAGCGAAAAATCGCTGTCCCCCCACCTTATCTCAAAAAGTACTAATCAAAAAATTTTGAAAAAATTCTGGAATATTCTCCACGGGCTGTAGATTGAACGAAAATTATCACGAGTGCATTACCTTTAATAATTTATCTGGTATATAAAAAAAAAACAAAAATTCAAGGTCATCAGTTTCCAGTAAAGATTGGAAGCAAACTTTGTTGAAAACTCATTTGGGGTGTATTTTGTGAAGTTACTGATCATTTTATACCACCGTAACAAAATTTTTTATTTTAAAAGCAATCAACGTACAGAACACTAATTGTGCAAGTTCAACTTGCACTTGACCGGTTATATTATTGATGTTCTTGAGTGCATGTCTAACTTCGGTTTCCAAAATTTCATAATTATCCCCTCTTGTTACGGATTCTACGTTATCGCCTCTATTGTCGTTGAATAATTGAAGAATATACTCTTCCCAGCACGTTTTTATGTTTTTTTCTTTGTCACTATGTTGTTCTGTCTGTCTTTTGTTACCCAAGTTATTCTTTTTCACTATCAATTAAATATTTCTGATATAATTTCAAGAAGCTTTCTTTTTTCGATTATAATGAACTAGCCGTGCCCGCGGCTCCGCTCGCGTGGACTTGATTCACTACTATCGTCACTGTTTATTCCTCATGTTACCTAACGTAATAAAATATCTGCCATTATTTCCCCTTATCTCCCATTACTTTTCCTTATCTCCCATTATCTCTTCATAATTTCCATTATCTAGGCTTATCTCTGCTCATCTCTCATTATTTCTCCTTATGGCCTATTATTTCTCCTTATCTTCCATTATCTCACCTTATGTCCCATTATCTAGGCTTATCCCGCAATATTTCTCCTTACCTCCCATTATTTCTCCTTATCTCCCGTTATCTCACCATACCATAACTCCCATTATCTAGACATATCTCTGCTTATCTCCCATTATTTCTCTTTATCTCCCATTATTTATACTTATCTCCCATTACCTCATCTTACCTCCCATTATCTAGGCTTATATCGAATTATAGAGAACGTATGTATAAATTTATAAAAACACATAAATCGGATAAGTGATTCTCAAGTGATAAGCGCACTGACGGACAGACAGACAGAAAGAGAGACGTTGCATTTTATATATATTACATTCTTTGCAACATGATATTGTTCCATATTTATTGGTTTAGGCAGTGTATTGCAAGAGAACGCGCTAACGGTAACCTTTTTTCCGACTTGATTCACTATTATCGTCACTGCTTATTCTTTATGTTATCTAACGCAATAAAATATATCCTATAACTTGGCCAGAGAACATATGGATGTTTTAAAAAAAAGCACGTAATATATATATATATATATATATATATATATATATATATATATATATATATATATATATATATATATTACAGATCGATAACCTGGCCAGAGAACATATGTATGTTTTAAAAAAAAAAATCGGGTGTGACAGATGGACAGACAGACGGACAGACACCGAAGTGATCTTATAAGTGTTCCGTACGGAACACTAAAAAGCACGTAAATCGGAAAAAAGTGGTTCTCCAGTGATAGGCGCACTAACGGACAGACAAACAGACAGGCAGAGAGACAGGCAGACAGACAGAGAGACGTTGCATTTTATATATATTATAGATAGAAGATTATAGATAACCTAGCCAGAGAACATATGTATGTTTTAAAAAAAAGTACATAAATCGGATAAGTGATTCTCCAGTGATAAGCGCACTATCGGACAGACAGATAAACAGATAGACAGATAGAAAGATAGATAGATAGACAGACAGAGATACGTTGCATTTTACATATATTATAGATGTAATTAAATATATATCTATAACCTGGTCAGAGAACATATGTATGAATTTAAAAAATCACGTAAATCGGTTAAGTGGTTCTCGAGGGATAAGCGCACTAACGGACAAACGGACAGACAGAGAGACGTTGCTTTTATATATTATAGATATAGATTATTATTATATAACCTGGCCAAAGAATATATGCATGAATTTAAAAAAAGACACGTAACTCGGATAAGTGGTTCTCGCGTGATAAACGCACTAATTGACAGACAGAGAGACATTGCATTTTATATATATATATTATAGATTATAGATATTCTCTGCTACATAATATTGTTCTATATTTAATGGTTTAGACTGTGTATTGCAAGGGAACGCGCTAGCGGCAAACTTTTTTCCGACTTCATTTACTATTATCGTCACTGCTCATTCCTTATGCCACCTATCGTAATAAAATATAGCCTATAGCCTGGCCAGAGAACATATGTATGTTTTAAAAAAAAAGCACGTAAATCGGATAAGTGGTTCTCCAGTGATAAGCGCACTAACGGACAGACAGACAGAGAGACGTTGCATTTTATATATATTATATATTATAGAAGATCAAAATGTGACTAAAAGGACAACCGTTGTTGCTAGGTCGTTATATTACAGCTTACCACCTTTTATACTTACTTAAGCATTTTAAATTGCCTTTTTTGCAAATTTATAGAAAATAAATTAATTCTATTTAAATAAACTAATGAAACTTGTAATTGTTTTTAAATAAAACACACATAATTATATATTAGGTCTAAATAGGTGCAGCAGGTGGAAATTTTGTAAAAACGCTACATAACACCAAGACTAATTTTATGTCTAGTCACCCCTTTTTTAAAACAGACTTCATGGTTTTAACAAAATTTCACGCCTGCGAAAATACGAGTAATAATTTGTATTTAATCGAAACACCTTACATATTTTTTTAAGGACGGAAAAATTATTAAGTTGTCAGGCTTCTGGAAACTTCAGGTGTTGGGAAAGGTTAATATATAGTTAATGTAATTGCGAAACTAATAAACAATTATACCTGCATACGATAAAATAGTTTTTTTTTCAGTGCTACTGGTCTTATAGTCTTTATTTAAGAGCTATTAACGATGTAGAGTTAACGATGCCATAACTAGCTGTAACTTTAAAAGACCACCATTACGATCTGACTCAAGTGTTAATTAACACATTTTGAACAAATATTTTCAGCGGGAAACGTCATGGTGTATAGGTTATAAAAGGCGTCATGATTATTATGGCTGTGGTGTAGTCTGCCTATAAAAAACTACAACTATAACTGTCGAAATAACTTTTTATGCAGAACATTAAAATTAAAGAAATAATTCCTACTGCTCATTTAACTGCCACTTATAGCCAATTAAATTGGAATATAATTTCCGAGAAATTCCCAGGATGCCGCATAGTCTTTTATTGTGATATTTTTCATGCTCCAGCAGATGGTTTGTTGCTGTATATGATAGATTTTTTTCATATTTTCATAGAAGAGCTCCATTTCTCTAACTAACAAGTGTACTTCCAATAAATTAGTTATTTCATATGACATGTGATATGGGTGCAATATCTTATGGAAACCGAATATCATTCACACCAACAAATATATATTAATCTTGGCTCTGTAAGGCATTACTTTAACTTGCTTAATAATTATTTTTCAAAAACAGCAGTAGACCACTTTCTTTGGATGCAATGGACTTTGGTGAATCATTTTTGGATTGTTGTCGTCTCCAATCTCACAGAAAAAAACAAAACAATTTCACAAAACTATTCAACGAAAAAATGAGCTTCGTTACTGAACACAAAGTTTCGCTAAAAATAAGGATCAGTTTAATCTTGCCTCCAGGTTTTAGAAAAAAAGGATAATTTCGGGAATTTTTTTCAAGGGATAATAAAAGCAGTAGCAAAATTACAGTGCACAAAAATATATTTTCTTTTTTTTTTTAATTCAAAATGGCTGCTTCAGAATCTAATACTAATACGACCAAGGTACCTTTTATGCGAGGCCCAAAACGGACGAAATGATTGTTCCCGTAGATGTCAACCCGGGACAAAAAAAACCAACAAATTTTCATTAATATGTGTTAAAAACTAGTGGACCACTTACGGAAATTCGAAAATATCGTTTTTACCAAAAATGGTGCACATTTTAAAAAAATGTTCATTTTCCACACGAAAATTTGCTAATAAAAAAGCAAAATCCGTTACGCTTTTCCTCAGATAATGTGTCTGAAAAGTTACTCTCTAAATTTTAAGCTCATGAATAAAGATTTATGACAGCTGTCATTTCGCCCGATTTGAAAAATATACTTTTGGAAGAAACGCATTTGAAAACTTGAGTAACATTCTGCAGTAGAAAATGTCGTTATACTTTTAATCGGCGATGTCTGTACCATACAACTGGTCTTCAAAGTAACATATTAGCCAAAAAAAAAAAACAAATTGGTTTTATGAAAATTCTAGAGTGGCCTTACCCCTTAACGCTCAGTTAACGAACCTGGTCGTGAGGCTTCAGTTTATCAATCAATTGATTTTTGTGCGAACGCAATCCTAAATCTTTAGGTAAAACATTCGCTGTATCTTTAAATAAAACATTTTTAGTTTACAGCCATTTCCGACAAAAAAGTGGCTAAAATCTGACCATAACTTGGAAACGACATTCTAATATCAGCAAGGTACATAAAAATTTGAAGTCAGTAGGTTAAAGAACATAAAAAAAGTGTACCAGGACTCACGGTTAATCATCTCAATAATTGCATTAATAAACTTATAATAAATAATGATTTTTGACGCTTTTTACTGCAGTTTAGCGAGTTTTTCCATTTTTTTCCGTAAAAATTTGCATGTTGAGCTCAAAAAAAAAAAAGGTTCTTAAAAAAGTCGTGTTCACCCATGAATAATAGTTTCTGGAGGTCCAAGGAATGATTTGAATTGAGCCTAATGAGTGTCACTTTCAAAAACAAGTTCTCGCTAACAAACCGACATTTTACGAAAATGAATAAATAAATATATATATGCTGCCATAGGTAGGCTAAAGAGTTTTTGATCTGACACATAGATGTCGCCTTTTTCAAAAAATCCATATGAGTTTTAGGAAGTACCAGCCTTCAAACGATACGTGTCAAAAATTCATGACATTTCGACGATTAGTTTACAAATTACAGTGGTTTTAGTGACGCTACTTTTGATATTTTCAAAACAATGGGAAAATCGAATTTCGTATGTTAATTAAACACTTTTTTCTGATGGGAACAAATACCGTTCAAGCAAAGCAATGGCTTGATAAGTATTATGGGGACTCTACTCCTGAAAAATCACATATCATTTACTGATATGCTAAATTTAAACGCGATCGTACAGACACAAATGATGCTGAACGCTCTAGACGCCCAAATGAGGTGGTTACACCGGAAAACATAAAAAAATCCACAAAATTGTTTTGGATGATCGTAAAGTGAGATTGCGTGAGATAGCAAAGATATCAAAAGAACGTGATGGTCATATTTTGCATTAACATTTTGACATCAGAAAGCTCTGTTCGAAATGGGTACCGCGTTTGCGCACAGTGGACCAAAAACAACAACGTGTTGATGATTCTGAGCGCTGTTTAGACCTGTTTAAGCGCAATAAAAAGGATTTTTTCATGCGATATGTAACAATGGATGAAAGATGGATCCACCACTACACCCCGGAATCAAATCGGCAGTCAGCTGAGTGGACAGCAGCCGGTGAAAACATCCCGAAGCGACCAAAGACACAACGGTCGACTGGGAAGGTATTGGCCTCTGTATTTTGAGATGTGGATGAAATAATTTTCATCGACTATGCTAAAAAAGGGAAAAAAAAACCATTACTAGCGAATGTTATATAAAGTTTGAAGGCTGAAATCGCAAAGAAACGACCCCAAATGAACAAGAAAAAAGTGCTCTTTCATCAAGACAATGCACCGTGCCACAAGTCATTGGTTACGATGGCAAAATTTTATGAATTGAAGTTCGAATTGCTTCCTCATGCACCATATTTTCCAGATTAGGCCCCCAGCGACTATTATGTATGCACAGAACTCGCGGGAAAGAGATTTAACTCCAGTGAAGAAGTTATCGCAGAAACTGCGGCCTATTTTGAAGGTAAAGACAAATCCTTCTACAAGAAAGGCATGGAAATGTTAGAAAAGCATTGGATTGATTGTATCGCTCTTGAAGGAGACTATGTTGGTGAATACAGTTGAATTTTGCAAAAAAATGGGTTTTAAGTTGTTAGACCAAAAACTTTTCAGCCTATGTGTTGTTTGTATATATATATATATATATATATATATATATATATATATATATATATATATATATATATATATGTGTGTGTGTGTGTGTGTGTGTATGTTTATTTATTTACATTACTACACATTTTAATGAAGAAATGAGGAAAAACAAGATTGAAAATGGAAATCGGCGTTATCTTATTCTCCTCCAGTAATGATAAATAATCCCTAATTAGATAGACCTATGAGATATATAACACTTGTACGAGTAGTAAATGGCACTATAAATAAACGTTATAAATAAAATTACGAAATCGATAATAGCAAAAATATACTGGACACCTTGAGCCCCAGAGAGTTAGTTGATTTGATCAGGTTTTGAGATTACACACGCACAGACATTGCATTAAGCAAGACAATAATTTCTTAGTTTTTAGATTAAGTAAGAGTTCAAGTTACTTTCTGATATTATTGAATTTAAGATCATAACGCAAATATGTTGTTCTCATGCAGAAATTCAGTAAAAACAGTCGAATAATTTAATAGGACTTGGATACTACGTATTAACTTGTTACTACTCACTTTTCATACATAGAGAATGTACTATACTATATATTTCCTAGGATGTGAGATTGCTTTACACCGTATTCAATTGGTGTTACATAATATATCAACAATTATATTACATATATACTTATAATTTGATGTTAAAATCAAATTTCTTCTGGCCTTGATATTTACAATGTGTAATAATGGTTATTAAAATAAATTACCTCCATAAACAATAACAATGACGCTGATAAAGATAATAATAATGGGTATAAATTATTTATACAACTCCGTTTTTCAAAAATGTATTTAAAATGCCTCATGCCAATAAATAATAATGTATATCATTATTATTATTATTCGAAAATATTGCCTAACAATTCTTTATTTATTTGTTTCAGTTGTGCTTCTGGATACAACCGCTGAAGAAGCCAGTTTGGATTGGACCAGGTATCCCTATGGACCTCAATCCAGTACTCCAGGGGTAAGTGTTACAAATAAATTTATACCTTAATTTCATATTTTACCCTTTTTATATGTTCTCAAGGATCGTTTAAACACATCCATTTCGGTCGACTCAACTTTCCTTCTAATATTTTCCTGTATCCTCCAAGTGTCCACACCATTAGTCGGGCTACTTTTACGAGGACTACATTACAGGATTACAAAAACAATGAATGAAAAAAAAATTTTTGGTACAAATCGTTTTGTTGTTTCTTAAAATATTCGCCTTTAAAATTTATACACTTTTGTATACGTTCGAACCAATTCGCGAAACATTTTTTCTACTCTGAAGTTCTTCTTCTTCTTCCTTCTTCATTGTAGGCACAGTTGCCTGTTCTTTCTTCGTAGTTTGGCTAATCGTAATTGATGGTAAGGTTATCGCTCCACCTTTTCCGTGGCCTTCCCGCACTTCTTCTTCCCACTGGTGATTTATCGCGTGCAATTCTCACGATTCTTTCTTGATCCATTCGATCTATATGTGCGTTCCACTCGCGTTTTCTGTCGAGCATCCACTTGTTAACCTCTTCCACCTGACATGCTCGTCTAATGTTGTCATTTCGCTCCCTGTCCAACATAGTCTTTCCGGCTATTTTTCGTAAGATTTTCATTTCGTATGTTTCAAGTATCCTTTTAGTTTTTGTTGTGTCTGGCCGGGTTTCTGCTGTATATGTCATTATTGGTCTTACGACAGTTTTATAAATTCTTGACTTGGTCCCAATTCGTAGGTGTTTGTTGTTCCATATAGTGTCATTCAGGCACCCGGCTACCTTCAATGTTTTGTTGGGTTGTTGTCTTACTTCTGATTCGACATCCCCGTGTCCAGAAAGCTCTATGCCCAAGTATTTGAATGTCATTTCTTGCTGGATAACTTGATCGTCAACAACGAGTTTACATCTAATGGGTGTTTTAGATGTCGTCAAGCTTCTTGTTTCAGAGGCAGATATTATCATATCATAGATCATATTAAGAGATTTGGCTGCACAGTTGAAGTGGTGTAGTAGCCGTTGTAGGTCGTCCTCGTTCTCCGCCACCAGTACTGCATCATCAGCTCTCTGAAGTTGGTACCTCAAAAACATGGTTTTGGAAGGATTCAGCAGCTTCTTGAGGTGATGAAAATCGCTGTGCACGCATTTTTTCTTTGTGACATTCGGGAACCAAAAGAAGTCGTTAAGCGATAAATCAGGTGAATACTGGCAATGATATATTAATTCCATGTTTTTCCCCGTCAATTAATCAGTTGTTTGACGTGCTGTGTGGGAACTGGCATCCATCGGGAACAGACCTTTTTCACAGCTAAATGTTCTTGCTACATCGAATGTACTCTTTGACATGTCTAAGGATGCCTTTATCTCACGGTAAGTCACATGCCGATCCTCTTCCATCATGTTGCGCACAGCATCGATGTTTTTTTTTAACAACAACCGATTTTGGTAGACCTTCATGAAATTAATCGCTGACAGAAGCACGACCATAACAAAATTCTGCAAACCAACTGTAAACATTCTTTTCTGATGGTGATCCATTACCAAAAGTTAGACGACATCTTCACGTGAAATTTCCATTTGTTCACAAAACTGTTTTTTAAACGCTTACTGTAAAAAAACTACTCGACCAATTTCTGAGCTGCCACTGCTTTAGCATATATATATATATATATATATATATATATATATATATATATATATATATATATATATATATATATATATTTGGGTTTAACTGTATACATACACAAGTAATATATAACAATTATACAACTAAGTGTTGTGTTCCCTTTCGCCTTCTCCAAACCTCTCTATCGTCCGCCATCTCTTCATCCATTCCTCGTGGCCTCATGGCTTGTTTCATATCTTCATTCCAGGTTCTACGTGGTCGTCCTTTTTTATTTCTTCCCGGTGGTTTCCATGTCCAGAGCCTTTTGGGCCATCTTGTATCGTTCATTCTGAGTAGGTGTCCAAACCATTTTAATCCTTTATTTTCTCTCTTTGTATAATTGTTTCTGTTGCTGCTGTTCTATTGCGTATTTCTTGATTTGTTATGTGTTGGAATTTGGACACTCTGGCGCTTCTTCTCAGGTAATCCATCTCTATCGTCGTTATTTTTCTTTTATCCTCTTCTTTCATTACCTACAGTTCACTACCATAACTTAAAACCGATTCTACCATTGTTCTTCCAATTCTCTTTTTGTTTTGTGTAGTTACGTTTTGATCCCACCATATTGAGTTAAGAGCTCCTATGTTCCTCCTGGCTTTTTGTATTTTATTCTGTATTTCCTTTTTACCTATACCATTATTGTTGTCAATCAGTACTCCTAGATATTTAAATTCCTTGACTTGTTTGACATGTGTATCGTTGTTAATTAAGACCTCAAATTCTATTTCCGAGTTCATAATCATATACTCCGTCTTTTCAAGGCTCACCTCTAGTCCCCATTCCTTGTAGTCTGTGTATAATCTCTTCAATACTGCTTTAGCAACACCAAGCAAATTTAACAACCATGGTAGCGCCATCTAGTGGTCGTTGATAAAAACTTAAATAACTGTAACAATCTTTTCTGCTGGTGATTCATTACCAAAAGTTGGACGACACCTTCACGTGAAATTTCCATTTGTTCACAAAACTGTTTTTTAAACGCTTACTGTAAACAAACTACTCGGCCAATTTCTGAGCTGCCACTGCTTTAGCAATACCAAATGTCAAATTTTACAATGGTAGTGCCATATCTCCATAGCGCCATCTAGTGGTTGCTGCTAAAAACTTAAAAGGCGGCCCTCATATCTGGTCTACGTATAAACGGCAAAAAAATCCTTGACCGTTGTTTTACCTGCTTTTTGAAGAATGCGTTGTTTTGGTAAAAAATTTACAAAAGCTGTGACTTCAGTGATATGTTTTTATTTATACCCAATGATGTATTCAACAAATTAAGTAATATAATTAAAAAATTAGATACAACGTTACGTTTTTCCTATCGTTATTTATAGGTGATGGTCATATTTATCCATTTCAAATAAATGAATAAAACTCTATTACACAATAAGATGCATATCGAGTAAAATAAATCAAACACAACAAAAATAATTACATAAATAATAAGAAACAAGGATATCTTGCATCTTCAACCATGTAACATGTACTTGGATGCAGTTTCATAATTCTGCAATAACTTTAAATTTTATACGCATTTGAAGCTTGCGTAATGATATTTTTTTTAGTATTTGCCGTGAATATTTGCAAGGTGTGTGTGTGTGTGTGTGTGTGGATACGTGTGGATACGAGTGTTTTGGTACTAGCTATAACCAACTGGTCAGCTTTTCTGATTTTTTTTAATAAAAAAGAAAAAAATCGACTATTCCCTAATTGTATACAAATGTATCTTATTTGTTTCATTGTTTTCTTTTTTCTCTCCTTTATTTTTTTTTCTTTTCCTTCCTTTTTTCCTTTTTTTTTCTTTATTCCTATTTTTTTTCTCTTCTCTCTTCTTGTTTTTAAACCTTAATTTTAGATATGAGTTTCTTTCAGGAGTTGAGGCTGTGTTCCCAGGTATTAGCTTCCTGACGTTTCGTTGACACTGCGGTCAACATTTCCAAAGGCGATGTGGCCGTAGTCGAAGGATTCTTTTTGGCTGTTCAACTATTGTTTGACAGTGAACAACGAAACGTCAAGAAGTTAATACCTGGAGATCACGACCCCAATTCCCGAAAGACAACCATATTAATTTAACCGGTCGTGAAAGCCTGCATGCTTAATTCTACAGCCCATAACATGAGATTAGATAATTCTATAGATATCAATTATAATTTGATTTCTTTTTTTTATGGGTCTAGCACACATACTGCAGGGAAATCCCTAAGGCGCTACAGGGACGACATGTGTGCAGAAAAAGCGATTCACGTTGGTTTTGAATCGCTGTAAATTATACTTGATGGGAAACAGTCCTGGGCAAATTATTCCAAAGGGATAATGTTCTCCATATAAAAAACTGCTTGAAAAAGGTTGTACGAGGAGTAACAAGATGAACCTGGTACGGATGTGAAGTATTAGCGTGACGTGTATTTCTAGCATTCACAGTTCTGGGAGGAATTAAGCGGGCTACATCCATCGAACACTTTCCATGAAAATACTTATAGGATAGACTCAAGTCGCCAACCGTTCTTCGATGTTCCGACGAATCAAGGCCGGCGGTCAGTTCCGGGTCTCAATCAGGCGAACAGCTCTTTTCTGAATAGAATCCAACAAATGCAGTGTATGTTTGGGAGCAGAGCCCCAAACATGAGAGCAGTATTCCATAGTTGGTCGAATTTGAGCTTTGTACAGTATTAACAGTTGTTGTAGAATGTAGAGCTTTATGTATATATAACAAGGATTTTCTACAGCTGGCGCTGTCTTCCTTCTCTCAGCCTCTGATTCCATCTGTTTCTATCTTCCCAGTCTCCATCTGTTAGACCCCTGTCCTCCATAGCCTCGTCCACATCGTCTCTCCACGATCGTCTGGGTCTTCCTCTTTTTCTTCTCCCTATAGGGCTCCACTCCGTTATTTTCTTTATCCACCTATTATCTTCGCTTCTTCTTAGGTGTCCATACCATTTTAATCGTTTTTCTTCAATGGTATTTATTGCGTTCTCTTTGATGTTCATTCTGCTCCTATACGTGTCACTCTACAACATCTTCTCCAATACTCCATCTCGACCGCGTTAATTTTAGATTTATTTCTTTTGTTGATCGTCCATGTTTCTGACCCGTATGTCATTATGCTTTGTATTATTGATTTGTATATGCTTGTTTTGTTTCTCTTTGTAATGTGCTTGTCCCACAGGATCGAATTTAATTGTCTTATGCATGTTCGCGTTTGTCCTAATCTAGCTTTAATCTCTTCTTCTGATGTTGCGTTTTTTGAAATGGTTCCTAGATATTTAAATCTATCGGTTCCTTTGATTATTGTTACGTTATCTACTTCTAGATTCTCCACGTTTCCCTCCTTTGTTGTTAGATATTCCGTTTTATCAAAGTTTATTGCTAATCCTGCTTTAGTGTATTCTTCTTTCAGTTTTCTTACCATATAACTGAGGTCTTCCTCATCTTGCGCTATGATTACTTGGTCGTCTGTGAAACTTAGAGTATATAAGTAATCTTCTCGTATTGGGACTCCCATTCCACTACATTTTTGCTTCCATTTTTTTAATGTTTATTCGAGGTATATTTTGAATAGTGTTGGGGATGTAGAGCATCCTTGTAATAGGCCTTTTGATGTTTGGAGTCTCTTCCCTATTTTCTGTCCTATTTTTATGTTCACTGTGTTGTTTTCGTAGAGAGCTTTTACTGCGTATATTAGTTCTTTGTCAATGCCTATTTCCTTCATTGCGTTCCATAATCTTTGTCTTGGTACTGAGTCAGAGGCCTTTCTTATGTCTATGAAGGCTAGATGAACTTCTCTATTCTTTGCCAGTTTTTTTTCCATTGTTTGTTTTATAGTGTATATGTGGTCTATACATGATTTTCCGGTCGTAAAGCCTGCTTGGTCTTCTCCAATTTTTCCTTTTATATTTTCCTCCATGATATTTTTAATAATTTTTCCATACAAACGTCCCATACTCGATATTATGCTTAGGCCTCTTTAGTTTGTGCATTTTCTGCGGTCTCCCTTTTTAAATATGGATACTATGTAAGCTTTTGACCATTCCTCTGGTATTTTTTCTCCATTTATCGCTCTGTGGAACATGTTTCTCAGCATTCGATGTAATTTATTAGTCTAAAGCTTTCTGATTCGAAATAATATTCCCAGCTTTCTAGAAGCTCTGTTTACTATGCTTGCAACATGTTCATGCCAAAGACATATTTGCTCCCAAATTAACATCCAACAAATTGAGTGACGATGCTAGGGGAATGGAGTGCCCCGACATAACTATGTCGGGTTCAGCAACGTTAACTTTTCTAGAAAAAACTGCCGCCTGGGTGTTTGTAGTGTTCGATTCCACTTGGTTACTGTCACTCCAAGATAGAATTTCTTCCAGGTCTTTGTTAAGTTGAATGCCTTCCTACTATCTGCGGATATTCGTCTGAGCAGCCGATGTCCGAGCGTTCAAAGTGAATGAAGAGATAAGCGTACTGTCATCTGCAAAGCGGTAAATGAGAAAGAGTAGTAGATAATATGAAACCCTGGGGCACCCCGGCGTTAATAGTAAAGGTGTTAGAAAGAAATTTGATTTTAAACTATAATCTAAAATACAATGGTGCATATCTCCTGTTTCCCTGGATTCACAATTGACATTGTCATGTAGGCCTATATTTACAAGGGGATTAATGCTCTTTTGTAAAACACAAATTCTTAGTACTTGCTCAAGCTGCGTATGTAAGACGGTAACGATTTAAGCTGATCTTCAATCGCTCCCACTTGGTGGAAAACACAGCATTCCAAATGAAGAATATTATCCATATAGAGGATATCGTTGGTATTACGAGGAGTCACAACTCAATTGACATTTGAGGACTGAAAGTCTCGAAATATAGTACCCACAGATTTAAATATTGCAAATTCCAAAAGAATCGTTTTATTATTCTCGATCGTTCCACAGTAACGGATGGTAAAAGAAATTACTAAATGAACACATTATTCAACATATTTTGCAAGGTGACTTTATTGAAAATTTAGTAATTTCAGTAATTAAAACCTTTATCTATGAGAAATATCATTTCAAACGTTTATATTACATAAAATTTTTCATTATTTTTCTACTCCTAGTTGCGTTAAAATGCCAATAAAATTATTTGCGAAGTAAGTACTAATGATCTTACTTATTTCCTTAGTAATAAGTTTTATAGAAATAATTAATAATTATATGACAAATCACAAATTAATGTTGTAAACATGATGGTGAAGGGTAATTAATTGATGTGTGGAATAAAATTTAATTATGTAGTGTGTTGCTAAGGCGCAACGTTGCGGGAAATTAATTTTTATTGTTAATTTTATGTCTTTATACTTGGTTGCTTAACAATTATTTAACAGAAATCACATTATAAACCTTTCAAACGAATTTGTAGTCGATATTTTAAATTCTCTGCCAGTATTAAATGGATGTCCTCAAGGATCTGTTCTTGTCCATTTTATTGTTTATCTTTAATTTTTATGATAAAATGGAAATATCTTAGCCTTTACTGACGATAGGCAAATTTAACATCAATTGAACAATAATGTTTTAAATATTGATTGATCGATTCAGAATCTGCAAAATTAAAATTCAAAGACGGCTAAGGCAGTGAGCCTGCATAGCAAGGAAGCTTTTCATATTGACAATAAGTACTTTGACGTGAACATTGAAAAACAAAAATTAACACTAAGATGCAGTGCTTATAAAGAAGGATCGCTTAGAACTTTAGGAAACGCTAGAAACTAAATAGAACTGAATATAAATATGAGCAAACACCTTGCCGAATGTAAAGAGGATAGGATAAGTAGAACAATGTATATACCTGGGAGAAAACGTAGGAATATACAGAAAAATTGGAACGACTGCGTTAAATAGAAGAATAAAACTTACGTGGTCCATTTTTTGGGAAATTAAAACATATTACATTACAATTAAGAATTACATGACACTTTTATATTATATATATATATATATATATATATATATATATATATATATATATATATATATATATATATATAGGGTTTTCCATTAAGAGCGTCCTAACTTTAAAATTACATAAAACAAAGAGTTTTTAAGCAAAATTCATTCTGAAACTTTTATTTAATGGGAAATTTTACGCGATTTAAGATTTAAACAAGATATCGCTCAAATGGCCGCTGCGGCTCTTTTTGTAGACACGAATCCGCTTACACCAATTTTCCATGACTTGGGTCAGCATTCCCGGCCTTACGCTGGCTATGGCACGACGAATGTTGGCTTCAAGTACATGAAGAGTTGCTGTAAACTTGTGATTTAACGTGGCCGCAAAGAAAATAGTCCAAAGGGGTTAAATCGCACGACCTCACCGGCGGTAGGGCCATTTCGTGAAATTAATAACTGACCTAACTTTGCACACAATAAAACCATGTTTGGGCCGGAAATATGGGGCGGTACGCTATCCTGTTGAAAATAGAAGTCGTGTGCGTCCATTTCGTCAAATTCTGGGAAGAAATATTCCTGCAGCATCAAGTTATTTTGGAGTAATTTTGGACAATTTTTAAGCGTTCTTTAAACGTGAAACGATTCATGATTGAGTGGCAAACCTTACTAAACACTGAACTGACATCAGATGTCAAACATTTGCCAAACAACATGGCCGCTATTAGCTGTCAATAGGCGGACATCCCTAATGGAAAACCCTATAATATATATATATATATATATATATATATATATATATATATATATATATATATATATATATATATATATATATATATATATATATAATATATATATATATATATATATATATATATATGTATATATATATATATATATATATATATATATATATATATATATATATATATATATATATATATATATATATATATATATATATATATATATATATATATATATATATATATATATATATATATATATATATATATATATATATATATATATATATATATATATATATATTCTTGGTTGTTTTTTCATAGAAAAGGTTTATTTGTGAATATCTTTGTTATAAAAATACAGATTTTAATGACGTTTCGACCATTGTATGAAGCTTTACTAAATCTTATTTTTATATTTGGATTACCTAAAAAAATTAAAAGATATTAAAGTTATGCAAATTAAAATAAAATAGTTTATGAAACACAGAATACCTAATGATAACCAATGCATATTTAATGAATTTTAAATCTAAAAATTAGTTACGTACCTAGAAACCATGTTCTTTCTTAAATGGATTTAACCGCACTAAAAGGTAAAAAACAGAAAATGTTTATGTTTGAGAACTGTTTGCTTTTACTGATATAATTGACAAAGAATGCGAATTTATACAGAGTTGTATTAAAGTTTCCTATAGTAATAATAGTTGTATTTAATTCGAATAAATTGGACTTAAATTGCTAATGTTTTGCTTGTTATTGACTGTATGTTGTCCTTTTTTTACCAAAAGTTTGTGATCATCTCTTTTTAAGTGATAATTTTAGTTTTTGGAAAGACAAATTCGTGATTTTTCTCATTTACTCTATGCTAATATAAGGCTGTACGTGCATTTTTTGTATATTTATATCCATTTAATCTGTTATCTAAGTATTGTGTTGTCATTGCAATATATTTTTTATAGGAATTTAAATAGGGTAGAGCAGGGGTGCTCAAACGGTCGATCGCGATCGACAAGTCGATCGCGAGTGCTTTTTGAGTCCATCTCGATCCCGATATAGAACTATTCACAGATTTTGTTTTAGGTAAATAAAACAAAATGTAATGAATAAACTACTAAAATTTATTCGATCCACAATTAGGCCAGAATAACTCCTCATCACTTTCTTTTAACGTAATAACCCCCTGCTAGCGGCAAAAGGCGGCTTTATCAAAGGAACGCGCGGTACTTGTCAAAGAAAAGCCGCGTTTTTGATTCCCGCCGATTTTTCTAGGGGGGGGGCGTGTTTGACGGGAACATTCGAGACTTCGTTCGCGCCGATATAAATGTTGCGCCTGCAGGAATAGGAGTCAGTCTGAGTTGTAACTTGAAGGCGATACATCGATACAAAGTTTATTAATAAATAGTCCAAAATGAGTGCGGCGAAGATAAGTAAAACTTATCACTTTAATAACGATTGGGAGGAAGAATTTTGATGATGGATTGGTTGTGAAGGAAACATTTATTGAAGCGGGTGAGACTTTATTTGGAGATTTTAAAAAATAAAACAGAGATTATGTCTGCTATTAGAGAACTTCAGTTATCTCGTCCGACTGTCACAAGGCGTGTTGAAGTCATGAGTCAGGACATGGCAGATAAACTAAAACATGATATCATGGAATGTACATACTTTTCTTTACAGTTCGACCAATCCACCGATATGACAGACACTGCCCAGCTGTGTATTTTTATTCGAATGGTCTGCTAAGGAAGAGTTTTTGACAATGATTCCTCTGAAAGGAAAGACCCGTGGCGAAGATATATATGACGTTTTCTTCAATTTTGTAACAAACTACAAGCTACCAATATATAAACTAGTGTGCATTACAACCGATGGCGCACCAGCAATGACTGGAAACGAAAACGGTTTTGTGGCATTGTGTCGAGCTAATGATGATTTCCCTTTATTTTTCTCCTTCCATTGCATTATACATCAACAAGTTTTGTGTTCAAAAGTTCTAAACATGGAGGAGATTATGGGCATTGCAATAAAAATTGTGAATTCTATCCGTGCACGTAGCTTGCAACGACGGCTCTTTAAATTGCAGTTGGAAGATAGTGAGTCAGCTGAACACACTGATTTAGTTCTTCACACGGACGTCAGGTAGTTGAGTCGCGGAAAATTCCTAGAAAGGTTTCAAGAATTATTGACCGAAATAACAGCTTTTCTGGACGAAAGAAGTGATGACACTCAGATGCTGAAAAACGGAAAATGGCTGACTGATTTGGCATTTTTGACAGACATCACAATGCATTTAAACACCGTTAATTTGGAGCTTCAAGGTAAAGGAAAAAAACTATTATTGAGATGATTAGCGCAATAAACGTATTCAAAAGTAAATTGCAACTTATGATAGATCAACTGAAAAGAAAGGATCTGAAAAATTTTCCGTCTTTGAAAGCAAGGATTCCTCAGTTGAATTATGATATTTATGAGGTAGAATTATCAAATATTTTGGGCCAATTCGAAATACGTTTTTATGATTTCAGTAAATTGGCAAATATCGCATCATTTATGAGTTATCCTTTTTCGTGTAAAAACATTGAGGAATTAGCTACTGAAATAGAAAGGCAGTTTAACATGGACTCATGTTCTGTTGAAAATGAGTTAGTGCAGATTATATCAGATATATATCTCAAAGCCACAGCATTGATACAAAATTCTGGTGTTTTATATCTGAAGATAAATATCCGAATCTAAGGCAAATCGCCCTTCAACTGACGGCAATGTTTGGGTCAACTTACTTGTGCGAGTCTGCATTTTCTGAAATGAAGATAATTAAGTCAAAATATCGCAATCGACTAACTGACGAACATATGTCATCATGCTTGCGATTAGCACTCGGTAATTACGTACCATCTTATGAAAAGTATGCTGAGGACATGCAGTGCCACGCTTCAACATACAAAGTCACTCTTTAGTTAAGTTTAGACACTAGAACTCGTTTGTTTTGTAAGAACCAATAAACTCGCACTTTTAAATAATTATGAGTTTTTTTCATTGACATTTTAGAGCAGACCTACACTTACCTTGACTAAAAAAATGCATATTGTGCAGAAAACTAATATCTATGCCACGATACACCCTACCTAGACGACAATCCTGCATCACACTTACTTGCAGCCTCTCAGAGTCGATCGATCGTAGTCTAACAATATTGAGGTAGATCGCCAGCAGTTCAAGTTTGAGCACACTTGGGGTAGAGAATACACTAAGTTTGATTTTTTTTGGTTGGAACTATTTTTTAGAGGAGTGAATATTGAAGATAAAAGATGTTGTGCCTTATGGCTGACAATGATGTGTATTTTTAGAATTTATTTGATTTTTTTCGGAGATCTTGACGATATTGCATTGGTATATATTTTTGTGAGTTATTTCAATTTTATTTTGGATTTTGAGCTGTTTTCTTGTTATAAAGTTCTCTGTTTAATAATTATGTTTGCTGTTTTTTTTTTCTGCGAAATTAACATTTCAAGTGTCAATTCAAAAGAAGTTAAGGTTAGTTTTCTGTTTGTCGATTCCATTATAACACTGTTTTTTGGGGTGGAGTGAATTATAATTGAGGTATCGACCTGATGAAGTCTTCTTCGTGTACCATTTAGTTTTCAAGTCTTCATTTTGATCTTATCGTAATATTGTTAAATTAAGAAAGTTTATAGTGTTTTGGTTTTTCTATGTCCGAAATAAATTTTAGTTTGGGTGAAAATTGTTTAAAAATTGTAAAACGGTCATCCGGTGCAGCGATATCCAATTTATTTCACACCTAATAGCAATTTTTTTTATTTTTTATTAAACAAAACCCTACAAAAAACTTATCATCCCCCTAAAAGCTTTTCAATGTTATTTGCCTTCTTAATCGTATTAAGTCTTCATTTTGTATTGCAATGCCTCATTTAAAAAAAAAAAATATTTTACAAAGAAACCTCTCATCTGTGTTGGTTCCATGTGTTAAATTTATGTCCATATTAGCTAACCCAGACAAGGAATAAATCAAAAATAGCTTTTAACCCAAGTAAAAGTTTACCATAAAAACATCCTCGTGTATATTTTATCGTCACTACAAATCTAAAAGATCCGGACTGCTGTTTTGCTTAGTAAACTTTAAAATTTAAAGTTAGTTGACATCAAGGAAAGTTTCAGTCCATAAATAAAGATATACTCGGCTTTGAATGCTTTTCGATTTTATTTGCCTTCTTAAGCGTATTGAGGACCATTATTTTGTATTGTAGTGCCTCTCGAAATGTTTGACAATACCAATAAATTTATCGTCGACGTTTCAACTCGAAACTTGATATTGTCCGGACGAAAAGTTGCCGGGAAATTTTCGTCAAATATGTGACCTGTCGGATGTTATTTTGTAATCGATGAAGTTGAATTGGCGTAAAAAATCCTACGAGGCATACTCTGAAAAGTTTCAAACTACATTCTATTATGACAAGAATCAGATTTATAAACAACTAGCCGGGCCCGCGGCTCCGCTCGCGTGGACTTGATTCACTATTATCGTCATTGCTTATTCCTTATGTTACCCAACGTAATAAAATATCTCCCATTATTTCTCCTTATCTCCCAATATTTCTCCTTATTTCCCATTATCTCTACATAATTTCCATTATCTAGGCTTATCTCTGCTCATCTCCCATTATTTCTCCTTATCTCCCATTATTTCTCCTTATCTCACCTTATTTTTTCCATTATCTAGGCTTATCTCGACTTATCTCCCATTATTTCTCCTTATCTCTCATTATTTCTCCTTATCTCCCATTATCTCACCATAACTCCCATTATCTAGACTTATCTCTGCTTATCTCCCATTATCTCTCCTTATCTCCCATTATTTATACTTATCTCCCATTATCTCACCTTATCTCCCATTATCGATGCTTATCTCGACTTATCTCCCGTTATTTCTCCTTATCTCCCATTATCTCACCTTATCTCCCATTATCTAGGCTTATATTGAATTATATAGAACATATGTATAAATTTATAAAAACACGTAAATCGGATAAGTGGTTCTCGAGTGATAAGCGCACTAATGGACAGACAGACAGACAGAGAGACGTTGCATTTTATATATATTATAGATTATACATTACAGATATTCTTTGCTACATAATATTGTCCCATATTTTAATGGTTTAGGCTGTATACTGCAAAGGCACGCGCTAGCGGCAAACTTATTTCCGACATCATTCACTATTTTACGTCACTGCTCATTCCTTATGCTACCTATCGTAATAAAATATAGCCTATAACCTGGCCAGAGAACATATATATATTTTAAAAAAAAAGCACTTAAATCGGATAAGTGGTTCTCCAGTGATAAGCGCACTAACGGACAGACAGAGAGACGTTGCATTTTATATATATTATATATATATATATATATATATATATATATATATATATATATATATATATGCTACATGATATTGTTACATATTTAATGCTTTAGGGAGTGTATTGCAAGAGAACGCGCTAGCGGCAAACTTTTCTCCGACTTAATTCACTATTATCGTCACTGCTTATTCCTTATGTCACCTAATAAAATATATCCTATAACCTGGCCAGAGAACATACGTATGGTTAAAAAAAAGCACATAAATCGGATAAGTAGTTCTCCAGTGATAAGCACACTAACGGACGGACAGACAGACAGACAGACAAACGGACAGAGAGACATCGCATTTTATATACATTATAGATATTCTCTGCTATATAATATTGTTCCATATTTAATGGTTTGGACTGTGTATTGCAAGAGAACGCGCTAGCGGCAAACTTTGTCCGACTTCATTTACTATTATTGTCAATGCTCATTTCTTATGCTACCTATCGTATTAAAATATAGCCTATAACCTGGCCGGAGAACATATGTATGTTTTAAAAAAAAAAGTACGAAAATCGGAAGTGGTTCTCCAGTGATAAGCGCACTAACGGACAGACAGACAGACAGAATACGTTGCATTTTATATATATTATAGATGTAATAAAAATATATACCTATAACCTGGTCAGAGAACATATGTATGAATTTAAAAAATCACGTAAATCGGATAAGTGGTTCTCGAGGGATAAGCGCATTAACGGACAGACAAACAAACATTGCATTTTATATATATTATAGATATAGATTATTATTAGTATTATATAACCTGGCCAAAGAATATATGCATGAATTTAAAAAAAGACAGGTAAATCTGATAAGTGGTTCCCGCGTGATAAACGCACTAATGGACAGACAGACAGACAGAGAGACATTGCATTTTATATATATTATAGATTATACATTACAGATATTCTTTGCTACATAATATTGTCCCATATTTAATGGTTAAGGCTGTATATTGCAAAGACACGCGCTAGCGGCAAACTTATTTCCGACATCATTCACTATTTTACGTCACTGCTCATTCCTTATGCTACCTATCGTAATAAAATATAGCCTATAACCTGGCCAGAGAACATATGTATGTTTTAAAAGAAAAAGTACGTAAATCGGATAAGAGGTTTTTCAGTGATAGGCGCACTAACGGAGAGACAGACAGACAGACAGACAGACAGACAGAGAGACGTTGCATTTTATATATTATAGATAATTTTTTTACCACCAGGCGATCGAAATCTACATAATAATTTTTTACGGCCTTTGTTTACTTTTCTTCTAATCGAAATAAGAACTACTAGAGTATAGAGAAAAGGTTTTTTCACGGCTACTGTTATTTTAAAAAGTTTTAAAATCTACCAGTTAAGGAGAGAACTGAAGAAACTCGCAAGCTTGCATCCAGATGGACGAATGCAGGCCCCAGCTGTTGTTCAAGAAGCTGGAGTATCTAAAACTACAGTTGGCAAGATTGTTCACAAAGATTTAGGAATGAAACAAGAGAGAATTATAAGAGGGTGTTCTATTTTGATCCTACCACGAACTAGGAGTAAATGTAATGGGTTCATAAGTCTCTTCACCTCCAGAAAAGGCGAAAACTTCACTATTTACAGAAGGTCAATCTAAAATATTGCTGTAGTACAACGGCTGCAGGGTTCACACACACAGCTTCTTGGCCTATTGTGCTTCCCTCTCTTGGTTACTGACATGTCGTCCGTTTAAGAGGGTTTGTTAGTTTCCCTCCTTTATGTGGTCATTTATCACCACGATGTAGATCTCCAAAAAGTATATGCCTATTGGGAGTTAAAGCCACACAATCAGATAGCATAACCTGCATGTTGTGGGACAATTGTGAATATCTATTTGCTGTAAATGTTTCCTCCAGTGTCAGTGGCCGGTGGTCGGTTGAATCACTAATTAGGTCTGGGCTCTTGTTTAACGACTGACGTCACTTGTTAATGTCTTTGAAGAGCCGCCAATTATATCCCTTGCATGTTTTTGGGCAGATGATGCGATTCAATGATTTAGATGTTGCTGATATGACAATTTGTGTATCTCTGTATGGTTTTGTAGCTCTGAATCTTGCTAATTCGTCCGTTTGTTCATTACATTTTATCCTCGAATGTCCTGGCAGCCACAATAGTTCAAACCTCTTATTACTGGACAATAGTTCTAACAGGTCACGTTTACACTCCATCGTGATCTTCAAGTTGGCTTGATAAGCATTTAAAACCTTTGGAGCAGCTTGATTGTTCGAGAGAATATATCTCGGCGACGGTGATCCCATCTTGTGAACACATGCTTGTATTGCGTGAATTTCTGCCTGGAATATTGTTGTACGTGTGTTCTTCCCTTCTCAATATGCATCATCCGTTCCGGACATTGGCGATTATTATGGCGATTCTCACTTTTTTTGCGGCTCTGCGGAAGACTTCAGTTGGGCTGAGCCCGAACCAGTTACGCAAATTCTTCATCCAAGAGTGACATCGTCTACCTGGACCTCTCTTCGCCTCAAGTTTGCCCTGAAGTATGAGCTGCAACAGTCGATATTTTTCATGCCTCATGATGTGACCCAGATATTCTAGTTCGATATTTTTCATGCCTCATGATAAGACCCAGACATTCTAGTTTGCTCTTTTTCAAGGTACGGACCAATCCCAGATCTCTACGCATTCTCCCGAGGACATCTTTATTTGTTGGAGACCCGGAACTGACCGGCGGCCTGGATTCGCTGGAACATCGAAGAACGGTTGACGACTTGAGTCTGTTCTACAAGTATTGTCATGGAAAGTGTTCGAAGGATGTAGCCCGCTTTATTCCTCCTAAAGCGGTGCATATTAGAAATACACGTCGCGCAGGTGCTTCACATCCATATGAGATTCAGCTTGTTACTCCACGTATAACGCTTTTCGAGCAGTCTTTTATATGGAGAACATCATCCCTTTGGAATAATTTGCCCAGCGCTGTGTTTCCCACCGAGTACAATTTACAGCGATTCAAGAACAACGTGAATCGCATTTTCCGCACACATGCCGCTCCTGGAGCGCTTTAGGGACTTCCCTGCAGCACGTGTGCTAGACCCATAAAAAAAAATTCTCCCGAGGACATCTTTATTTGTTATATATTGTGTCCAGGGAATTTTCAGTATACGTTTCAAAAATGTTAATTCTTTTTAGTATAGTTTTATTGACTGTCCACGCTTCAGCCCCATACAATAAAACAGAGGACACATAACACTCCAATATTCGGATTTTTATTGGTAGAATAAGATTTTTGGAAATGAAAAAAAATCTCTCATCTGAAGAAATGCGACTCTGGCCTTTTCAATTCGGCATTTAATTTCCGCCCCGTCGGTACCCCCTCAACTCTCCTACCTTCCACTGTCAGGGGTCTTGGTTCGGTCTGTGGCTTCTTGAACACTACCATGTATTTAGTTTTGGAAACATTTAGACTAAGGCCATATTGTTGTGAATATTGATGGATTCTTGCAATTACGATTTGTAAGTCTTCGAAAGTGCAACCACAATAGCAGTGTCGTCTGCATATCTAATATTATTGATATATTCACCATTGACTTTTATTCCACTCTGTCTAGTTAACGCCTCCTGAATTATTTGTTCAGAGTATATATTTAATAATATTGGAGAGAGAACGCATCCCTGACGTCCCTCCCGGCAAATCTCGGTCTCATTGGATGTAATACCGTCCTTTCTATATATCTATAAGATATCACTGTAATTTTTTTATTTTGAACAGTGGTTGTTGTCTTTTTTATTTAAAAATGATTATATGTAAATAACCGCCTCTGATTTTTTTAAATACTCGATTCTGGAATATTAATTTTTGGTCACTTTTTCACATAAATCGGCACTTATTTCACCAATGACAACAATAATGTTGGTTTTAAGATCATTGAGTATTTATAGTTAATTGGAGTAAACCAATGATTTAACATACCCCAGGGAAAAAAGTCCAGTCCATATCACATAGTCTTGACGGATAGTCACATCAGCATTCTCTTAATAAATTGATTGTGTCATGAGATGTATGGTATATTTCACCATCTTATTGAAACCACGTACCATTCAGACCAACATTAACTAATTCATGCCAGAAAAATCAGTAATCATGATTCTGTAACTATATTGTCATTTTCGTTTCAAAAAAGTATGGTCTAATTACACCTTCAGACCATAAATCAGACCAAAGTGTTAGTTTAGAAACCATTTAACCAAAAATAAGTTTCATCGCTGAAAATAATTTTTTCATGAAATAAAGAATGTTTCAAGTTTCTCTAAAGCCTAATCTGCACAATTTCTACGCAATAAATGGTTAGTGAGTTCAAGTTCTTGGGTCAACTGAATTTTATATGCTTCAAATGCCAATCTTTCTGAAGAAAATTCTATGTGGTACCATAAAGAAGTCCAAGTTATTGAGAAGGACGTCAAATTGATTATTTTTGATTTTTATCCATTTTAAAAATTTCTGTACGCTATGAAACTGTGTATCTTTCCATGATGAGTGACCATCACAATTAATTTTAATGGAAATCAGGAAAAAAAACATAGCAGTATGACGTTTTAAAATTATATAATACTAATTTGATAACCCTTTATAAAAAAAATATATTACTTCAAATTTTTGTAAGACTCCCATAAGGCACGACAAAACATAACCCTCAAAAACCCGTACCAGACAAAAATAAAAGTTTCCAGTTCTGTTTTACCAGACAAGTCTTTGATACTACCAAGCAAATATTTTTTACAAAGTAATAAAGTCATTTCGTAGTTATTTCTGCAATTAGGGAAACCTATTTAACTTCGCGTCGTCCCTTCAAATTAATTTTTGTGCAAAACATTTTAATCAAACCCATTTTTGCCCCATATATTCATAAAATATTATTTCTGTGTTTGTACGCGAGTAATATTAATGCAGACCGACCAAAAGTAATTACAAAAACGCATATATATCTATGCGCCATCCACTAACAGATGATAAAAGCTGCAGTATATTTCAAGTGAGACGCCCGCCATGATGAATATTAAAACGTGATGTTATGGCTTCATACATTTCAGTATACGCGTGGACAGACAGAAAATAACGATGACAATTATTATAGATTGTAATTTTTTTAAAACTTTTGGGATTACGATAGAACTGTAAAATATGGAGACAAGGTGTATATCACTTTTTCGACTCTGATAATGGAAATAAAAAGTTTTCAGATTTTCACTTGAAAATATATTCTTTTATGATTATATTGACAAATCGAACTTGACATGTTTCGTAGCACTGCTACTTTATCAATTGTGACCACCTAAACTAATATTCAGGCATTTATAATAATTTCTTAACTAAAGTTTAACGATGAACAACAGATTATAAGATTAAGTTTAATAAAAGATTATTACTTATTTCCAATTGATCATTCAGTATATGACTTGATCCTTGGATTGATTCAGCCGATACTATTTACCATAAACCGTCACATACTGACATAATTATCCATAATACCTCATGTCAACCACCAAGTCACAAACTTGCAGTTTTTTTCATAATATGATTCACAGACTAATAAATATTCCTTTGAACCAAGACGATTTTCAAAAAGAACTTAATATTATAAAACAATTAGCAGTAAATAATGACAATTCACCATCCATAATAGATAATATTCCCAAGAAAAAACTTTACAAAAAAGCCATTAGTACAGTTTTTTCGAGTAATAACCTTATAAAAACGTAAAGTCAATAACGTACTATGGTTGAGAAAAAATCGTGAGTTAAGGCTTTATAAGTGATAGGAAATACAGTCTGTCAAGTAAGAACGTGACCGCTTGTATTCTTGAAAAAATGTGTTTAGAGAACATTTTTTGCCATCATTGTATTCTTTGGTGTTCTAACAACGGCGAAATTACTTTAGTAAGTTGTTCAATCTCCTCCTGCATCAAGAATCGCCTAGAATCTTCGAGGCATGCTGTCGACGAGATTTCCTGCATACTCTGCAAATTTTTCGAATCTCGCGAGACAACTTAGTCAAAGTCCTCAGAGTCTTTCCTCTGAGCTTTCTCTTTACAAAGAATCAAACGTTTTCAATAGGGTTAGCGTCTGGCCGGCGTTTGTGAGGGCCACTCTAGTATCTTATCGTGGGCTCAAGCGAGTCGCTTCGCGACATGATTCTCGCCCAGCACGGGTTTCTCCAACGGGCTTCGGAAAAATTGACATCACGAGCACGAGAATGTTGTCGAATGGTCGCATAGAACACATTCAGACCCAATTTTTTTAGTTTTGCCGATCCTTGACGGAGCGTCAACTACGGGTCCCGTAAAAACAAAGACACGATTCGTTTTTTCACTTTCGGAGTGACTTTGCCTACCGAGCCACGTTTTTTGGTAAGTCGTCGACATTTTTCTTCTCGTTAAAACGATTTGCCCACTTTTTCACAAACGGCACCGACTTTTTTATAGCGGCCGCGGAATATGTGATTTTTGCTCCCTTTGGATAGGAACAATGAAAGACTGCCTCGAACCGACGCAAACAAGTGACTTATTTTGGATTTTACGTGATTTCGTCGAAAGTTCGACTGATACTTTTACTAAAATGCGTCTTAGGCAAAGGTTTCCTCTACCGATTTTTTGTTGAATCGCTAGAATCGCTTCTACCAAAAATGAATTCTCGAGGACACGTTCTTACTTAAGAAACTGTAAAAGAATTTTGAGATGTTTAACACAATATTTCATTTTTATTGGTTTAATCTATACTTATAAAATAGTACCGTGACTGACTGACACACAACGCATAGCCTAAACTGGTAAACCTAGAGGTTTGAAATTTTGAGAAAATATTCTTTGAGTACCCTAGGGGTGCACTGAGGAGGGATTTTTTGAAATTCCATTCCTAAAGGGGTGAAAAGGGGTGGTAAAGTTTGCATGAAGAAACATTTCTTTTTAAAGTTACGATGATGACACTTTGTACATATACTCTTCAAAAGAAATAAAATAACACATGTTTCATTATTTTGGAAAATTCATCTCCGGGGTGTCAAAGTTTGTATGGTGAAACATTAATTATTTTTTTAAGGTACGATTTTGAAACTTTTTTGTATACTATTCGAAAGTAAGTAATACAAAAATACGTTTTGACTGATTTAAAGGTTGATTTATTAAAATGTATCTAATTTTCACGGATCTACCTGAAAAAATACGAAACACGCATAGAAACTGACGGAGTTTGTATGTAAAGAAATCTTTATGTTGAACCTTTGAATAAATATTATTATTCAAAAAATAATTGGCGTGTTTTTTTTTAATCAGCCTCCTAAAGGTTAAAATTAAGTTGCAAAGTTTAGGTCGAAATTTGAAGCGGTCAGTGGGGGGGAAAGTACTTGAAATATTGAGCAAATTTTATTTTTAAACATCCTAAAAATGCATTTTTTTAAAAAACTGGTGGCTTGAACAGGGAATCGAACCGGCTTAAATGACAACAAATAAGTGACCCTGCCTTTTTATAACACTAATGGATAGATACAATAATGAGGATCAAATACTTTTGAGAAATATTATGCCTTTAATTAGAGGAAAATTCAGATTTCATGGTTTTTCTTATAATTTAAGTAAAAATATTTCTGAGAAGCATTTTTGTCAATGTTTGGTTCATGTATTTCTCATTTATGACGGTTTGATTCCCGGCTCAGAGAAGCGGCTTTTAAATATTGGTATCTTACTCAATTTCCACCCTGTAATAGTATTTTTTTTAACTTACAACTTTGTATAAATACTAAAAATAATTAGACACGTTTTTTCGTATTTATTCTAATATCACTTCCCTGAAGTTACAATCGAGATCTAAATTTTGTATGTAGTCCTACTTAATAACACGTCCGTACCCCATCAACGTTAAAACGCAAAAACCCAAGCATAGTGTCGCGATTCATAATGGGTCATCCCTACCACTCCGTCGGACCAAGCTTACCTTAAACATTTCTTGATTAGGTTTATTTGTATAATTCCATAGTTTTAGTAGTAGCTGGCGTAGATTTGCGGGAAGATTGTTTCTCCCACGGCCAATTTTATGTCGCTTACTCGCGTGTAAGCTCAGATGCCAGGCTGGTTTTTTTGTCGCCGCCACATAAACGAACAAAAAACGTAGTTTATAAGGAAATTTTACACTAAAAAAGATCACACTGTTTCCACCCAATCAGTTGTCTCTTTTACAAAAAAAATACATCACTCTCTTCCAATAAAAATAAGTAGTTATATTACCTCATCATCTACGTGTACGAAGTCGCGGGTAAAAGCTAGTCATAAATAAGAACGAATTTTTTGGTCTTACGCTACACAGCCTTATAATTCTAGTTGTTCTATTGATGCTCTTGTAGAATTTCCAAATTTGATCAGTTTGAATATTTCACCTTTTCAGTGAATCAGGCAGTAAAGTTCTTAAAAAACGCCCTGTACTGTGCAGTACTTTTTTACCGTCGTTTAATAATGCCTTTGTGAGCGTAAAAACTTCGAAACTTTTTAACTCCTCGTATAGTAAATCTTAGTTTCATGTTTACAGCTTGACATGGAGCAGCGAATATTTTGCCTGGCGTACGTGTATATCAAAATTAACTTTCTACATTTTATATTGGCCGTAAAAGTTGCAGGAATATTATAAAAGTTGACTTCTTTTAACAAAGTTAAATTAAGGAAGTTTTTAAAGGGCCCTTAAATATTCCTTTATACTTCTTTTTTATACCTATCCGGGAGTGGGTAGGGGTATAATATGAAAAAATTAATGTCTTCTAAAACGGAAATTTTTCTTATATTAAAAATCAACAGACGTACCAGGGTCGATTGAAAAGGCTTGTAAAAAACAAGGTAAGCAACATTTTTGGCAAAAACGAACATTTATTTTTCAACATAATCTCCGTTGAGCTCAGCTCTGGTACAGCCAGATTCCAATTTTTTATTCTCTCAGATTTTCGATCTGTACATAATACTTGTTTACAGCACAGGTAACCTCTTCATTCGACGAAAGTTTCTTCCTCCCAGGCCAACTTTTGAGGTTAAAAAAAAAATCACTTAGGGCTAAATCGAGGGAATAGGGTGGATGGAGAATTATTTCGAACCCCAGCTCGTACACTTTTGCCATTGCAACGGTCGTCTGAGCAGGCACATTATTCTTGTGAAGAAGCACTTTTTTGCCCGCTAATCTTGGTCACTTTTGCTTCAATTCACTATGCAAACGATCCAGTAAAGTTGCGTATTAAGAGCCAGCCACTGTTTTACCATTTTTCAAATAGTCAGTCATGACTGGAATTCTGTGAGTCCAAAAAGACAGTTATCCTTACTTTTCCCGCCGATACAACTGTTTTCGTTTTTTTCGGTGCACTTTTACCTTCGCCAACCCACTGTTTTAAGGTAGTTTACTCGTGACAATCGGATCTAAAAGTGTAGTCCGATAATAAATACAAAGAGTTTAAAATACCCAATGGCAGAGTATTTTTTTTTGTCGGAGACTGTATTCGATACATGGAAACTTTCATATGCAGGCACACACCTTTAATGAAAATAAATGTGGTAACGTTGCCAATGCGTATACCGAATACTCCATAGAATGATGTTTATATAGGTTATTTATTATACTTTGTGTATATTTATTGTTTAGACCGTATTACTTCTATTTAAATATGTATATATATATATATATATATATATATATATATATATATATATAATTAAATAAAAAAATGCCTTTTGAACATAATCAATTGCAACATAAAGGTAAATTTGCAAAGGAAAGGCTCATCAATAAACGCAAAAAAGTATTTCGACAATGAATGACGGTAATAAAATAAAAACTGTAGAGCTTAACCTGTGTAGTGGTTGACGGATCGTTGAGTTAGGAAAATATTTATTTTTTTAATTTAAAGTGTTGTCTGTGTAAAAAAGTCCTTTCAGTAGAAAAGATAACTTGCGAGAAACTTTTAGGTCGTAATTACAAATTACGTATGGTATAAAGAGTGCGTCATGAAAAAAACTAATATTACCATCTTTAATGCCTTTAAGAAGTGTTATTAAAGATTTTATATTTAAAAGAATTGCATCTGAATGCATAATCTTGGAAGATCTAAAAAGTTCTTATGATAAATTGGATTCTACAGGAATAGAGCAATTAATATCTAGTCGAAAAGACAATGACAAACCACGTATAACCAAAGATACGCAAGTATTAAATAAAATAATTAGTTACTTTAGAAATAGTTTATAATACTTTATTTATTTATCATTAGTATCATTAATTATTTATTTAGTTTTATGGAGAAGATTTCTAAAACCGTCTTTTTTTTAATATGTATTTAATATTGTTATCAATTGATATGTAACAGTGTCGATAAATAAATATAATATTAACTTAAAATATTGAGAAATTATTGAACCTACAAACATATTTTTGTTAAATAAATCTTTTAAATACTAAAGAAAAAAATAATAAATATCAAGTACAAATTTAAATTTTTAATTAATACTTTTAATATTTCTTTTTGATTATAGATAAAGCTGATAAATATATTGGGTTTATTCAATAAATTATTTAACCTATAAATGAATTTCTGTTTAAAAGTTAACCACCTTAAATGCTGTTTGCATGTTGGCGCCTAAAATATGACGACATACAGCGTTGTTAAATAGTAATATTTGTCCCTTACTACGCGGTTATTCTTACAAACAAATATCAACTTTAAATGTTTATATCTTTTTTAACAAATCGATAAAAAAAGTTATTTTTATTTAATTTTTTTTTTAATAAATATGTTTTTTAAAAAATCCGTAAGAAAAGTTCTTAACTATGCCTTTTTAGTAGTGTTCTGTACGGAACACTTATAAGATCACTTCGGTGTCTGTCTGTCTGTCTGTCTGTCTGTCTGTCTGTCACACCCGATTTTCTCCGAAACTATTTGACATAGAAAAGTGAAATTTGGTAATAATATAGGAATTGATGGCCTCATCAGAGCCATGTAGTTTTGAGAATTAAATTTTGACTTAAGGGGTTAGTTTTGGGGGGTGAAGTCGGAAGTGAAAAAAAAATTTTTTTACTAGGTCATCGAGTGTGATGTCAAATGAAAGCTTGTAAAAACACAAGTAAAAAATATATATATAATATTATGCTTGCGCGCACTTTTCTTTGTATTATTTTTAAAAATTCGCGAAAAATCGCTGTCCCGGGCCTTATCTCGAAAACTACTTATCAAAAAATTTTGAAAAAATTCTGGAATATTCTCCACGGGGTATAGATTGAACGAAAATTATCACGAGTGCATTACCTTTAATAATTTATTTGGTATATAAAAAAAAACAAAATTTCAAGATCACCAGTTTTCAGTGAAGATTGAAAACAAACTTTGTTGAAAACTCATTTGGGGTGTGTTTTGTGAAGTCACTGATCATTTTATACCACCCTAACAAAAATTTTTATTTTAAAAACAATCAACGTACGGAACACTAATTGTGCAAGTTCAACTTGCACTTGACCGGTTTTTTATACTTCATTGGCCTGTTACATGTTAATCAAGTGCACAATCGGTCGAATTTTTTTTTTTTTTTAATTAAATGAAAAACATTTAGATTAACATCATATTTCAATTTCATCAAATTCCTAAGAAAAGTGGATTTACGCGTGAAATACCTTAACTGCCGTTTTGTCTCCGGAGTGTAATGGTGGATCCGCGTTTCGTCTACAGTGACGAAACTACGCCAGAGGTCTTTTGGATTACACCGCACCTTTCTAAACACGATTTTGAAATGTACTTCCCCGTACGTTTTTGAGCTGAAATCAACTAACGCGGCACCCATCGCACCCTCAGCTTTTTCGCTTGTAAAACTTTATGCAGGATATTATGTACCTGTACATATGAGATGATTATCATCATCTTAGTAATCTCACGAAGCTTAGTGCGACGATCTTTCATCAGGTTGCCATGAATTTTGTTGACCACTTCGTAACAAAAAACCTCAGTCGGGCATCCTGAACGTGCAACATCTGCAGTACTCTTACGGTCACGTTTAAATTTATTTATCCAGGTCTTGAGTGCTGGTGCCGAGTCCTCATGAATTTCCTTCCGTTCGGCGTGACGTGTAGCACCGATCACTTATAATAGATGTTCACAAACAACTGCGTGTTGCATCTATCTGAAAATTTGAACACAACCGTTACAAGAATCACGTTTACCAACAGTCATGCGCTTAACAAAATTTCCCATTATTTCGTAGAAATTTATCATACTTATCAACCTCGTATTTCAGTTTTTATCTTTGTGGAATTCAAAGAAAAAAGTTTGCAATATATTATTATTAGTTGCGGAAAATTGTTTTTCAATTTTAACTTGAAAAATTCAATTTTACATTCCGTACTTCTCAAGAGAGCACAATTTTTTTTTAATAATATTATCTCTGCTGTGGCGTAGCCAAGGGTGCAGAGGGAAGCATAGGCTCCTCCGCCTCTATGAATGTAAAAGATACGCCCCTTAGAAACGAAACTTTTTTTTAAATAGGGATTCTCTTTTCTGACAAAAGTTCACCCTCTGGTCATCGATTTTTAAATTGAGTTTGTGTTCAGTACTCGAGCCGCTTCAGGTGTGGATCATAAAAATGGAATATTTTTCTTTAAATTGATGTCTTTCTAAAAATTTTGTCATGGTAAGAACATGTATTTATATTTTGTTATTGTATTCACTAATTAAGACGTTTTTGAACTTACATATACGTTCTAACGAAGGCAATGTATTGCCGAAATGTAAATAAACGATGTCCACATAGTCAAAATATATATGTATACTCATTGTTGGCCTTAGACCGAGATGTATGGTCTGGTTTAATTATTTTCCAAAAATGAAAGCCAGTAGCAAAAAAAAGAATTTTGAGATTGCCCATAAATATAGGGCGTAACGTCAAATAAAAATAAGAAAAAACAAAAACTTAAGTGTTTTACTTAAAAGAACCTTATGCCCAAGATTAAAATAATATAATAATAATATATATAATACGTAAGCTGAAAAGATTTTGGTCTGACACATAAAAGTCGCCCTTTTCAAAAAATTCATATGATTTTTAGGAAGTACCAACCTTCAAACGATAGGTGTCAAAATGTCATGACATATATATAGGGTGCGGGGCCAAAATCCAGACAAATTAAACATTTTTTTGAAACATAATTTTTATTGCAAAAATGGAGAAGTTTATAATTATTTCTTTTATTAAATTGTTTGTTAGGTCATAAAGAACACATTTACTCTTCTGCTTGAATAATCGCCTCCATTCTCGATCTGAAGCGGTCGCAGGCCCGTTTAAATGAATCACGGTCCATATCGGCGAATGCCGCTTCAATAGCGGCTCTCAATAATGCAACGTTTGGAAGTCTGAACTTGTTAGTGATCCTTTCAACCACGCTCCATACATAGAAGTCCAAAGGATTTCAATATGGGCTGTTGGGAGGCCAAAATTCTTTTGACCAAAACATGTCGACGTTGTCGGACAACCAATTTTTTCCTTGCTGGTGTTGCAAAACTTTCGTTGGACTTCTCGGACTCGTTATACTTCGCGACAACATCATACACAGTTGATCTTGGGTACCCGAAGAATCGAATGATTTCTGTCGCTGAGTGCCCAGCGCGAACACTTTCGATAATCGCGGCTCTTCGATTTTACTCCACACTTGGTTTTAACATTGCGACTGTTTCGAGTATATGAATGTTTAGTACATGCGTCAAGCTATTTGGACGCCAATTGCGACCTCTGGAAGTGATACAGAAAGGCAAGGACAATTCAAATTAAGTTTTGTCCGGATTTTGGTGCCGCACCCTGTATATATATATATATATATATATATATATATATATATATATATATATATATATATATATATATATATATAAATATATATACTTATATATATATATATATATATATATATATATATATATATATATATATACATATATATATATATATATATATATATATATATATATATATATATATATATATATATATGCATATGTATATAATATATATATATATATACATATATATATATATATATATATATATATATATATATATATATATACACATATATATATATATATATATATATATATATATATATATATATATATATATATACACATATATATATATATATATATATATATATATATATATATATATATATATATATATATATATATATATACGTTAAAGGCTAATAACATTTGACAGTGAGCAGTGAAAACTCATGCGGACCAAAAGATATCATATCGACGTTTTGCTGTGAAAACTTCGAAAGCCTGTCGAAAGGGACTCCAAACTCAATTATACGCACCCTCCATTACGGACCTGATTTAAATTCACGAACGGCCGCCATTGCTCCCTTTAAATTTCCAAGAGAACAGAAATGTATTAGCCGGGAATTACTTTAAAAGTGAAATGGTTTCTTGGTTATGTCAACATTCATTTGGTTTTTATTTCGGTTCAATTTAAATGGCATTTTTGTTTAATCTTGGTACAGTAATTTAATGGTATAGGTTTTGATTAAATTTTGTACCCTATATTATTGATTTATTTATGTGTTATTTTCTACATGTATAGGACATTTGGTGCAAACGTCGTCATTCTCCGAGTTTAACTCGCCAGTAGGAATTAGAAACATAAGTAGACCCCGAAAACGTGGGGAGCGATCACTTTTCCAATGCATGAGCTATGAAGGAAAAGTTGTGAAGCTTTTTAAAAATATATTTTTCATCACTACGGTCTACATGAATATACTTACCCCATTACCCGTTATGAATGTAAATTGTTTCCAGCGGATCGAGAACTATAAACTGTTCATGCTTACCATAAGACCGTAGCTTAGCGAACAATCCGTCCTGCCAAATACCCAACAGAACACGCAAGTGTCGTTGCACGAAAAATTACTCTTATCATTCTTTAGGCGGCCAAAAGTTGTTGAGAAATATCTTTCCTCGGTAATTTCAGCTCTGATGTACGGACTTTATCCTGCAGAAACTTTCTTTCATCCCTGAATCTTCGAACACACTCTTGAAAACTGTAGTTTTGGATAATCCAACTTCTTTAGGAAGCACCTGGATCCCCCTTCGTTGATCTGACAGTGGCATATCCACAGCAAGCGGGATGATTCTCTCACTTCTTTCCTCAACCAGCGTTCCTGAGCTGGTGTCATCTTGAATTGAGTTTCGGCTCCATTAAGACTATTTATACCAAAATTTTCAGTTCAAAGAGAAGAGTTCCATGCATTTCTTTACGTTTTTGGATCTAAAAACCTTCCAATTTCGAAGCAAGTTAGGGACAAATTATTGCACAGATCTTTTGCTTAAGTGAGGCAAAATAAATTTTTAACACCGGAACACCAAAAATCATATCTTTCGTTAAAACAAATAATTTTTCCTTATTTATACAGAAAATCTTCCTTAGGCAATAAGGTTAACTTGTGTTCTTTATTGGGTGGAAATTTTCTTTACTGTTTGGAAATTTTCTTTATAATAAAGGAGATAATCCATACAATAAAGGAAATTACTTATTTTAAAGAAAATCTTTGAAAGGTCACAATAGTCGTTTGAATAGTAGGTGATCCAAAAAATTTGGTTTTAAAAACAACACAAATTGATAAATGAGAAAAAAAACTTTATTAGAGAGATTTTGCAACACTTATTTTTCACATGCCTTTGTCGTTATCGTTATCTTACACATGCGTAGTTTTACCGCGAAGGAATTGCAAGGTTAGGTTAGTAATTATCTTCTATAAACTTAGGGGATCTTTTTTCGTTCATTTCAATGTTAGGCATACCGGTATTTGATGGGTCAACAAAGTTTCTAAATTAAAATTATTTCTAAATTAAAATTGTGGTTTCTATCACTTCCTTCAATATTTCCAAGGTAATACGAATGTGTGATAAATAAAATTTGATTTGAATTTGACACTATACACACTGTAATGTCTATAATTATCATTTCAATTTTTACGGTATTTTCTGAGCGGTTTGTACACCTAAGTAGGAAAACGAACTTTAAATAGCCTCTCTTAGAAGTTCCTAAATAAGGGACATCGTTATCCTTAATGAAGGATTCTCTTATTTTGTTTAAATACTGTGTAGGCTCCGAATGGTGGCCGCATGCTTCAAATAACGATAACAACCGAGTCCTTATATTTAATTTCTTCCCTTTACTACTGCGCAAGCTCCAAACGGTGGCCGCATGCTTTAAATAAAGATACAGACAGTGGCCTACTAAAATAAGCGTTGTAAAATCTCTCCATTGTATATTAAATTATAGCCCTTGGAAAAGTATTTTAAAAAATATTGTCACCTAAATGTCAATCGTTATGTTCCCGAGGCTTTTCTAAATAAGCAATGAAATTATTGATCATGACTCGACAAGTCGTTTGCCATTTTTTGCTGTCTCGGTTGGCTTTAATTCTTACACCAGATGTATCTTATAAGCATGCAAACATAAATCTAAGAGGTTGAACACTCGAGGTTTTATTTACGGTGTAGTTGCAAAATTATTGTTTTTTGGAAAACTCTCGCACACCAATTCCACACTCCGCTCTGGTGAAACAGTATATAGCGTTAAATTTTCAAAAATCAAGGTATCGATCTGTACTTCTACCTTGCTCTCCCCACTCGTTATGTTCACGCAATAAGACAATAAGATTCGACCCTACTTATGGAATACCTAATACAACAACTGTTGTAGAAGCGTCAGAATTTTCTAAATTAAAGAAATAGTAAATCATGGTGTTCGCTTAGTTTTTAAAATAGTAAGATATCTTAGAGATGTAAAATAATTTCCAATTCTTCATTTTTGCAATCTCTTTCATTCGTGTAAGCGTTGTTTTAGTTGGGATTCTTGGAAATCTATTCAAGCTAAGGGTGTTTCTTTACCTTTCATGAAATTTTGTGAATTCTTTTTGAGCTTGTTTTTTGTTTTAACCATTTTCAATAAATATATCATATATATCAACGTTTTTTACTCTCTGAAACCAACAATTTTTATATAAGCATCTTGTATTAACTTACTGCTATTAAAATTTTTCACATAAACAAGTGACATTATCAAACATACGCACTTTCATCAAAAACACTATAAAAATATATATTATCGTATCTAAAAATATGAAAAATAGGATATATAGGGTGTTTTATTTAAAAAATATAAAGTGAATGTCATATGATAAAGACGCAATTTGCGCCTGTTTCTGTTTCAAAATACTACCACTTCTTTTGCCCCACTCTTTAAATAAGCTACTTAGAGCAGTGGATTCACTGATAATCAATAACTCTGTACATATTATTTAAATAAACTTTAAAAGAAATTTTCTCAATTAACGTAGATTGAAGAGTAAGTTGGTGTGTGAAAAATAATGACGTGAAACCCAATTTGAAGATGATTTAATAAACTTCCAACCTGATATTTATTTTCTGTATTTCTTTTTCTGTAACCGCACGACCTTAAGTGGTCATCCAATAAAGCCACATATCCGGAAACTTTTGACATCTTCCTTAATACCCCCCATTTTTCAACAACGTAGGGGGATCTGACTTGAATTGACCGATCTGTCAAAAATAATAACGAATCATTCGCCGACATCAAAACGTACAGTTATATTCGTTACCACATCACTTTCAAAGTGATATTACATTTATTTTCTGACCCTCCTCGCCGAGAGATCCGTCCCTGACGGGCCTTTCATTCTTTTCGTCTTAACGTTGTACAAAAAAGCCCTTACGAAGCGAATTCCGAACGACGAATAAATATAATTGAAAGCTCCTCATGAATTTTGCAAAGTTGTACTAACATTGCCACTTTAATGTACTAGAATTTTTTATAATAGTTCAGGACATAGAGTGTTTGCCGTCTAAAAAGTATTAAAAAAACATAAGCTCGTAGATATCTGAATCCTTTTGACCATTAATCAACGTATCATTCTTGGATGAGGCACATTTCCACCTTTACTTCCACAGCAATAAGTGGAATAGTCACGATTGGAGTCCGACAAATCCAAAACTAAGGTATATAATAAAAGACTGTTTTTAGTCAATTTCCACTAGTTTATTTTGTGATGACGCAGCTTCTTTCCAATACCATCAATATACTTTAATCAGGTGCAATATTATAATTAAGAAATGATATATAATTGTAAACATTAAACCTAACTTGACAGTGTAAAATGTAGATCTGAAGAAGCTGCATCGACAGCGAAACGCGTCATCCCAAAATAAACTCGTGGAAATTGACTAAAAAATAGTCTTTTATTATATATTTATAATGAATTTCCATCAAGTAGAAGCTACAACCATCCGAAATTTGAAACAAGCTGATATAAGCTTCCTAGCTTCAAGCTACTTTAAGTTACTTCTAAAATGTGTAATAACTACGCAAAATATTTGGTTTTTTCAATCAGTGTCTCCAAAACCAAGTAACACCTAAGTACATAAATCTTAAAACTCACAACACCAGCAAAGCAGCCAAAGAAGCAGTTATACTCGCCAAAAGAAAATGGATATATACTGAGAGAAAAATCCAGTATAGCATTAAAGACTGACGTATCTCAAGGTAATCCACACAGAATTATTATTTAAACTAAATTTTATAGAATTTAGGATTTTAGATTCAAACACATGTGAAAAAGTAAAAAAAAAACAATAATACATAAAAAATATTTAAAACAATACGATAAACTACAGTATCTCATTCAACAAAAACGTATAAAAACACAAAATAAGAAAGAAAAAAAAATTTTTACCGATCGTCCATTCTTTAATCGATTTATTAACATTTCCAACACACCTTTTTCGGACAGGGAAAAAATCTTCTAAGAAAAGGTTTCAAACACAATCTTCAAACTAACTTCAATATCAAAGAAACGGAGACATTAGGTATTGATACAGAGATAACCTTGAAAGATAGTCCTAACAACATATTATCAAAATTTCAAACATCCGAAATTATTAAAAATGAATTCATATCTAATAACAATAACATCAACCACCAAGACTTAAGGACAATAAAAACCATTCAAAGTAAAGCAAAACAAAATGATGTAATCTTTACCAAAGCAGATAAAGATAACACAGTAATAGCAATAGACGAAATCGAATATATTAATAAAACGTTAGATTTTTTCAAAGCAGGAAAGTCCGAGATTTTGAAAAAGGATCCAACAAATATTTTTCAAGAAGAAATAAAATAACAATTTGAACAGGCTAAAGGTATCATTCACGATAAAAATAAATTTAAATTGATAAATAAGAATCCCCAAATCCCACACCTTTATTCGCTCATAAAACTACACAAACTTGATGACCCAATCAGACCAGTTGTTTCTTATATGTCTGCTGCATATATGACGTGATCCTTTTTAATTAATTTAATCAAATATCTTAGCAAATTTGAACCTAAATACAGTATCAAAAACTCGTACGAACTCGTGGATAAAGTTAAGAATATAACAATACCAGATAATTCTAAATTAGTTTCTTTCGATGTCAAAAACTTATTTCCAAGTGTTCCCCCAGACGAAACAATAATTTTAATTGAGAACCTATTAACAAAAAACAAAGTAAATTTAGTTATAAAAATGGACATAATTAATTTATTAAGAACTAACACAAAATTATTTTTCATTTAACAATAAATTCTACAATAGTAAGGAAGGGTTAATTATGGGGAGTCCATTATGCCTATTACTTGCCGAAATTTTCATGGACAGTATTGAAACAATGATATTTAATAACCATAATAACAATAGCAATAATTGTCTATACTGGTATCGATACGTAGACGATATAATTGTTTGCTTTACAGGTATGGAGAGATAATTAACTTACTTTTTACAGTACATTAATTCTTTACACATAAATATCAGTTTTACAGTGGAAGGAGAAGTCGAAGGGAAAATCAACTTCCTAGACTTAACAGTCAGTAAAACCATAAAAAAAAAACACATGAATTTGCAATATATCACAAACCTTGTCATACAGATACCACAATTCACAATAGTTCTCACCACCCTAACCATCATAAACTCGCGGCTTATTATAGCTTTATACACTAACGTGCATAGAAATCGGCCCACTGTAAACTTTTGACTTTAACTATATTTTTTTTAAAATTATTCATCAGATCAAAAAAAGAAATATGCTGTTTGAAAGACAATTTAATGTGAGTATAAATTTATCAAGAAGGCTTATCGTTTATATGCGTAGCAACCGGTAAACAAATGAAACGTGTTTATGTGGTGATTGTATCGAAAATAACAAATTTGTCAAATATTAAAATTATTGCTTTTGCAACTGAAATTTGCATATTAATTCGTTTTTCATAATCTCAGTAGTGTTTAAGTGTGTTAGTTTAATGCATACTACACCACAAAAAGCCGCCCAAGTTTTTGCTTTAATCGAAAATGGACTTAGTCAGCGAGCTGTTGCTAGACAATTGAATATGACACGCGCAGCGGTTCGAAGAGTGTGCAAACGTTATGAGGAGACTGAATCCTTTCATAGGCGACCTGGAACAGGCAGAAGGCGATTTACAACCGCTCGTGATGACCGCTTTATTGTGTCAACAACATTAAGAAATCGTCACCTTAATGCCGTTCAAGTGCAACGACAGCTCCGTGAGGTGCGAAGAGTGGCTATTAGTCAGTGGACAGTAAGACGAAGACTGCAGGAAAATAACCTGACCCCTAAAACATCTGCGATTGGTCCAAAACTTACTCCAGCTCATCGGCAAGCCCGCCTGCGTTTTGCACGGGATCATCTGAATTGGACGTTGGAACAATGGGGATCTGTTCTGTTCTCAGATGAGACCAGAATATGCCTCCATGGTAGCGACCGAAGAAGGAAAGTGTACCGAAGACCAAGAGAGCGATTTGCAGATTGCTGCTTTGAAGAGCGGAGTGCTTATGGAGGTGGTTCCTGTATGATCTGGGGTGCAATTTCTATAGGAGCACGAACCGACCCTGAGTTCATTCGTAGGGGCGACCGTGTTCACGGAAGAAGAGGTTTAACGGCTGCTAGATATATCGAGGAGATTTTAGCAATTTATGTGGTACCTTACGTCGACTACATTGGAGACGAATTTACCTTTATGCATGACAATGCAAGGCCGCACACCGCAAGAATCGTGCAAGATTACATTGCAGAAGTCGGTTTTCGGGTTATGGAGTGGCCAGCATACAGTCCTGATCTAAATCCGATCGAACATTTATGGGATGAGTTAAAACGAAGAATTCGAGCTAGACTTCATACCCCAAACTCGATCGCAGAGCTTATTGTTGCAGTAGAAGAAGAGTGGTTTAACATCCCTCAAGAAACAATAGCAAACTTGATTAGATCTTTGCCTAATCGTATGAGAGATGTTATTAGGGCAAGAGGAAGTCATACCCATTATTAAAAAATTAAGTTTTAAGTTTTAAATTGTCAATAACCCTATTTATGTTAATAATAAAAAAGCTTAATTTGCTTAATGCATTAATTTCACTATGTTAAACATAGGAAGTTGAAATAAGTTTTCGTAAATTTATACTCACATTAAAGCATATTAAATTGTCTTTCAAACAGCATATTTCTTTTTTTGATCTGATGAATAATTTTTTTAAAAAAATATAGTTAAAGTCAAAAGTTTACAATGGGCCGATTTCTATGCACGCAAGTTTACATAGACTAGCTAATATCCCCTTATCAGAGGACAATTTTACTAAAGAATTAAATACAAAAAACAAGTAGCCGTTAACAACGGTCATTCAGTTACTTTAATCGATAAAATCGTTAGGAAAAAACTTAGAAACAAGGCTATCTCAGAAATGCACTCATGTTTTAAGGACAGAAAAACCACATTTAAATTCTTAAGCTATTTCGGCAAACCAACAGAAAAACTGGGACAATTTTTAAATCAAAAAAATATCAACATAGCTTACAAGACTAACAATACTATAGGGAAGTATCTCAAAAACTACAAACCACAAATCAATAAAGATAATAAATCAGGGGTATATCAATTAACATGTGGGTCATGTCCTAAAACTTACATAGGACAAACTGGACGTACATTTATACAAAGAATTACAGAACACGAAAAAAGTCTCATCCATAGAAAGTCTAATTCAACATATGCTAATCATCTTTTAACAGAGATTCACACGTTTGATAAGAATTTCAAAATTTTACATACCCAACAAAAAGGTTTAAAACTAAACCTTTTAGAGACAATGCAAATAAATCGATTAAGGACTACAGGTACTTTACTCAACGACCAGGTAGATTTAAACAATTCACCATTATTGAATTTATTCTCCTAATTCCATGTTTGTGTGGGTTTTCCTATACCAACAATACAATTTAATTAGGTGTAATATTATAAGTGAGAAATTATATAAAATTGTAAACATTAAACCTAACTTGTAAAATGTAGATCTGAAGAAGCTGCATCGACAGCGAAACGCGACATCACAAAATAAACTAGTGGAAATTGATTAAAAATAGTATTTTATTATATATTTATAATCAATTTCCATCAAGTAGAAGCTACAACCATCCGAAATTCAAAACTAAGGGATCCAAAGCCTTTTCATTCCTCTGAAATGACAGCTTGCATCGTAATATAGTTAGTTCTGCAAGTAATATATCTGCTAATTCTCGTATCGTATAGTGCGGTTTATTCTCGATCAGTATCTTGATTTGGTCTTCATTCCTGATGGAGAATCTATCTGGATCTTTAAGGCAGAAATCACCGGCTCTAAACTATCACGTACGCACAGTTCTTCCAAGTAAAGCAGCTACTCTATAAGAAGCAGATATCTCGTTTTTCATTTGTATGACATTTTTGCCTCTCCGTTATTAAGAAATCATCAAATCCCATAAATACACTTTTTTCTTCCATCTTTAAGATCTGATAGAAATCAATTTGTCGTAATCCAACTAAAGATGAATAAAATATCACACCTTTGAATATGTACACAAGTAATTTGTTTGTAGTAGTTCTGATGTATTCAAACAAGCCTCGAGACCACCTACCAAAAATCAGCACGACCTTCTGAGCTACCCAATAATTTTTCAGGGTTTACTAAAGGCTGTCTCATAAGTAATAACTTTTATTATGCCGTTTTTACATATAAAGACTTATTCCATGCATATCAAGGATGAATTATCTACGTATACACATTTAAATAAAAGTATATTTACAAGACAATCTGAGAACATCAAGATCAGATAGGCTGAGAGTTTCATTGTATACAGAAAATAACCATAATTATTTTAATGTACTAAAAGCTGCCTATTTCGTACCAAAATTAGTAAAATACTATTTAAAACCTACCCTCGAACGCATAATTGAAAGCTGTATTTGATGCGGCGTGTCTTCCTGTGTCGCCTCCGCATCGCCCATTATTTTATTGGCTTCGCCTCGATTATTTATTTATGATTTAGTACTCGGTTTTTTCAAGAGCCTATAATCTCTAAATATGGTAATTTTTTGCGAATTGTCTTTTGTAGGAACGACGGAGAGGTATTTTTTATTACTGACGTGTGTTTTTCGAGGGTTATGATAGAGACTTTTGATGTGTAGAGTTTATTATTATTCCTTTTTGTTTTTGACGTTTATTGCTTCCGTTTTTTGCTAGCTTGCTGAGGAACGTCAGGCAGTCTGATAAATAAATTATGAAGAAGCTTTGAAGCATTCTGGGGCTCGAAACATAAAACTGTAAAGTCAGATTCAAGCTAAATAGTTTTAATGATGAAAATAAGAAATGGTGACATTTTGGAACGATTCGGACGTCAAAATAGGAATCGGCAATTCGCCTGTACATAAATTAATTTAAATCATATTTTCAGCTTTCGGAAACATAACGAAAACAGAGTGTGATGTTAAGATGTAATTGATCACAACCTATTAAAACTTTTAGGATCTTAAATTGCAAAGAACGAAGAAAATCATTAATTATTGATTTTCTTCGTAGCCTCAGTTTTTCACCTACCTATGCGAGCCGGTAACTCATACGTCGAGGAGAGTGAGTTCCAGCTATATAAACATATATTGTTAGAACAAAATTTTAGTAACATAGGAACTCGTTTCTTACAATAATAACTTAAAAAAGAAATGCTAACAACAGCTAATATCGCAAAAATTGTAGCAGGTGATCCGTAAAATGAAATTTAGCAAAAACTCCAGTAATAATCGTTGGGTAAAACTGTTCTAAGAAGAAAAAAATTGAAAAAAAAAAAAAATCCTTTAAAGAAATAAAACATTGTACTACTTGAATATATTTAGAATTTTACTTTATTGACCTCGCAACGTGATTTCAAGAATCAATCAGGAACAGGTCTTCTATCTCCCAAAGTTAAGTTTTCAGTCCAGAACTGCTGAACATGTGTTAGTTCTGAGACTCGGTTCGATAAAAACATCCCAAGAGTAGAAGTATCAACCACTGCTTAACACACGCCAGCCATTTAAAAACTACTCTTGTTAACGCCGTAATCAGAGAGAAAGACAGTCTAGCTAATTTTGAGCGACGCAGTTGCTCGCTCCTCGAGATACGCGCTAGTAACGATGCATGTCAAATATTTTCCTTTTAAAAATAGAGCCAGAAAATATAATATTGAGATAAAAGCCAATCTACTACCATGCTACATGTTACAGAAATGTATCACGCCTTAATATATAAGGTGAAAAATACAAACGAAATTCTAAAGAGATAAAATGGTCAATGCAACAAAATAAGACCCCGTTTTGTTGAAATATTACATTGCAGATTTGATCTAATGAGAGGTAAACATCTAATATTATTCTGACAGAAACCTTGCAGGGTAATGTAAAATAAACGCCTGTCCCAAAATATAAGATCCTGATTTTTGCCGTGGGCAATATAAAAATTCTGACCTTTTGTTTATGATAGGTTGCAGAGATGGACTTAAGAATTTTATACATTAATGAAAATAAATAAAATTATAAGTGTTTTTGGACATGTTTATTTATAGATGCATGTGATAAGATAAGATAAGAAGTACAAATATACAGTTTGAACGAATGGGGTTTACAAGAGGGGAGATATTATATAAATAAAAGTATATTTTAACTTAAGCCTAATTCGGTTTCACTATCACTATCATCAGCTGAGGTAATTATCAGTGGTTTTATATTATTTACATAAATATATGAATCTTCAACTTTAACAACGTGCCGAATGAAATTTTTCCAGCTTTCACAAGGTATGTCATTTATAACATTTTTTACTAATTCAACCACGCTTAAAGTATGAGAAACATTTTGTGCCCTTTTTTTTGATTTAACTTAATGTCAAATATGTTCAGTTGGATTAAACGCATAATAATAAGGAGGAAGCCGAAAAAGAGTGTGTCCCATTTTCTCAGCTATACTATCACAAACATATTTCTTTTTCCATTTATAGTCTTTCAAAACTTCCAAAAGATCACTTTTTTATAACTAAAGTCAAAATAAATGTCATTTTCTAACATATATTCCTGTATTTCCGATTTGGTGTTGGCTGCATCAGGAACCTTATTTAGTAGGCGACTATGGTAACTTGCAGTGTCCATAACTATAACACTATGTTCGGGAACATTTGGCAAAAGGGAATTTTGAAACCTATTTTAAAAAGTTCTGCGGTCGTGTCTTCGTGATAGTCCAAACTAGAATCTTTTATGTTTTTTGCAGATAATAGTAGACAATTTGAAACCCAGCCCTTTTCAGATCCCGCATGCAAAATGGTTATTCGTTTACCTTTATTTGAAGGTGCGTTAATCTGACATTTTGTACTGCTGTCAACCCACCCTTTTTGCATAGTGTCATCGGTGTCGAACTATGTTTCGTCAAGGTAAATTATTGGCCAATTCTCTGATCGATACTTTTTAATTTCTCGTAAATAAGTATGTCGCAAGATTCGTAATCTTTGTGACTCCATCACTACTTGCCTTTTGTTGATTTTTCAGAACGTGAATCCCATTCTTAAGAGAATTCTGTGAAAGGTTGATTGGCCACAATGTATATTGGTCCCGTCCTGCACCAGTCTTAATTTCATTTTGTCTAGTGTCGGCACCAACTGCTCTGCATACATAGAATTTATTTTTCTCCAGATGACGTCTTTTTCACAGTCGTCTACATGATGCATTTGAAAATCTTTACGTTTTTTCCTGTTCCTTAGTGATGGTTTTCCTACAGTACCCATAATCGTAGAAATTGGGGTTTTTGGTTAGTTCACTGGTTTCTTGCAAAGTACTTTGTTTATTCAAATTTCTTTTTACCGAACTGTCGCATGTCGTAAACATTTTTCACTATTTGTTTAGCGTCAAGTGATAAATGTTTTCTCTTGCGATAGCAAAAAAAAATTAAAAAAACCACAATTGCAATTTTCCCACGAGCGCCACATAATTAAAATAGAAACGTTACGTTGTAAGTTGTAAGTAAAACTAAAAATAAAAATAATAAAAAGTATCTTTCAAATCTTAATGGGCACCTGTGGTCATTAGGCCTATATTATCAAATACTTAAAGGGCTCCAAACCGAGTCGCCAGGTAGTAAATATATAGGTAAAAATAGATCCAATATGATTGCAGGTGCAAGTGAGGGCGGTATACAAAGCTGGTAAAATATTTTTTTTTTATCGTAATACCTGGCAACTACGCACAAAACCTTAATAGGGTCGTTTATTGCCCCATTGAAAAAGCAAAAAGACAGGATCTTATATCTTAGGATTTACTTTACTGTAAAAATGAATGTTACGTCTTCTACAGAACACGATATAAAATAGAAACTATATTGTTCTAAGCGACCATAATATCGTTTTCTTCTAGCTTCACGAAACACATTGTATCCATATACGTGTTGTCAAATTTTATCCTCCATGAACACGGTTGAAACGGACACAAAGCGCTTTTTTATTACAACAATAAATATTTAAAAGCTGTATATACAAGAGAAAAAGAACCGTTTTAATTCGACAGCCCAGTTCGCAATACTGCGGCGATATTCTGAAAAATATGATCGCCTTTTGCAACAGATAAACGCTTTTCTGTCATCGTATACCACCTCGTGGATTCTGCCTGCCTGTGTGCAACTTTTTGTCTTTTTTATTGTTTGTTAATTAGTTGAAATTCCATTGACGTAGATACGTATTTTTATTTTTGACAATTTTTTATTGGCGCAGCGTACTGGTTGCAGTGCAATCCCTAACGCGGTCTAGAACTCAAGCGGAAGTAGTATTACATGTTGGTTTTAAATCGATGGAGACTATAATACGTTGGTTGCTGCGTCCAATATCCAGGGTGTTCAAGGTAAAAGAACACGGGAGGCTGTCATCAGCAGAGCAATAAATTGTTTTCCTCCGGCCTTGTCTAGAAAGTCGTTAATATAAAAGGGAAATAAATAGAAAATAGTTTGAAGGTCTACCTACTTTAATAACGAACGTATCAGCAAAAATTCATCGATTAATATTTTTTAAGAACCATCATTTAAGAAAGACATGAGTAAAATCTTTCAAGCACAGCAAGAGAGCGCAGTTTAACTAACAGTCCACCCTGGTCAATATAGTCAAAGGATTTTAACACGTCAGACGCAACCTATCATGACTTTCCAGTTTGCTCAGTTGTATTGTTCCAACAATTTGTATATTATTATTTATTTAACCACATGGCTTTTATATTTAATTTAACAGTAAGTAGTCCTAGATATTACAAAATATTATAGCCCAGTTCCATCTTATCAAACTCTGGGTGACATGCGTCTCTACGAATTGTCGGACAGTTGGTGTAGTCACCAGCAAGGATCCGATGCCCAATATTTTGCTTGAGACTCTATGATATTATACCTATCATTGACAGAAATATAGGATTTATATGGAAGCTATTAATGACCCATTACCTTACTATTTGGGCTTCCAAATCCCTGTATTTGAAGATTCATCCACCAATACAATGTCCAGTCCACAGTGAGTCACCGTTTGAGGTTATTTCAGATAATAAACAAATATCAGGTCTGGGAAAAAGTTCGTGGGTTTTTTTTAGTAAAATTCAACTGTTTTTCTTATAGTGTGAAAATGAATTTATTTAAATCAAATATGCTCCATTATTATCAACAATGTTTCGCCATTTTTCGAGTAGAGTCATGATGCCATCGGTGAAGAACTTCTGTGGTTTCTGGTTGAAAAACTGAATCAAGTGGTTTTCACAGCCTTTTTTTGAAAGCAGCTTAATTCCATTGAGAAAGTTCTGCAGAGATCGCAACAAGTGATAGTCAAAGGGTGCTATGTCTGGACTATACGGTGGATGCATCAAAACTTCCCAACCAAAGTCTCACAATTTTTGACGGGTCATCAAAGAAGTGTGTGGTCGGGCGTTATCATGATTGAAGACAACACCTTTCCTATTAATCAATTCGGGCGGTTTTCTTTCAATTGCCTGGCGTAATCTCTCTAGTTGTCCACAGTAGAGTTGAGAATCAATCGTCTCACCAACTGGAAGTAGCTCATGGTGGACGATTCCCTTTCAGTCCTACCACACACACAGCATCACCTTTTTCGGCGTCAAACCTGGCTTCGCGAACGCTTGTGACGGCTCACCATCCTTTGTCCACGATCTTTTTCGCTTCCGATTGTCGTACGTGATCCATTTTTCATCTCCGGTTATGACACGTTTTAAAAATGGCTCGATTCCATTGCGTTTCAGGAGCGCATCGCAGATGTTAATTCGGTCTATCATGTTTTTTGCGCTCAACTCATGAGGAACCCATACATCGAGCTTCTTTTTGTGGCTAGCTTTGTGTAAATGGTTTAAAACCGTTTTTTGGTCAATATCGACACTGCTGATATGCTTATCTTGCTGGACTTTTTCAAGAATTTCATCAGCTTTTTCAGTGATTGGGCGACCAGAGCGTGACTCATCTTTCACATCAAAATTACCAGAACGGAAGCAAGCGAACCATTTCCGCGCAGCAGATTTTGATAAAGTACCTTCACCGTACACAGCAAAATTTTTTTCACAAGCCTGCGCAGCGTTCTTCCCATTGTCGTAATAATATTGCAAAATATAGCGCAATTTTCATTACTGTTCTCCATTTTCAAACGCTAACAACTTTCCAACCACTGCACCAATGTTTATACACTCAAACTAACGCTCGAAGTGTCACCTTTCCAACGAGCGTTTAGTGGTGTCGCTGCGATCTGTGTTTCTCGAGTTATTTGCAATTGGGTCTGGGAAAAACGCCACGAACTTTTTCCCAGACCCAATATATAAATTGGCACGCCACTGTTTATAAATCTACACCTTTATACAATAATATATTTTTATTGTTCTCTCATTTACCAAGAAACAAGCATGCAAAACAATTTGGAATGTTTTGAAGAGCAGTGTTTATGCCAACCCGTCCTCGGCGAAACGATTTGCCAGTGTGTTCAAACCGTTTGTTTTTATTTTTTAAAAGATTTTACAGTATCACCTTCATTCCACAGCTTCATTCCTGAATAATTAAAGTCGAATGTGAGTTTAGAAACGAGAGGAGATTTTTATGTAATGGATTTTTATATTCTAAGGTATGGTATTTTGGTTATACCATTTAAAGATTCAAAACTCGTCAGAGATGTAAAAAAAAAACCAGCCAAGGGCAAGTCGGTCTTGCGCAATTAGTGTTCCGTACGGTGATTACCTTCAAAATACTTACCTAGGCTAATTTAATTAGGTCCCTGACATGTACAGTCCCTGGCCAAATTATTAGACGCACTGTATTTTTTTTAGTAATTTTATGTTTCTTAAGAGTTTTTATGCAATAATGGTATATTTAAACTACAATATTATTGATTTTTATTTAAAAGAATTGTTGTAGACTACATATTTGTATTTATTTTTAACATATGGCAACACTGTGTTGACAAAGTGATACATGAACGTAAACAAGTACAAACCTGTATCAGTCGCGATCGGAATCGAGTCAGGTACGGACGTGTTTCTGTGGCTTTATGGACTGTGATTGTTTGTTTAACAGTTTTATACTACTCAGTTATTAGTTTATTTTGTATGCAGTGTTTTAAAAAAGTAATTGGACTATTTTCATTATGGGTAGAAAAGGCGATCTTTCATCACGTAAAAAAGCTGACGTGAAGGCCCTTGTGATTGCGAAAACATTTACAAACCGAGAAATATCACGAAGATTGGAGGTTTCTGAAGCTAGTGTACGACGCATAAAAAAGAAAATTGAGTCAGGGAAGGAATTAAGCCCGAAAAGAAAGAAAAGATGCGGTAGAAAACCAATTTTCACTCCACGGTCAGAGAGATGTTTGAAAAAAATTTGTGTAGAAAACAGATTTGCTACCACAAAGATAATAAAATCACAACTCCAGGATGCTAGCGTAAATGCTTCGGAGCGCACTGTTCGAAGAAAATTGAAAGAATTAGATTTTAAGGTCTGTCGCCCCGCCAGGAAGCCCAAGTTAACAGCTGCAATGAAAGCAAACCGCCTGAAGTGGGCCAAACAATGGCAAGACAAAGATGTGGACTTCTGGAGATCGGTAAGATACAGCAATTTAATCAATAATTGATACATTATTATCATTTTCAGTTAAATAAAGCAAATAAACATGGAAGTTTATATATTTTTCCTATTTTTGACAGGTCTGCTTCAGTGACGAAAGCACATTCGAAATTTTGCAGAATAAAGCTCAGTATGTGCGTCGTCGTCATGGAGAAAAGTTTCATCCTGATTGTGTCCTCCCGACGGTTAAACATCCCACCAAAGTGATGATTTGGTCAGTCATCAGCGGTAAGGGCACTGGACGTCTGTACGTCGTCAAAGGAATAATGAGGCAAGATCAGTACAAAGAAGTATTACAAAATCGGTTGATTCCGCAGCTCAGAGAATGGTTTCCAAATGGGGAACCATTTACTTTCATGCAAGATGGAGCTCCCTGCCACACTGCTCGGTCTGTTAAAGCTTTTTTGGCAGAAAAAAATATCCCTCTGTTGGATTGGCCCCATTAAAAATGTGTGGGAGCTGATGAAAAGAGAAGTGGCTAAAGATGTGATTACCAACAAAACCCAGCTCCTAGAAAAGATTATTCATGTGTGGAATCATCATCCTCAAATGCAGGAGACAGTACAATCTTGCATTGATAGCATGCCGCGCAGAATTAAAGCTTTAATAGCGGCTCAACTAAATATTGACTTTTACTAACATTAATTTCACGTTTCTTTAAAACTTAATAAACTTATGCTTTTCTAAATTAATGCTGTTTTATTTATGTCAAATAAATAGGTAATTGATTGGATAATATAAAAATAAAAAAACAAATCAATTTAAAATAATAAAACGGTACAATATCACTCGATAATTAATATTTTACATGAAATCTTGCAGTGCGTCTAATAATTTGGCCAGGGACTGTATATATTCTAAGATCTAATATGTATTTTCACATTTTTTCTTAGTCAATCATATATAGCAGAGGTGTCAAACTCAATATATTAAATTTAGAATGTGTAGGCGGGCCAGATTCAAATAAAAAAAATGTACTGAATTATTATAGTAGTTATAGCGTCTTAGCTACCTAATAGCCAATATACCAATCTAGCTCAATCTAGAATCTAGTAAAATATTTACTACCTAAATATTTGTACAATTTTAAGCAAACAAAATAAAATTATTTTGTTTCCGTACCTATCCGTTGGTGTGTGTACTGAAAAGTATATTAAAAAACCCCCACCATGTTATCAAGCCAAATAGTTGTTTTTAAATATCAGATAAATATCAAACGTAATGCATTCGTGATAATTTTCTTTCAATCTACACTTTATGGATATGAATTTCCAAAATTTTTTGAAAATATTTTGATCAGTAATTTTCGAGATAGGCGGGTCACACCGATTATTGGTAATTTTTTTTTACAATAATACAAAGAAAAGTGTGCGCAAGTATTACATCATATATATTTTTGGACTCGCTTCACAAGCTTGCATTTAAAACCCCACTCGGTGACCTAGTTAATCTTGTTTTTCACTTTTGAGTTCACCCCCTAAAACTAAACCTTTAAGTCAAAATTTAACTTTCAAAATTATATCGCTCTGATTGAGCTACCAATTCCTATACTTGTACGAAATTTCAAGAAAGAGAAAATCGGGTGTGACAGACAGACGGACGGACAAATGGACACCGAATTGATCCCATAAGTGTTCCGTACGGACATTGTTGACACGTTTATATTTAAACGCGATCCAACATTAAACTTAAACTAGGGCGACTATACCGACCCTAATATCGACGAGTAACGATTTGGTTCAGTGTTGTCAGATTTCTAAAATTTAAAATATTCAGTAGTTTAAAGAGTTGATTGATTGGTCCGTTACTTTGTGACAGTACATTTTAACAATAAAATTACTTAATTAATTTGTTAACTGACACTAAATATATTTTTATTAAGAGTTACAAATGCGCTGTCGCGATTTTATAGTACGACTACATTTTCAGTCGCTTAACTAAGTGTTAATTAAGCATTTGAAAATGTAGTTGTACTACGAAATCGCGATAACACATTTGTAAATCTTTACAAAAATATATTTAGTGTCAGTTAACAAAGTAATTAAGTAATTTTATTGTATTTCGTAGTTTACCGGCTTTCGCAGTATTATTAAAATTCTAATCTAATGTACAATTATCGTACGTGGTTCTTGCTAATAGAAAAGAACGTAAATAAAATTATAGCAGCTAAATATTTTTCTAAATTTCTGCTTTAATAAGGTTTATACAAGCACATGTAACTTGCTATTAAAATTAACAAATATACATGACAACATCGCTACTCACACACAGCCGATTTTACTAGAAAACCACGTGGGATTATTCCGGTTTTTAGCGGAGTCGCATGGAAACCGATATGAGGAAATTTTTACCATAAGACATGTAGGAATTTTGTCCACTATTTTCTACTTATCCTTACCGCACTTATTGAAGTTAATAATGGATGATTGATTTGGCGGAAAACGATATTATGCACGACGTACTTTCTTCATTCTTTTTTAGTGTCTAGAATTATGGCCCAGATTTGTCTGTCAGATTTAAAAAGTATCATTTGAAACGTAAGTTCTAAAAAAAAGGATGCTCGCCAGGTATTTTTTTGTATATTTGTCTGGAAAATTAAAACTTTCTGTATAATGTTGTACACGTGTAGATATCAAATCTGGAAAGTGGTACTATTGGAGCAGAGCTAGGAATAGGTGAGCTTTCAAGAAATGATACCGTAAATAATGAGTACATTGTCACTCGGTAAAACTCATATTACCACAGACAAAATATTTTCTTTGTCTCCCTAATAATTTCTGATTTTTGTTCTCATTAGGTATAAAAATAAAAAACAATAAGCCGGTCAAGTGCAAGTTGGACGGTGTGTATTTAGTGTTCCATACTGCGATTGCCTGTAAAATAAAAATTTTTGTTATGGAAGTATAAAATGATCATTGACTTCATAAAACACATCACAAATAAGTTTTCAATAAAAGAATTAAGAGCTCAGATTACAAAGATGTCAAAGTCAGATACTGACGCAGCAGACTAATTAGACCAACCAGACTAAGTCAGAAAGTTCTACGTGGCATCTTAAGAACTAATATGTATTTTCACATTGTTTGTCAATAACGTAAGTTATAGTTATGGCATCTTAGCTACCTAATAGCTAATAAATCAATCTATCTCAATCTAGAATGTGGTGGTAAAAGTTTAAAACAAATATTTACTACCTAAATATTTGTTGAATTATAAACAAAATAAAATAAAATTATTTTGTCTCGGTACCTAATACTTAAAGCAGTAGCTATTAGTCTCGGTTCAATTCGCAACTTTCGACGAAATCAACCTTCACCATTTTGGCGGTCAACAAGTTTTTGTTTGTACCAGATAAATTATCAAACCTAATGCACTCGTGAAAATTTTCGCTTAACCTACACTTTATTGAGACTATTTCAGAATTTTTTCAAAATTTTTTGATCAGTACTTTTTGAGATAGCATGGGTGGGCAGGGGTTGTGGGTCGGTCTTGCGCAAATAGTGTTCCGTACGGTGATTACTTTTAAAATACTTACCTAGGCTAAATTAATTAGGTCCCTGACATGTATATATCTTAAGATCTAATATGCATTTTCACATTTTTTCTTAGCCAATCATGTATAAATAATAATTAATAATAAATTATTCTAGCTCAGTCTTGAATCTAGTAATAAAAGTGTAAAACACATATTTACTACCTAAATATTTGTTTAATTTGAAACACACAAAAGAAAATTATTTTACCTCCGTACCTATATGTTGGTGTGTGTACTGAAAAGTATATTAAAAAAAGGTCCACCATATTGTCAATAGTTGTTTTTAAATAAATTACTAAAGGTATGCACTCGTGATAATTTTCGTTCAATCTATACCCTGTGGAGAATATTCCAGAATTTTTTCAAAATTTTTGATCAGTACTTTACGAGATAAGGGGAGGGACAGCGATTTTTCGCAATTTTTTAAACATAATACACAGAAAAGTGTGCGCAAGTATTACATTATATATATTTTTGAACTAGTATTTTTACAAGCTTTTATTTGACACCCCACTCGATTACCCCCCAAAATTAATCCCTTAAGGAGGTTGAGGTGAGATAGTCCCAACCAAAAGTTTTGATTGTTGTGATTTAGAAATACTTTGTATTAAATAATTAAAATTTTTTATAAGACTAACGATGGTTATTATTATGATAATAAATTCATTATCTTATTTATTGTTTATTTAATTTTATTAAATAATTTGACATGAATGGATTAACTTTTGGATGTTTTGTACAATCTTATCGAAAAAAAAATGTGGAAAATAAAAATTAATTATATTTTATAATTTTTAAAAAATTAACAAAGCAAATAATATGAAAACAATAAAAGAATTAAAAAAAATTATTTTAATAGTTAAAAAAATAGGTAATTAATAAAAAATGATAATTAAAAAATCTTAAAATTCCGGTGTCTCGAAGCGGCAACGCTGTAAAGTAATTTACTATTGGCATTACTGATATGCTTCTATATAGATATGTATATTGAATTTTGTGGTTATTGTGATCAGCTGATGTAAACAAATAAAAAAAATGGATAATAATAAAAAATCAACAAATATTGATAAAAATGGTAAAAAAAAATTATATGGAAGCGAAAAGGTATTACTGAGGCTGTATACAATCAAAGATTAAGCCAACAAAGTGTTGGTAAACGGAACAGAAAATCAAGTGTCTCCTAACCTCTATGACAGTGGTTGTCGAATTGTTGACATGCGATCCCTTGGGGAATACTTAAAATGTTCTTTATGTAATGAAACTCTTTCATTATGTTATATTACTAATGAAAAACGCTGTGGTCTAGCATCACTACTAACCATAAAGTGTGATAAATGTCACAACACACACAGACGGTACACAGATATCGAAGGACAATAAGGAACATTATAAGGTTAACACTGAAGCTGCACTAGGTAATTATAAATTAAACAAGTAAATTAATTAAATAATTAAAACAAATGCTTTAAATTATTTATATTTATTTTATTTATCAAAACTAATACCTATTGCAAATTTATGATTAGTTAAACTTAATATTATTTACTTGAACCATATGTTTTAATTATATAAACTTGTACTATACAATTTAAAATATTTAAATTTCCCGCCATTACTACCAAATACAATGTTGCCGCTATTTCAGAGATAAAAGGTAAATCATTCACAAGTACCTCCCATAATTGTTATTTTTCATAAAGTTAAAGCTTTCTAATTAAATTTGAAAATTTTTTTAAATAATTGCGAAATTTCAATGTCTGACATAGTTAAATTTCCTATTGATGGCATTTTTTTTTTTTTTCATTTGTTATAACAAAAAAGTGTCATTTTTATATCAGATTGACGTATTCTCCATAGAACTATATGTATTGTTAATTTCGATTTTTATTTAAATAGGTTTCCTAAAGACCTTAAATTTTTCACAGAAAATTTCTAAACTAATTAATCTATCGAAATAAATCTATACAAAATAGTTTTCATATTTTACGTTTAACGCCGTAACCTCCTTAAGTCAAAATTTAACTTTCAAAACTATACGGCTCCGATTAGGCATCAATTTCTATATTTGTGCCAAATTTCAACTTTCTATGTCAAACAGTTTCGGAGAAAATCGGGTGTGAAAAGCAGACAGACAGGCGGGCAGAGGGACAGACGAACAGCGAAGTGATCCCATAAGTGTTTCGTACGAAACACTAAAAATGGAGGTAAACACATTCTTTCTGAAAAACTATAATACGAAAAGTAGTTTGCTTAATAAAAATAAATGTCAGTGTAAAACAGGAGAACCTAAACTCGAAACGGTGGGAATTCGAGAGAATGCACTAACACGTAAAATGTTGAAAATTGTTTCTTTTAATGTCCGTCCTCGAAAATATCGTATTATATTATCAGTAAACGCCTTCGAGCTCGGCAATGAGAGCCATTTAAAACTGATTTTGATAAGGAAAAAAGCGCTGCTGGTTTCGGAAAAAGGATTTGTTTCAACTTCTGAAGAATTCAGATAGTGCACCTGCTCGAGATAATAAAGTTATGTAATGTAAATAAAGATAAAATTTTGCATTCAAACAGATTTTATGTTTACATTGTAGTTGCTTTAAAAATTATTTAAAAAAAAATGCGATATCGCTGGGTTTCAGTTAGGTTCGTATATGTTACACAATATCCGTTTATCTGTCTTATTATGTCTCAATACGCCTTTGCTTTCTCAGTGTAGAAATCGAACTTAGACTGATGCTTTCTACAGGGGATGAACAGTCCCGAGACATTTGCACAAAACAATGTTTTCAGCAAAAATCGATTTTATTCGTCAAGATAGATTCCTTCAAGGGCGATACCCTTATTCCACTATTTGGATATATTTTTTTTATGGGTCTAGCACATGTGCTGCAGGGAAGTCCCTAAAGCGCTACAGGAGCGACACGTTTGCGAAAAAGCGACTCACCTTGTTCTTGAATTGCTGTAAATTGTACTCGGTGGAAAACTCAGTCCTGGGCAAATTATTCCAAAGGGATGATGTTCTCCATATAAAAGACTGCTTAAAAAGCTTTGTACGAGGAGTAACAAGTTGAACCTCAGACGGATGTGAAGTATTAGCGCGACGTGTATTTCTAACAGGCACCGCTCTAGGAGGAATTAAGCGGGCTACATCCTTCGAACACTTACCACGAAAATACTTGTAGAATAGGCTCAAGTCGAAAACCATTCTTCGATGTTCCAGCGAATCAAGGCTACCGGTCAGTTCCGGGTCTCCAATCAGACGAACAGCTCTTCTCTGAATAGAATCCAACAAATGCAATGTATGTTTGGGAGCGGAGCCCCAAACATGGGAGCAGTATTCCATAGTTGGTCGAATTTGAGCTTTGTAAAGAATTAACAGTTGTTATGGAGTGTGAAGCTTTCTGGTTCCAAATAATATTCCCAACTTTTGAGAAACTGTCCTTGCTATTCCTGCGACATGTTCATGCCAGGACACATTTGCTCCCAAATTAACGCACAACAAATTGAGTGACGATGTTAGAAGAATGGAGTGCCCCGCCATAACTATGTCGGGTTCAGCAACGTTAACTTTTTTAGAAAAAACTGCCACCTGGTTTTTTGTAGCGTTAAATTCCACTTGGTTACTGTCACCCCCAGATAGAATTTCTTCCAGGTCTTTGTTAAGTTGAACGAGTTCCCGCTGTTTGCGGATATTCGTCTGAGTAGCCGATGTCCGAGGGTTCAAAGTGAATGAAGAGATAAGCGTACTGTCATTTGCAAAGCTGTAAATTGGGTTTTCGGTCTTTTCCAGCACATCGTTAATGTAAATGAGAAAGAGAGTAGGAGATAGTATGGAGCCTTGGGGTACACCGGCGTTGTTAGTGAAGATGTTAGACAGAAATCCGTCGAACGCTTTCTGAGGAAACATGAGAGCCACAAACAGAACTTTTCAGATATACCATAAGAGCGTAGCTTAGCCAACAGTCCACCGTGCCAAACACGGTCGAATGTCTTGGATATGTCAAGAACAACATAAGTCAGAAGATTTCCTGTTGATCTATGTTTACGAAAGCCATATTGGTGATCGCTAATAATGTTGAATCCTTCAAGAGATTTTAGAAGATGCTTTCGATATTATTGAAAGCAGTGCGACTGGTGGGTAGTTATTTGGCAAGGGCTTCTTGCGTGTGTCCACGATAATTCATTTTTGGTAAATGCGATTCTAGCGATTCAACAAAAAATCCGTAGATAGAATCTTTGTCTACGGCGCAAAAGTATCAGCCGATTCCGAACTTTTGTCGAAATCACGTAAAATCCAAAATGACTCACTTGTTTACGCTTCGGTTCGAGGCAATCTTTCTTGGTTCCCATCCAAAAGGGCCCAAAATGACATGTATATTAAAAAGTCGGTGTCCTTTGTGAAGATAAATCATTTTAACGAGACGAAAAATGTCGACGACTTGCCAAAACGTCACTCCGAAAGCCGAAAAACGAATCGTGTCTTTGTTTTCACGGACCCGAAATTGACGTCAAGGAGTGGCAAAATTAAGAAAATCTGGTTTGAATGTGTCCCATAAGACCATCAGATATATATCTTCGTGCTCATAATGTTAAATTCCGAAGCACGTTGAAGAAACCTTTGCTGAGCGAAAATTACGTCGCGAAGCGGCTCGCTAGGGCCCACGATAAGATACTAGAGTGGTCCTCACAATCGCCGGACGCCAACCCTATTGAAAACGTTTTCTCTCTTGTAAAGAGAAAGCTCAGGAGAAAAATTCTTGAGAACTTTGACTCAGTTGTCTCGCGAGATTTGAAAAATTTGGAGACAGCATGCCTCGAAGATGCCAGGCAATTATTGATGCAGGAGGCGATACCGATACGCCGTTATTAGCACACCAAAGAATACATTGAAAGCAAAAAATGTTCTCCAATCACATTTTTTTCAAGAATACAAGCGGTTACGTTCTTACTTAACAGGCTTTATCAATCAAAAGAACTATTAAAATTTTAAGTAAAACTGTCACTTTGCACATTGACATTAATGTGTAAACATTGATATCACTAGTCAACACAAGTCTTGTTTCCTTTATTTTTTTTTCTGTTATTGGGTATTTCTATGGCCCTGACTATGAAAAAAATACTGGGAGATTGCTAACAGCTTTACCTTTTGAAATATACAGTTTTATTATTTTGCCAAAAAAATACAAAAAAATAATATATATGTTAACAAAATTTCTATTGAACACTAGCAAATGATCTTTTATAAGATTTCCTTGAATGAACGACTTTAGGTAGATCTCGTTGCAAGCTCCAGCAGTAGTCTGCCATCATATGTGAGTCCCACCGCCCCTGATAACGCTCTTCCATTGTCGGAAGATCCTGATGAAATCTTTCACCCTGCTCCTCACTAAAATCACCCAGATTTTCTGGAAATCGGCCTAAATGCGAGTGCAGGAAGTGGATTTTTATGCTCATGTTGCACCCTAGCTCTTGCAAGTTCGATAGCATGTACTCAACAAGCTCGACATGGTCGTCAGATTTCTTTTTGCCTAGGAAGCTACTCATAACCAAAACAAATGAATTCCAAGCTTTCGATTCGACTTCAGTCATTGATTTGACAAAATTAGGATCTTTCACGAGTTGCCTAATCTGTGGCCCATTGAAAATACCAGCTTTCAATTTTTTTGAACTTAATGCTGGAAACTTGAGTGAAAGAAAATTAAAACATTCGCCACTTTTGTCAAGCGCCTTCACAATCTGTTTCATTATGCCGAGTTTAATATGAAATGGTGGAAGTATGATGAGGTCTCGGCTAACTAAAGGCACGTTTATAACATTTTTTGTACCAACTTTTAGCTCTTCTCGCACTGGCCAAACTTTTTGTGACCAATGGTGTTGTTTGTCACGACTATCCCAGAGACACATGAAACAAGGGAATTTTATGTATCCCCCTTGTTGACCTAAAAGAAAGTTAACCATTTTCAGATCAACACAAATGACCCATTTGTGGTCTTGATACTTAATTTTTTCCATAACCTTAGAAACATTTACGTATTCTTCTTTTAAAGTCGTCGAATGTGCAATAGGTATAGATCCGTACTTGTTACCGTTATGAAGCAAAACACACTTTAGACTTCTTTTGCTGCTGTCTATGAAAAGACGCCAATCACTAGGTTGGTACTGTTTTAATCCCATCTGCTGCAAAATACCACCAACATCGTTACAAATATATACAATATGAGGAACCCATGGCTTATCCACAATTTTATTTTAAAGTATTGATGATACGCAGTTTTCACAAAGTCCGATATAGGTTTTCGATATTTTGCAAATATATATTCACCACAAATATTGCAAAAACAATCGGGATTAAGCACACAACATCTTCTTGACGAAGCCATATCTAAAACAACAACAAAATATATTTTACTGTCCAATAAAAACGAAAATCTAAGTAAAAATAGTAAATGAGGGTAGTTAGCTATAACTCAAAAACAAAAGCTGTTAAAGAAAAATTGTTGCCATATTTAAAAAATACGCGTCAATTTGAGATAGAAACAAAAAAAAATCAGAGGAAACAAGCAATTTTCTTTTTTTTGTTGACCAGTGTATTTTTACGGCTGTAGAAAAAAATTATTTTTCGGTTTAGAAACTGGTCAGAAAGTAATCATTTTCCGAACGAATGTCCAAAAAACACATTTCAAGATGTAAAAATTAATAACTTAGATAGAATTCGTTATTTAAATTATTATCAAAATCACCCCGAATCCTTTAAATCTAGACAGATGATGTCACCGAAATTTGCTTTATTTCCTTTTCCGAGCACGCACGTCAAAGGGAATAATGAAGGGTGGTATGCACTGCAGTGGAAAGTTTATTTTCTATTAAAGTCAGTAGTGGCGTTATGAAATTCTTAAAAAATATAGTACATTATTCCACGAGCAGATATGGAGATTACTGTATCGTCCTCTTTAACTAACACACATCGTTTTATAATTTACACATTTCAATTTAAACAATAACATAGGCCAACAAAAAAATTTGTAAAATCTTTTTAAACCAATACATCTAAGTGTTCTGTATTTTTGGGTGCTGAAACCGTATCTGGTATCGTTTTTTTTTATCCCCCACAGTTCTCTCATAATATGACATCGATTAAACTTCAAAATAGGAATCATTGCAGTAAACCAAATCCTCTTCCTGCTTGAAAAACTGAGCAAACTGTTGATCTCTTGTTCTATAATGGTATATAGATGTTCCAGATTTCAATAAATGTTATTCTTTCAGCCTAGAACAATTCTGCTTTTTCCTTAGTCAAACTCAAATCTCTCACTAAATCATTTAACTCAGCTTGTATAAACAACTGTGGTTTTAAACTTTCTAGAGAACATTGAAACATATCATTATCCGGTCGACTTTCATTAAATTCGGGACTGGACTGTAAAACATCATCAATAGACTGAGGTAGCTCAGGGACAGAAAGTCCCGGTCCATGTCCTACCGGCCGATTAGCTGAAGTAAAGTTAGGATAGACAATTACTTTCTTATTTTTGGAGTTATATTCAGAAACATCAACGCTGCAAAAATAACAATCATTTTAATGATTTTCTTGCTCTCTCCATACCATCGGTACTGCAAATCTAAAAGCTTTCTTTTCTTTCTTATACCATTTCTTAAGATCCTCGACACAAACATAACATACTTTGTGAGGAGCCCAACATTTTTCTTGATTACCGATTTCTACACCAACATATGCAAAGTATACTTTTTTACAAAGTCAGTAATGTTTTTTAACTACAAACTAACCACGTATTTAAGAAAAGAGTTTTTACAACCACGATTAGCCATACTTAAGTGTGAATTAAAGCACATGGGTTAAACAGTGCAATGCGAAGTTATATGAACAGGAAGAAAACAAACAGCTGTGACATTTATCGAAACTGCCAACCTAATAACATTTGATTTTGAGTGTAATCCATAAAAATATATTTAAATCTTTCTACGTGTCTATCGGCTATCAAAAACTGTGTTCCTCTCCTATTGCAAGACAAATACTTATATCAAATTTGAAATTATTATTTCATTTCATTGTGTAGTTATCATGCCAAAAGGCAGACAGACCGAATAATAGACACAGACCGGCAGCCAGACACATCGCAATTGACAAACCAACACTACATATATTTTATAAAATTTGACAAACTCGTTGATAAGTTACAGATGAAAAAGAATGAATACAGCCTGTCAAGTAAGATCGACTCCGCGATAATTCATTTTTGGTAGATGCGATTCTAGCGATTCAACAAAAAATCGGTAGTAAAAGTAAAATTCAAAATGAGTCACTTGTTTGCGCTATGGTTCGAAGCAGCCTTTCTTTGTTCCCATCCAAAGGGGCCTAAAATGACACATTCCGTGGCCGCTAAATATATTAAATAGTCGGTATCGTTTGTGAAAAAGTGGTAAATTATTTTAATGAGACGAAAAATATCGTCGACTTACCAGAACGTGGAGGTGTCTTTGTTTTCACGTGACCCGAAATTGACGTTACGTCGGGTTTGAATGTGTCCCATGAGAGTTTCGACAACATCTTCATGCTCATGATGTTAAATTCCGAAGCACGTTGAAGAAACCTTTGCTGGGTCGCGAAGCAGCTCGCTTGGACCCACGTTAAGATACTAGAGTAGCCCTCACAATCACCGGATGCCAACTCCATTGAAAACGTTTGGTTCCTTGTAAAGAGAAAGCTCAGAAGAAAAACTCCGAGAAGTTTGACTCGGTTGTCTCGCGAGACTCGAAAAATTTGCAGAGTATGCAGAAAATCTCATTAATAACATGCCTCGAAATGGTGATTATTGATGCAGGAGGCGATTGGACCACTGACTGAGGTAATTGCGCCGTTCTTAGCACACCAAAGAACACACTGATGGTAAAAAATATTACTTGACAGACTGTAATATACATATATACATTACATCTAAGTGTTATGTATTTTTGGGTGCTGAAACCGTATCTGGTATCGTTTTTTTTTATCCCCCACAGTTCTCTCACAATATGACATCGATTAAACTTCAAAATATGAATCATTGCAGTAAACCAAATCCTCTTCCTGCTTGAAAAACTGAGCAAACTGTTGATCTCTTGTTCTATAATGGTATATAGATGTTCCAGATTCCAATAAATGTTATTCTTTCAGCCTAGAACAATTCTGCTTTTTCCTTAGTCAAACTCAAATCTCTCACTAAATCATTTAACTCAGCTTGTATAAACAACTGTGGTTTTAAACTTTCTAGAGAACATTGAAACATATCATTATCCGGTCGACTTTCATTAAATTCGGGACTGGACTGTAAAACATCATCAATAGACTGAGGTAGCTCAGGGACAGAAAGTCCCGGTCCATGTCCTACCGGCCGATTAGCTGAAGTAAAGTTAGGATAGACAATTACTTTCTTATTTTTGGAGTTATATTCAGAAACATCAACGCTGCAAAAATAACAATCATTTTAATGATTTTCTTGCTCTCTCCATACCATCGGTACTGCAAATCTAAAAGCTTTCTTTTCTTTCTTATACCATTTCTTAAGATCCTCGACACAAATATAACATACTTTGTGAGGAGCCCAACATTTTTCTTGATTACCGATTTCTACACCAACATATGCAAAGTATACTTTTTTTTACAAAGTCAGTAATGTTTTTTAACTACAAACTCACCACATATTTAACAAAAGAGTTTTTACAACCACGATTAGCCATACTTTAAGTGTGAATTAAAGCACATGGGTTAAACAGTGCAATGCGAGGTTATATGAACTGGAAGAAAACAAACAGCTGTGACATTTATCGAAACTGCCAACCTAATAACATTTGATTTTGAGTGTAATCCATAAAAATATATTTAAATCTTTCTACGTGTCTATCGGCTATCAAAAACTGTGTTCCTCTCCTATTGCAAGACAAATACTTATATCAAATTTGAAATTATTATTTCATTTCATTGTGTAGTTATCATGCCAAAAGGCAGACAGACCGAATAATAGACACACAGACCGGCAGCCAGACACATCGCAATTGACAAACTAACACAACATATATTTTATAAAATTTTACAAACTCGTTGATAACACAGCCCCACAAAAAAAAAGTGGGGTATATTTTTGATGCGATATATCAGATCCGTAGTATTTTTGCCCGCTGATCACGAATCTGACGTCAGAATATCGCCATCACATCTCAATTTTTTTCTAACTTCAAAAAATAGGTAAAAATTAGTAAAAATTAAGAAAAATATACTCCTAAAAAATTGATTCAAGCTTTTTCATGAATCCAAAGATGTATTAATATGTATTCGGACACGCTAAGCTAATATTCATCGGTTGGATTGAGCCATTCAGTTCTGTTTTCTTTCTAACCTCAATAAATCAGACAGATATAGTGCTTCTCGAATGCAAAAACGAATTCAAATTAAAATTCAACCGATTCTTACCAAATTTGGTACACGGGGATTTATTGGGTCGCTGATCACGAATCTGAGGTTGGATTTGCAAAATTCATGATGGCAGATGTTTTCGCGCCATTTTGAACGCCGAGAAAATTCATCGGTCGATTTTTATTCTTCTACCTGCATCCAGGGCACCTCCACGTGGTGACGGTGGGCAACGGTGTTACTCCACTAGCCGGCAGAGGCCCTGGATAACGGCTTAGATGCCGTCATGGCAGGTAGAAGAAAGAGAATTATGATGCAGGGACTCGGAAACCCAGTATCGGCGGTTGGTCAGGGTGGGAAAGCGGGCCCGCAGCCGTCGTCATCCAGCGACCGTAGCTCTTCATGTGTGGGTGACTTGGCTCATGTAGAGTATAATGCTACAAGAAAACGGTCTCACGGTACAAGGACTTTTCATAAGTGCGATAAAAACAGTGATTCATTTTGTTATATTTTCTGTCAACACGTATTGAGTAAAATGGGGGTCACCGATAACGGATAAGATTAAAACCTTATATAAGGATTGTTTTAACATTGAAATACAGCACCAGGATACAGATTGGGTTCCCCACATCATTTGCAGTTCTTGCAAAATAATGTTGTACATCAATAAGAAGGCGATTAAATATTCCAGACCAGCAATATGGAATAGACCATACAGTGAAAATGATTGCTACTTTTGTATGAATGTTGTATCTAGGCATAACCGAAAAAATAAAAGCACTATTACTTATAACGATGTTTCGACAGTAACAAGACCAACTAAACTAATTCCGCCTCCTGAACCACTTGATGCTGATGTTATGGAAACAAATGATTTCACCTTATCAGTTCATGCCGAAAACATTGAGACTGTCGAAAAAGATTCAAACACTGTTACTAATGAATGTTCTAGTGACAACCTATCATATACTAGTGACACAGATAAAGAATTTCTACCATACAACCGTAAACCAGAACCAATACTCGTATCACAGTCAGAACTTAGTGATCTAGTCAGAGATTTAGGCTTATCCAAAGATGGTTCAGAGCATCTTGCTTCCTTTTTAAAGAAAAGACATTTACTTAAGCCAGAAGCTACGATTTCTTATTATAGAAACAGAGATAAAGAATTTCGAAAATATTTCACAATGGACGAGGAATTGTCACTTTCATATTGTACCGATGTAAAAGGTCTAATGGATGAATTTCAAAATAACTCGATCCTGAAGAATGGAGACTGTTCATTGATTCTTCTAAACGGAGCATTAAGGCAGTTTTGCTGCATAATACCAACGTTTACGCTCCCATTCCGATTGCTCATTCCACAGTTATGGAAGAGCAATATGAAAAAATGAAGCAGCTTTTGATAAAAATAAAATATGCTGATCATAACTGGAAAATTTGTGGAGATCTGAAAATTGTAACAATATTGCTTGGCCAACAGTCAGGGTTTACACTTTATCCCTGTTATAAATGTCTGTGGAATAGCAGAGACAGGGAACGTCATTATAAGAAAAAAATTTTGCCAACAAGAGAATCGTTCACTCCTGGTGAAAATAATGTATTGTTTCCACCATTGGTAGATCCAGGAAAAGTTCTTATTCCCCCGCTTCACATTAAGCTTGGACTTATGAAGCAATTCACGAGAGCATTAGATACAAACGGCCCATGTTTCAAATATTTGCATAAAAAATTTCCGAAATTTTCTGAAGCTAAAATTAAGGCAGGCGTATTTGACGGGCCACAAATAAGAAAATTGTTTCAAGATTCATTATTTGTTACTAAAATGAATAAAGTTGAAAAAGCTGCTTGTCTTAGTTTTAAAGAAGTCGCAACAAACTTTTTGGGAAATAATAAAAGTCCTAAGTACAAAGAAATAGTCGAGAAAATGGTAAAAAATTTTCAAACATTAGGTTGCTTAATAAATCTAAAATTACATTTCCTGGACTCCCACATCGATGATTTCCCAGATAATCTTGGTGACTACAGTGAGGAGCAAGGGGAACGTTTTCACCAAGATCTGAAAATCATAGAAAATCGGTATCAAGGACGATGGGATGACCATATGCTAGCGGAGTATTGCTGGTCGCTAAAAAGAGAAACAAGTCCTCAAAAGCGTTTGGGCAGAAAGCCTTTGAATAGGTCATTCGCGGAAAAAAGAACAAGATACAGCCAAAAAAAGGAAAGTTAGGCGCGAGTCTAACCTTCGCAATTCTAGGGCTTAAGGGTCTACTATTTGAAAGTATATGGTTTAAAAGTCCTGGTTTTGAGTTTATTGGGTCTCATTTTTAAAGTTACAGGGTTATTGAGGTCTATTTTTTGAGGTTACAGGGTGTGGGAGTCTAAGGTTTCAGGGTTTAGGGTTTAAGAGTATCAGGTTTGAGGATTCCCCAACTGTATATCAAATTTGGTAGGAATCGGTTGGTTTTTAAAAATTTTGTCCGCCATCTTGGATCCGCCATTTTGAATTTTGCAAATCCGACCTCAGATTCATGATCAGCAACCCAAAAAACCCCCGTGTACCAAATTTGGTAAGAATCGGTTGAATTTTAATTTGAATTCGTTTTTGCATTCGAGAAGCATTATATCTGTCTGATTTATTGAGGTTAGAAAGAAAACAGAACTGTATGGCTTAATCCAACCGATGAATATTAGCTTAGCGTGTCCGAATACATATTAATACATCTTTGGATTCATGAAAAAGCTTGAATCAATTTTTTAGGAGTATATTTTTCTTAATTTTTACTAATTTTTACCTATATTTTGAGGTTAGAAAAAAATTGAGATGTGATGGCGATATTCTGACGTCAGATTCGTGATCAGCGGGCAAAAATACTACGGATCTGATATATCGCATCAAAAGTATACCCCACTTTTTTTTTTGTGGGGCTGTGTAAGTTACAGATGAAAAAGAATGAATATAGCCTGCCAAGTAAAATCGAGTCCGCGATAATTCATTTTTGGTAGATGCGATTCTAACGATTCAACAAAATATCGGTAGTAAAAGTATCAGTCGATTCCGAACTCGTCGAAATCACGTAAAATCCAAAATGAGTTACTTGTTTGCGCTACGGTTCGAAGCAGCCTTTCTTTGTTCCCATCCAAAGGGGCCTAAAATGACACATTCTGCGGCCACTAAATATATTAGATAGTCGGTGTCGTTTGTGAAAAAGTGGTAAATCATTTTAATGAGACGAAAAATATCGTCGACTTATCAGAACGTGGAGGTTTCTTTGTTTTCACGTGACCCGAAATTGACGCTACGTCGGGTTTGAATGTGTCCCATGAGAGTTTCGACAACATCTTCATGCTCATGATGTTAAATTCCGAAGCACGTTGAAGAAACCTTTGCTGGGTCGCGAAGCAGCTCGTTAAGATAGTAGAGTAGCCCTCACAATCACCGGATGCCATTGAAAACGTTTGGTTCCTTGTAAAGAGAAAGCTCAGAAGAAAAACTCTTGAGAAGTTTGACTCGGTTGTCTCGCGAGACTCGAAAAATTTGCAGAGTATGCAGAAAATCTCATTAACAGCATGCCTCGAAATGGTGATTATTGATGCAGGAGGCGATTGGACAACTGACTGAGGTAATTGCGCCGTTCTTAGCACACCAAAGAACACGCTGATGGTAAAAAATATTACTTGACAGACTGTAATATACATATATACATTACCATTAGTTTTTATAGGGATATTTAATTACCCATTATACATTATTTAAATTCTTTAAAGTCTATTAAGACATTACATTAATGATTAAATGAAAATAAAGACAAAAAATCCACAGTTAAATAAAGTTTTTATTTTCTGTAATCGGTTATTTCTGAAAAAAAGTTTAGGCTGCTTTTAAGATAAAAGGTATTAAATTGAAAGAAAAGCTATAAAGGGCATTAAAAAGAAGCTTAAAGTCACAATGTCAATCATCGAATAGATAATTGGAGAAAGAGTAAATGATTTCGAATAGGATTTCCACAGATTGCTTGAAAAGAGGTAGCTAATATGAAGTAATAAACGCAAAATATTTCTATTAAAAAAACACTTATATAGGGAGTTTATTATTTTAATGTTTATAATATATATAAAATGTAACGTCTCTCTGTCTGTCTGTCCTTTGTGCGCTTATCACTCGAGAACCACTTATCCGATTTACGTGCTTTTTCTTTTAAGACGCACATATGTTCTTTGACCAGGTTGTAGGATCTATTTTATTACGTTAGGTAACATAAGGAATAAGCAGTGACGATAATAGTGAATCAAGTCGGAAAAAGTTTGCCGCTAGCGCGTTCTCTTGCAATACACTGCCTAAACCATTAAATGTGGAACAATATCATGTAGCAAAGAATATAATATATATAAAATGCAACGTCTCTCTGTCTGTCTGTCTGTCTGTTCGTTAGTGCGCTTATGACTTGAGAACCAGTTATCCGATTTTCATGTTTTTTTTTTTTAATTCATACATTCGTTCTCTGGTCATGTTATCTATAAGCTATAGTACATATAAAAAACAACGTCTCTCTGTCTGTCCATTAGTGCGCTTATCACTCGAGAACGACTTATCCGATTTACGTGCTTTTTTTTAAAACATACATTTGTTCCCTGGCCAAGTTATAGGATATATTTTATTACGTTAGGTAGATTAAGGAATAAGCAGTGACGATAATAGTGAATCAAGTCTGAAATAAATTTGCCGCTAGCGCATTCTCCCCCAATACGCTACCTAAACCATTAAATATGGAACAATATCATGTAGCAAGGAATATAATATATATAAAATGCAACGTCTCTCTATCTGTCTGTCTATTTGTTAGTGCGCTTAAAATTTGAAAATCACTTGTCCGATTTACGTGTTTTTTTTTATTCATACATATGTGCTCTTTCCAGGTTGTATAATAATAATAATAATAATCTATATTCTATAATATATATAAAATGCAACGTCATTGCATTGCAAAATATTGGCCGGAACAGAGTACACAGCCAGGCATGATTCAGCTGCCAAAGTAGTTCACCAAGCACTGGCCACAACATACAAACTCATAGAAAACACAGATCCCTACTACAAATACACGCCAACATCCATACTTGAAAATAAGGATTACAAGCTCTACTGGGACATCGGTATCCATACAGATAAAACGGTCTCCGCCAATAGACCCGATATTACTTTTCAGTGCAAAAAAGAAAAAGTCACCTATCTAATTGACATAGCTGTCCCCAACGACACAAACATCCAAACGAAATACACAGAGAAAATTTCCAAATACACAGATCTTGCAACGGAAATAAAAAGGCTATGGAAACAAGAAAAAGTCATCATTGTCCCCCTCATTATATCAGCCACAGGCCTTACACCAACAACATTCACACCACACTTGCTACAATTAGGACTCAACACAAACATACACAAAAACATTCAGAAGTCAGTGATTTTGAAAACATGTAACATTGTCAGGTCATTCCTTAATACACAATAGTAATGCGTTTGTGCTGACTTGGTTTGCGCCCGTCAGCCAAACATGGAACCACATTGACCAAATGTGAGAAAGAAAAACGAGAACAATCATAATCTATATTCTATAATATATATAAAATGCAACGTCTCTCTATCTGTCTGTCTGTCCGTAAGTGCGCTTATCACTCGAGAACCACTTATCCTATTTAAATGTTTTTTTTTTTTTAATTTATACATCTGTTCTCTGGCTAGGTTATAGGATATTTTATTACGTTAGATAATATAAGAAATAAGCAGTGACGATAATAGTAAATCAACTCGCTGCCTAAACCGTTAAATAGGGAACAAGATATATAAAATGCAACGTCTCTCTGTCTGTCTGTCCGTTAGTGCACTTGAGAAACACTTATCCGATTTACGTGTTTTTTTTTAATTCTTAATTTAATATTTATCAAAAAAATCTATAACAGGTATAAAACGCAACATCTCCCTGTCTGTCTGTTTGTCCGCTAGTGCGCTTAGCACTCAAGAACCACTTATCCAATTTACGTGTTTTTTTTTATAAAATACATGTGACCAGGTTATGGAATATATTTTATTACGTTAGGTAACACAAGGAATAAGCAGTGACGATAAGAGTGAATCAAGTCCACGTGAGCGGAGCTGCGGACAGGGCTGGTAAAAAAATAAACGATAAAATTTGCAACTAGGTTGTGTTGACAAAAGTCTGCCCAGTTATAAAATGAGATAATCCACAGAATGTTCACCTACTGGTCAGTTTCTGTTTTAGGTAATTTTGTAAACTCTTTCGAAATGCTAATGTGTACCCTGTCGCGAATTATACCTCTTATTTCACCATTCCAGCAGGAGTTCACAGAAGAAAAATCCAAAATTTTAAATATTGCAAAACTTTTGATATAATTGACTGTATAATTTTGTTAAATAGGTTTGCAAAAATGGTTTTTTCCTATCGCTTTCATAATGTTCTAGACTTATTTTTTTATTATAACGGTTTGGATTAGATCAATCCATTTTAACATCATAGGCTTTACTCTTTTATTCATATTAATTCGAAATATTTAAGCCTTGATTTCAACTCATTATTGCTGACCATCTCAAGGCTTTTTCCACATTACTTGTGTCGACGACTATTATATTTCTGAATTTGTGAAGATATCAAGATGGAAAGTTTATAACCTTAATCGTAGCAAAAATTGATTTTTTTTATAAAATAAAAAACGTTTAAACATGTCAGTGTGATGTGCCATTTACGTATCTTGTCCGACTTAGTTTTAGTGAACAAAACTAAGATTACAGAATCTGTAACACTTAAATTTATTTAAAATAATTGTTCTTCCTTTAGTAATATTACTGCTTCAAAAATCCTATACTTCTCTTTGGTTCCATTAATATGGGTCACTAATTTGGTATCCTGCTGACGATAATTGTTGAGGAAATGTAAAAAAATTCAAATACGTTTCTTAAATTTTTCTAACGGTCCCACATCAGATGACGATGGTTTGCTGGCTACTAATATCTCTTAATATTTTTACTGCTGTAATTATCTAGGCTGTCTGAAAAGTTCTCAGCCTGATACATAGATGGCGTTAGAAACTGTAAAACCATGATTGTATTGGAAAGTTCCATTCTTTATATAAACGCAAGTAAAATTTTATTTCGATCTGTTAATTCCTTCTAGTAGTAGTAGCTATTTTACTATTGACGTGGCACTGAATTTTTAAAAATAGAAAAAATTTAATATTGTGCAGTGATTAAGTTTTTTGTTTTGGATGATTTAACACCAACAGAAATTCATTCCTAAATTGTTAAAGTGTTTAACGATGCATCACCTTCACTTTCCAGTGTGAAAAAATGGGCTGCTCTTTTTAAATCTGGTCGCACAAGCCTCGAAGATGCTCCACGCGAAGGGCGTACAAAAACTTAGAACACCATAAATCATTCAACATGTCCATGATATACAAGTGCATAAAATAGCTATGGCTATAGGCATCTCAAAAGAACGAATTAGAAATATTTACATATGAAAAAACTTTGTGCAAGATGGTGTCGCATTTGCTGAGAGTTGACCAAAACGTTTTGGTATATCTCAAGCGTGTCTGGATCGTTTTAAGTAAAATAAAATGACTTTCAAGCATCGTTTCATAACTGACATGAAATTTGAATCGACTACTATACACCAGAGCGAAAAAAACAGTCGAAAAAATGGTTTGAAGCCGGTGGAAGTGCACCAAAGAAGACAGAAACAATTCCATGAGCAGGGAAGGTTATGGCAACAGTTTTTTGGTATTACAAAGGTGCTTTGTTGGTCGATTATCTCGATAAAGGTGAAACAATTAACTCTGAATATTATTGTAACCTTTTGGATCAGTTGGATGCAAAAATTCTTGAGAAAAAACCTGCTTTAAAGAAGAATATAATCATTTTTCATCAATACAATGCACCTGTTCATACAAGTTTTGACTATGGCAAAATTAAACTAATTAAAGTACGAATTGCTTGAACATCCAGCATATTTACCAGATTTGGCTCCCTACGAATATTGTCTTGTTCCCGAACCTAAAAAAATTCCTGGCTGGAAAGCGTTTTACATCAAATGACGAACTTATTACAGCCGTGGATGGATATTTTCCAGACCTTCCAGAAACACACTTGATAGTATTGTAAATGCATTTAGGAGATTATGTTGAAAAATAAAACATATTTCACGTCAAAAAAAAATTTCTTTCATTCTTAGGCCGAGAACTTTTTAGACCGCTCACTATGTCGAGCATTATCATGTCCATCTAGGATAACCGATGAATTCTGACATGGAATTAAACATGGCACGTCCTAATTTGGTGAGTAATAGACGGCACGCCCGAGTTACCCGTTATTGTTGTACGTCCTGTAATTTTAATGCAAGGGTAAAACTTATTGGCAATCTTCATTTGATAAGCAAGTATATATTTTTCTGCTGAAAATTAATCCTTCATTTATATGAAAAAGACACTCAGTAGATAAACGGTGTGTCACAGACTAACTGTGAAAAACGCACTGGAGTCATTTAAAGTCCCTGGTCACGTACAAAGGGAGAGTTTGCGGAAAAAATGGTTTCGTAGTAATCAAGAAGAATGATTAGTTACCCTGGCAACGAAAGAATAACTTACTTTTCGGGTCCCATATAAATGCATTCTTCCTTTATTTCCGGTTTGTCTATCTAAAAAAAAGTTTTCGATTTACTTTTGAGGAAGGGAACAGTTCGTGGGACTAATGGCATCATTGTCAGTAACAATTACTGTTGTTCAGTTCTAAGCCGAAAATTCAGAAACAGAATGGCGCTTCCTAAGCAATGGACCGAAAAAGACATTAAGAACGCATTATGTTCACACGTGAAACATCCCAAGTAATACATAAATTAAATCTTAACTAAAAGCACAAACATTTGTAAGGCTAGGCCAGTTCTAGAATAAATCATAATGGGTAATACGGGAATGGTGGTAATTTCAATTTCTTTAAATTAGTATCCTGAACGTAGTGAAAATGGTAAATATAAAAAGCTTTTAGATTTTTAAATATAAATTCAATGTATTTCATAACATACAGTCCCTGGCCAAATTATTAGACGCACTGCAAGATTTCATGTAAAATATTAATTACCGAGTGATATTGTACCGTTTTATTATTTTAAATTGATTTGTTTTTTATTTTTATATTATCCAATCAATTACCTATTTATTTGACTTAAATAAAACAGCATTAATTTAGAAAAGCATAAGTTTATTAAGTTTTAAAGAAAAGTGAAATTAATTTTAGTAAAAGTCAATATTTAGTTGAGCCACCTTTAGCCACTATCAAAGCTTTAATTCTGCGCGGCATGCTATCAATGCAAGATTGTACTGTCTCCTGCATTTGAGGATGATGATTCCACACATAAATAATCTTTTCTAGGAGCTGGGTTTTGTTGGTAATCACATCTTTAGCCACTTCTCTTATCATCAGCTCCCACACATTTTCAATGGGGCCAATCCAACAGAGGGATATTTTTTTCTGCCAAAAAAGCTTTAACAGACCGAGCAGTGTGGCAGGGAGCTCCATCTTGCATGAAAGTGAATGGTTCCCCATTTGGAAACCATTCTCTGAGCTGCGGAATCAACCGATTTTGTAATACTTCTTTGTACTGATCTTGCCTCATTATTCCTTTGACGACGTACAGACGTCCAGTGCCCTTGCCGCTGATGACTGACCAAATCATCACTTTGGTGGGATATTTAACCGTCGGGACGACACAATCAGGATGAAACTTTTCTCCATGACGACGACGCACATACTGAGCTTTATTCTGCAAAATTTCGAATGTGCTTTCGTCACTGAAGCAGACCTGTCAAAAATAGGAAAAAATATATAAACTTTCATGTTTATTTGCTTTATTTAACTGAAAATGATAATAATGTATCAATTATTGATTAAATTGCTGTATCTTACCGATCTCCAGAAGTCCACATCTTTGTCTTGTCATTGTTTGGCCCACTACAGGCGCATTGCTTTCATTGCAGCTGTTAACTTGGGCTTCCTGGCGGGGCGACAGGCCTTAAAATCTAATTCTTTCAATTTTCTTTGAACAGTGCGCTCAGAAGCATTTACGCTAGCATCCTGGAGTTGTGATTTTATTACCTTTGTGGTAGCAAATCTGTTTTCTACACAAATTTTCTTCAAACATCTCTCTGACCGTGGAGTGAAAATTGGTTTTCTACCGCATCTTTTCTTTTTTTTCGGGCTTAATTCCTTCCCTGACTCATTTTTCTTTTTATGCGTCGTACACTAGCTTCAGAAACCTCCAATCTTCGTGATATTTCTCGGTTTGTAAATGTTTTCGCAATCACAAGGGCCTTCACTTCAGCTTTTTTACGTGGTGAAAGATCGCCTTTTCTACCCATAATGAAAATAGTCCAATTACTTTTTTAAAACACTGCATACAAAATAAACTAATAACTGAGTAGTATAAAACTGTTAAACAAACAATCACAGTCCATAAAGCCACAGAAACACGTCCGTACCTGACTCGATTCCGATCGCGACTGATACAGGTTTATAGTTGTTTACGTTCATGTATCACTTTGTCAACACAGTGTTGCCATATGTTAAAAATAAATACAAACATGTAGTCTACAACAATTCTTTTAAATAAAAATCAATAATATTGTAGTTTAAATATACCATTATTGCATAAAAACTCTTAAGAAACATAAAATTACTAAAAAAAATACAGTGCGTCTAATAATTTGGCCAGGGACTGTAAGTAGGTATTTAAAAATATACTTCGTTCAAAAAATGTTAGTATATTTCTGCCACTAAACATCCATACGTGTATTTTGTGTTGCATCCATATTTTTTACAGTCCTATTTTGTTTAAATATCCATTCTCACTAAGCTTTCTGGTTTTTAGTGTTCCATACGTAACACCTATGGGATCATTTCGCTGTCCGTCTTTCTGTCTGTCACACCTGATTTTCTCTGAAACTATTTGACTTGTAAATTCGAAATTTGGTATAAATATAGGAATTGACAGCCTAATTAGAACAGTGTAATTTTGAAAGTTAAATTTTGACTTAGGGGGTTTTGGGGGATGAAATCAGAAAGTGAAAAAAAAATTACCAAGTCATCGAGTGGCGTGTCAAATGAAAGCCTGTGAAAACGCGAGTTCAAAAATATATATAACGTACTTCTCGCGCATACTTTTCTTTATATTGTGTTAGGAAAATGTCAAAAAATCGCTGTACCCCCAACCTATCTCGAAAAGTATTGATCAAAAAATTTTTAAAAAATTCTGAAATAATCTTCATAAAGTGTAGATTGAGCGAAAATTATCACGACTGCAATACGTTTGATAATTTATCTGATATAAAAAAAACTATGTGCCTTGACAATATGGGGGAGATTGTTTAGTACACTCTTCATTATATTACTGCGACTTGCGCGTCGCTCTTTATCAGTACACACACTGGTGGCCGCGGATAGGTACCGAGATAAAATAATTTTATTTTATTTGTTATAATTAAATATTTAAGTTGAAAATTTTGTTTTACACTTTTATTAATAGATTCTAGACTGAGCTAGATTGATTTATTGGCTATTAGGTTGACATTATTGACTAAGAAAAAACGTGAAAATACATATTGGATCTTAAAATATATACATGTCAGGGACTTAATTAACTTAATCTATGTAAAAATTTATTACTAGATTCTAGATTGAGCTAGATTGATTTATTGGTAATTAGGTAGCTAAGATGCTATAACTATTATACATTATTGACTAAAAAAAAAAATGAAAATACATATTGGATCTTAAGATATATTCATGTCAGGGACCTAATTAACTTAGTCTGTGTAAGAATTTTATTTTATTTTAACAACAAATCACAGTACGGAACATTCTCTCTTATAGCGCCATCTCACAGTTGGGCTGTAATCACGGCTCAGTAAGGTATGAGTATCCAGACCTGTCCAATCTCGTATATTTTTCAGCCAGGAACATTTTCGATGCCCCATACCTCCTTTCTCTTCAATTTTCCCTTCCATCAACAACCGGAGCAGTGAATAACGTGGACCCCTATAAATATGTCCCAAGTAACGAGTTTTTTGTCTTTTAATAAATGACAATAGTTCTTTTTCTCTATCAATTCGACGAAGTACATCCTCATTAGTGACACGCTCTGTCCAAGAGATCTTCAATATTCTACGCATGACCTATAATTCGAAAGACTCCAAACGATTCATTGATCGTACTCCCAAGGTGCAGGTGCAAAAATAAAAACTACTTATGTGTTTGGGGTAAACCTTTTTTATTTTTCGACATAGTCTCCTTTAAGGCTTATACACTTCGTCCAACGATATTCTAGTTTGTTGATCCCCTCCGAATAATAGGATTTGTCCAAGTCTGCAAAATATCCATTAGTGTCTGCAATCACCTCCTCGTTTGAATAAAATCTTTGTCCCGCCAGCCATTTCTTCAAATTGGGGAACAAATAGTAGTCCGAGGGAGCCAAGTCTGGAGAATAGGGGGGATGTGAAACGAGTTGGAATCCTATTTCCATTAATTTTGCGACTACAACTGCTGAGGTGTGTGCTGGTGTGTTGTCGTGATGGAAAAGGACTTTCTTGTGGGCCAATCGCGGGCGTTTTTCTTGCAGCTTGGTTTTCAAACGGTCCAATAACGATGAATAATATTCACCTGTAATAGTTTTTATCCTTTTCCAGATAGTCGATGAGGATTATCCCTTGCGAATCCCAAAAGACAGTCGCCATAACCTTTCCGGCCGAAGGAACGGTCTTCGCCTTTTTTGGTGCAGATTCCTCCTTGATAACCCATTGTTTAGATTGTTGTTTGGTTTCAGGAGTATAGTAATGTATCCATGTTTCATCCACAGTGACGAAACGACGCTTAAAGTCCTCCAGATTCTTCTGGAACAGCTGCAAACCATCCTTGCAACACTTCACACGATTCCGTTTTTGGTCAAGCGTGAGCAATCGCGGCACCCATCTTGCGGATAGCTTTCTCATGTCCAAATGTTTATGCAAAATATTATGTACCCATTCAGTCGAGATGCCCATAGCACTAGCAATCTCACGCACCTTAACTCTTTTGATTTGATCAATGATTTCTGGAGTCGTAACCTCCACAGGCCGTCCAGAACGTTCAGCGTCACTTGTGCCCATATGGCCAGTCCGAAAATCTTGAAACCACTTATAAACTGTTCTAATCGAAGGTGCAGAGTCACCATAATGTTTATCAAGCTTCTCTTTAGTCTCCTGAGGCGTTTTGCCTTTCATAAAGTAATGTTTAATCACCACACGAAATTGTTTTTCGTCCATTTCATGAAAATCACTCAACTTCCTTGATTCACACGAATGCCAAACACAAAGAAATAGACCAATATGGCTGAAACTTGGTGTGCGTTCATTCAAGAGATGCTACTAACTAAACATGACCTCGATACGCGCCGGTGGTGCCATCTCTCGGACTTTGCACGGACTTTTCAAACCAGCCTCGTAAAAGGACTGGATATATATAGAAAGCGATAACGAGTATCCAGAGAAAGGGTTGAGTCTGTGAGGAGGTGTCTTATTTTGAGAAAAGCCGCTCTAGCCGTTTCAATGCGAACTCGTACCTCAACTTCAGGATTCAAATCACTAATTACCCAACACCCCAGGTATTTAAATTAGTTTGCTTGTTCTATCAATTGATCGTAAACACAAATATCTGTTTACAACCCGGGTGTTCTTGAAACGACCATTACTTTCGTTTTATTACCGTTTACCTTCATGCCTAAAACATCACCTTCCCTAGATATATTGTTCATAAGACGCTGAAGTCCATCCGCTGTATCTGCTATAATAATGGTATCATGAGCGTACCTTAGGTTGTTAATGATTTTGTCATTAACTTTGATACCATCCGTGGCATTCTCTAAGGCCTTCTGGAATATGTGCTCAGAGTATAGATTAAACAGGAGCGGGGAAAGAACACATGCCTGAAGAACACCTCTTTTTATTCCTATTTCCTCAGTCTCTCTGCTATTTACTCGTATTGTCGCCACCTGATCCCAATATAGGTCAGTAATGAATCTAATGTCATTTTCGTCAAGGCCTATATTTTGAAGCATCTGTATTAATTGTGGATGCTTGATTCGGTCAAATGCTATTTCGTAGTCAATAAAACACAAGTAAACGTCCTTCCTTTGATCTCTACATTTCTGTAAAAATACACTCAGCCTGAAAAGTGCTTTTCGAGTTCCAAATCCTTATCTAAATCCGAATTGCTCTTCGCTAGCATCTTGTTGGCATTTATTGCGTTTTTTATGGTGAATGATTTTAAGCGTTACTTTCAAAGCGTGGCTCATTAGGCTTACAAGGCGGTACTGTTCACATCTGTTCGCATTTGGCTTTTTAGGTAATGGTATGAACATAGATTTAAGCCAATCCTTTGGTATAGTTCCTGTACTGTAGATGGAATTTATGGAGCTGCACAAGATAGAAATATTTTCGTCATTTAAAAGTTAAGACATCTCCGCATAAAGATTATCAGGTCCAGGAGCTTTTACAGTTTTTGCATGTTTTATTGCATCCCTAACTTCTGCTGGGAGTATATTCACGGAAATTCCGTCTGTAATGAGTTCTGGGAATTCTCTGTCGTCATCAAAGGTATTTTTAATGTTAGTATACTGTATCTTGATGTTCAAAAATTAAGGGGACTGATTAAATAAAACACAAATCATTAATTTATTCATTTAACACACATTTATGTCAAACTTGTTATACACGATTTTTGGTACTCCATGACAGCCGGCACATTCTCTTTTATAACTTATACAGATTCTAAACGGTGTTCAAAAAGTGACAGATTGACAAAAAGGAAAAATCACACGGTACTATATCTGGGGAATACAGTACTTGAGGAATGGTCATCATTCCATTTTTTACTTAACAATTACGAATTATTATTGGATTCTACGATAAAGCATTATCGTTATACAAAATTCCGGAATTATTTACATACTTCACACTAAGCGAAAAATAGTTAACATAATGTCGATTTTTGACCGACTTTCACGTACTTTTTTCCTTTCTTGCACAATATTCACTTGATTGTTGAGTTGTTTCCGACTCATATGAACGCATCCACGTCTCAATACCAGTAACTATGCCTTTCAAATTGAAGTCATTCAAAGAAAACATGTCTTTGGCAACTTAAACGCGGCGATCTTTTCCAAAAAAATTAGTTGTTTTGGAATAAGACAAGATAGCACACAAGGCAAGCCCAATCATTCTTCAAAATTGATTGTATTGATCTAATTGATATATCAGTAAGATCTACAGGTTCTCTAATACTTAAAAGGCAATTATTTATCACAAAATAATTTCTTGTTTTAAACTTTTCCTTCAGTGGTTATGAGCAAGGTCTTCCAGGACATGGTTCGTTTTTAATTGGTTCTTTACCTTCTTTAAGTGATTTGTACCACTTAAAAACTTATTTACGTATCGGTACTTCGGTTTTTAAGAGAAAATTTAACGCAAATTCTTTGCCCAATAAACTTATTCGTTTTAAAAATCAGCAATAAGAAATTGTCACAATTACGAAACACTCTTTAGCATAATGAACCACATATTCATGAAACTTTTTGTCAGATGTTAATAGGAGTTCTATCAACGTAAAACTCAAAAACTTTAATAGATCCCCTTGATTTTCGAGCGTAGTAGTAGGTGCTATAGTTTCCGTGGATTTTTTCTAGCTGAGTAGATGTAGATATTTTGACTTATAAGTTGGGCTAAGTGCCGCATCGTTTCGTTCTTGACTAATCTCAACTCCAAGTTTGTAGAATATGATCCTTGAAGATTACTGAAAACGCTTGACCTGTAATAAAATAAACGCATAAACTACTAAGCGAAGTTTAATTATTGTTCCTTCTATTGCAACCATACACATTTAAGGTTTCCTGAACGGTAAAACGTCAAATTGAGGCATGCAGCCAATATAAACTTTTACCTATTTATTTCCCAAATCGTTAAAGCCAAAATTTCCCAAATCTTGATAGTAACAAACGATAATTTGATTTTTATGTACCACCTAAGACCTCACTCGATAAAAAACTTGGAAATTTATCGCGTGTTTTCCAGATAGACGGAGGGAACTAAGCTGGAGCGTTAAGAAAGCCTAACTGTTGGATTTTATTTAAATTGGCCGGCATTAATCTTCAAGTAAAAGAATCGAATGTTTCGAAAATAGCGGTGATAAAAAATTCCGAAGTCTTTTAAAAAGAATCTGTAATGGATGGAATCTTTTTTTCCTGTTCTCGACCAATCCTGCCATCAAACTTATCCACACGAGAAAATATTTTCTTGTTACGGTATATCAAATTGCAGTTTGATAATAAAGAAGAAATATATACCTGTTTTCTGTCCTAACCTGAAAAGAATTTTCATTACACATAAATAAGTGTTTCTACGTCTATGACTATTTTCACTTTTACTTTTGCACCTCCAAAAAAAAAAATAGAACGAAAATGTGGAAATTCTAGCGAGAGCCCAAAATAGGCTCTAACAATTTAATGGTCGTACTTTTATGGTACTTCTTTATTTAATACCGGGCAACTAAAAGTCCCTCGATTTTGTTGTTGTCTTCTCCTTCACTTCTGTACATTACTTTATGTTTGCTGTTTTGCTGACTGATTATTGTAAGTTGTATGTTTTCTTCTTTTTTTCTTCCAGTACTATGTTATCTTGTATTTTTTATTTTATATTATTATTATTTTTTTTTCTTTTCTCTATAATGATGTAATGTTACTGTATGTATTTTTTATTTAGTATTTAGGCATTACATGAATCTTGCATTATTGAATTTGTATTTTTATATGTGTTTTTTTTATTTTTTTGTATCTTGTATGCTTAGCTACTGGCTCGGTTGAGATGAGCAGTTCTTAACTGGACTTCGCCGAGTTAAAAATAAAGACCTTTTATTATTATTATTATTATAAAAAAGTTTATTCTTTCTCACATTTGGTCAATGTGGTTCCATGTTTGGCTGACGGGCCAAAGCCAAGTCAGGACAAACGCTATTACCATTATGTATTAAGGAATGACCTGACAATGTTACATATTTTCAAAATTACTGACTTCTGAATGTTTCTATGTATGTTTGTGCCGAGTCCTAATTGTACTAAGTGTGGTGTTAATGTTATTGGTGTAAGACCTGTGGCTGATTTAATGAGGGGGACAATGATGACTTTTTCTTATTTCCATAGCGTTTTTATTTCCGTTGCAAGGTCTGTGTATTTCGAAATTTTTTCTGTGTATTTCGTTTGGATGTTTGTGTCGTTGGGGACAGCTATGTCAATTAGATAGGTGACTTTTCCTTTTTGCACTGAAAAGTAATATCGGGTCTATTGGCGGAGACTGTTTTATCTATATGGATGCTAATGTCTCAGTAGAGCTTGTAATCTTTATTTTCAAGTATGGATGTTGGTGTGTATTTGTAGTAGGGATCTGTGTTTTCTATGAGTTTGTATGTTGTGGCTACTTTGGCAGCTAAGTCATGTCTGGCTGTGTATTCTGTTCCGGCTAATATTTTACATCCGCGTGTTATGTGTTCGATCGTTTCTTTCTGCTGGTGGCATTTCCTGCATCTGTCTTCTGTAATAGTTGGGTCTTTGATGATATGCTTTTGGTAGTTTCTGGTTAATATGACTTTATCCTGGATGGCAAGTAAGAAGCCTTCTGTTTCAGGGAGTAGCTGCCCATCCTGTAACCAGATGTATGATTGTTTTTTATTTACGTGGTCTTGTTCTATGTGGTATCTGTGTTTTCCGTGGAGTGTTCTCTCTGACCACGTTTTCATCTTTTCCTGTTGTAATTGGGTGTGACTGTGTGTGTCTGCTGAGTCGTCTGCCCGGGATAAGTCGAGAGGGTGTGTAGTTTTTGTCTGCTTTCACTGTCGCTGTGTGGAGGCTGGTTTGCTTGCTGTGAAAGAATTTCCTAAGTGTTTGTATTTGTTTTGTGTGTAAAGATCTGATGTCTATAATTCCTCTTCCTCCTGCCTTCCTCTCGATGGTAAGTCTTTCTTCGCATGCGTTGGGGTGTAATTTCCTGTATTTGGTGAATTGAAATCGTATAAGGATGTGAATATTTTCTATGTCTATTTGTGACCATTTGATGATACCAAATGAATATGTGAGTATAGGCATAGCGAACGTGTTGATGGCTTTAGTGAGATTCTTAGAGTTGAGTTTTGTTTGTAAAAATTTCGTCAGTCTGTTTTTAATTCTGAGCTCTGTTTTGATGTGAGTGTGATTAAGTTTGGTGCTTTCTTGGAAGCCTAGATATTTGTATGTTTCTTTGTCGAACATGTTATCAAGTGTTTCATTGTTGATGGTTTCTGTCTCATGGTGGCACTTCCATTGGCCAAAGTCCATATTGACATCTAAGGTGAATATTTCTGTGATTTTGAGGAGTTCTTACAGCTGTGTTTTTGTAGCAGCGTAGAGTTTTATGTCATCCATATATGGGAGGTGGTTTATTTTATGTTGATTCACGTCTTGGTGTCTGTTATTGCAGCCATGCTCTGTTCTGTTTAGTATATTTGAGAGTTATTATTACAAAAAAGTTCTTCTTTCTCACATTTGGTCAATGTGGTTCCATGTTTGGCTGACGGGCCAAAGCCAAGTCAGCACAAACGCTATTACCATTGTGTATTAAGGAATGACCTGTCAATGTTACATGTTTTCAAAATCACTGACTTCTGAATGTTTTTGTGTATGTTTGTGTTGAGTCCCAATTGTACCAAGTGTGGTGTGAATGTTATTGGGTGTAAGGCCTGTGGCTGATATAATGAGGGGGACAATGATGAGTTTTTCTTGTTTCCAGAGCCTTTTTATTTCCGTTGCAAGGTCTGTGTATTTGGAAATTTTTTCTGTGTATTTCGTTTGGATGTTTGCGTCGTTGGGGACAGCTATGTCAATTAGATAGGTGACTTTTTCTTTTTTGCACTGAAAAGTAATATCGGGTCTATTGGCGGAGACTGTTTTATCTGTATGGATACTGATGTCCCAGTAGAGTTTGTAATCTTGATTTTCAAGTACGGATGTTGGTGTGTATTTGTAGTAGGGATCTGTGTTTTCTATGAGCTTGTATGTTGTGGCTAGTGCTTGGTGAACTACTTTTGCCGCTGAGTCATGTCTGGCTGTGTATTCCGTTCCGGCTAATATTTTACATCCGCTTGTTATGTGTTCGATCGTTTCTTTCTGCTGGTGGCATTTCCTACATCTGTCCTCTGTAATAGTTGGGTCTTTGATGATATGCTTCTGGTAGTTTCTGGTTAATATGACTTTATCCTGGATGGCAAGTAAGAAGCCTTCTGTTTCAGGGAATAGCTGCTCATCCTGTAACCAGTGTGTATGATCGTTTTTTATTTACGTGGTCTTGTTCTATGTGGTATCTGTGTTTTCCGTGGAGTGTTTTCTCTGACCACGTTTTCATCTTTTCCTGTTGTAATTGGACGTGACTGTGTGTATCTGCTGAGTGGTCTGCTCGGGCTAAGTCTAGAGGTGTGTGTAGTTTTTGTCCGCTTTCACTGTCGCTGTGTGGAGGCTGGTTTGCTTGCTGTGAAAGAATTTCCTAAGTGCTTGTATTTGTTTTGTGTGTAGTGATCTGATGTCTATGATTCCTCTTCCTCCTGCTTTCCTCTGGATGGTAAGTCTTTCTTTGCATGCGTTGGGGTGTAATTTCCTGTATTTAGTGAATTAAGATCGTATAAGGATGTGAATATTTTCTATGTCTGTTTGTGACCATTTGATGATACCAAATGAATATGTGAGTATAGGTATAGCGAACGTGTTGATGGCTTTAGTGAGATTCTTAGAGTTGAGTTTTGTTTGTAAAAGTTTCTTCAGTCTGTTTTGAATTAGGTTCTGAGCTCTGTTTTGATGTGAGTGTGGTTGAGTTTGGTGCTTTGTTGGAAGCCTAGATATTTGTATGTTTCTTTGTCGAACATGTTATCGAGTGTTTCATTGTTGATGGTTTCTGTCTCATGGTGGCACTTCCATTGGCCTTTGTTGATGTGGAGCACTTTGCATTTACTTATACCAAATTCCACATTGACATCTAAGGTGAATATTTCTGTGATTTTGAGGAGTTCTTTCAGCTGTGTTTTTGTGGCAGCGTAAAGTTTTATGTCATCCATATATAGGAGGTGGTTTATTTTATGTTGATTCACTTTTTGGTGTCTGATATTGAAGCCATGCTCTATTCTGTTAAGTATATTTGAGAGTGGATTGAGACAGAGGCAAAACCATAGAGCACTGAGCGAGTCTCCTTGAAATATACCCCGTCTGATGTACAACTCTTCTGTTTGGATGCGTTCGGTTTGTGTTTCTAAGCGTATTTTGGTTTTCCATGTTTTCATAATTTGCGCGAGAAATTGCCTGAGGTGTTGGTTGATTTTATAGATTTCTAGGGCTCTGATTAACCAGCTGTGGGTTATGGAGTCGAAGGTTTTTTTTTTAGTCTATGTAACCGATGTGAAGGTTTCTGTGTTCTTTTCTGGTTTGTCCCATACTCACGCTATCTATGATCAGCTGCTCTTTGCATCCTCGACTATTTTTCCTACATCCCTTCTGCTCTTCTGTGAGAATATTGTTGTCTGTTAGGTGTTGTTCTATTTTCTTGGAAATTGTGGCTGTGATGATCTTGTATAGGGTTGGAAGACAGGTGATAGGTCGGTAGTTTGACGGGTTTGTGGTGTCTGAGCTTTTGGGTTTAACGTATGTTATTCCTTGTGTAAGGAAAGTGGGAAATGTGTGTGGCTGTAGAATGGCTTTGTTGATTTGGTGTGTGAGTGCTTCGTGTGTGGTGGTAAACTGTTTGTACCAGAAGTTTTGTATATTGTCTATTCCAGGACATTTCCAGTTGTGTGTGTGTGTTTGATAGTTTCTGTAATTTCTTGTGTATTTAATGTGGAATTTTCTTGTTCTGTCACATGTTTATGTTTGTCTTCTTCGGCTTTGATCCAGGGGGTGTTATTATTGTGTAGTTTGGGTTCTGACCAGATACTTTTCCAATAATCTGTGAGTTCTTGTTTGTTTGGTGGTTCAGTCACTGCTATCTGTTTGTTGTACATAGTTTTCCGGTAGAACTGTTTTTCGCTTCTTCGGAAGAGGTTGTTGGTGTCTTTCCTGAGAGTTATTATTATTATTATTATTATTTTTATGGATTTCCTAAAATTCATTAGACCACTATATCACTTCGGCCAATCGTTAGCTTTTCCCACATACAAAATAAGTAAAGCTATGAAGCTATGAAGAAAATTGTACGTTATCAAAAGCAATAGCCAAAAGATAGTTTAGTCGCTTTCGTTCTGGAAATTCTAATGTCAAAGTTGCTCCCCGCACTATTTGACTAATGACAGAAAAAGTTGTTTGAATCATCACATCGCCAAGGAACTAAACATCTATCATCAAATAGTTTTAACCCGTTTAGAAAAAACTGGCTATAAAAAGAAACTCGATGTTCGAATGCCACATGATTTAACGTTAAAAAATTTACTCGATCGAATTTCCATCTGCAGCCACTTCTGAAGCAGTTGATTACGGGCGAAAAAAAGTGGATCACCTACGACAAGAATGTGCGAAAAAGACCATGGTCGAAAAAAGGATGAGCCTCCACAAACGATGACAAAGCCCGAATTAACGTCAAAAAAGGTGATGCTGTGTGTTTGGTGAGATTGGAAGAAAATCATACATCATGAGCTGCTGCAGACTGATTATGTACTCTATTGTCAGCAGTAGATTAGACTGAAACAAACGACTAAAAAAAATCAGCCGGAACTAGTCAAGCTTGGCTGGGGAGTTTTCTTGCATTTCACGTATAACTCAGACCTTGCATCTTCAGACTTCTGTTGGGTTCGGTCTCTGCAGATCTCCATCAGTGATTATTAAGTTAAGGTCTGTGAAAATCATTTGTCACAATTTTTTGCTTGGAAACCCCTGAAATTCTATAGTGACGGAATGAAGATGTTGCTAGACAAATGGCAGAAGGTCATCGAGCAAAATGGCACATATTTAGTTTAATAAAGTTTCTTCAAATTAGAAAGAAAACAGTTGTCTTAATTTTGACTCTAAAAGACTCAATACTTTTTCGTCAACCGACTTTATAAAAATTTTCCAATTAATCCTTCGGATTCCATATCAGACATTTTTGTACATTAATCCCTTATTTCATATTTCGTAGATTTAATAGAATCATGTTTATCGTATACATATTTCATTTTCGAAGGGATATTTTATGAACAAACTTCTAGAGCAGCTCTAGATTCTTCACTAACTCCTATAACGATGAATATTTTCTCTGAGGAAAGTGCCTTAACCTGAGCTCCTCTAGAACCAGAATTGTGATGCAGATATAGTGATGACATAATTGTCATCTGGCCATACGATGAAGAAAAGCGGAATATCTGTTTGAGGCATCCTATTCAACAACATTCAAACATAAAATGTATAATGGAAATCGAATTACATGGTACTCTTCTTGTATACTGGTACAAAAGAAAAGTAACTCATCTTAGACATACGTTTACTCATACCAATAAATATCTTAATGTTAATTCAGACCATCCTTCTCAAAAACTGTATGTTATCAAGTCACGTGTTTTTAGAGCTTTTTCATTATTGAATAAACATTATATATATATATATATATATATATATATATATATATATATATATATATATATATATATATATATATATATATTGCACTGACAAAATTTAACCGTCCCGTCGTCAAACCGCTTTAAACTAACACCAGTTTTCTGTAGACTTTTCCACCTATCATACAGAAAGGGAATATTTCCTTCCTGCTGAAAATGTGTCACAGTTCAGCAGATACCTAAAAAAGGCAAGACCTTGCCAAATAACTACCGACCAGTCGCACTGCTTTCAATAATATCGAAAGTTATGGAAAAGGCTATTAATCAGCATCTTCCAAAATATCTTGAAGAATTTAACATTATTAGTGACCAAAAAAATGGCTTTCGTAAACATAGGAGATCTTCTGACTTACATAATACATGTTTGGAACAACCCAATTGAACACTTTGGAGAATCTCGAGCGGTTGCTCTTGATATATCCAAGGCATTGGACCGTGTTTGGCACGACGGATTGTTGGCTAAGCTACGCTCTTCTGGTATCTCTGAAAAGTTCTGTTTCTGGCTCTCAAATTTCCTCAGAGAGCGTTCTTTATGAGTGGCAGTCGACGGATTTCTTTCTAACACCTTCACTATCAACGCCGATCTGTCCCACTGTCTACTACTCTCTTTTTCATTTACATTAACGATCTGCTGAAAAAACCGGGAATTCAATCTACAGCTTTGCAGATGACAGTACGCTTATCTCTTCATTCACTTTAAACGCTCAGACATCGGCTACTCAGACGAATATCCGCAAACAGCAGCAAGTCATTCAACTTAACAAAAACCTGGAAGAAATTCTATCTTGGAGTGACACTAACCAAGTGGAATTTAACGTTACAAAAACCCAGGCCGCAGTTTTTTCTAAAAAAGTTAACATTACTGAACCCGACATAGTTATATCGGGGCACTCCATTCCTCTAACATCGTCACTCAATTTGTTGGGCGTTAATTTGGGAGCCAATATGTCCTGGCATGATTATGTTGCAGGCATAGCAAGGAGAGCTTCTCAAAAGTTGGAAATATTATTTCGGACCAGAAAGCTTTACACTCCACAACAACTGTTAATTCTTTACAAAGCTCAAATTCGACCAACTATGGAATACTGCTCCCATGTTTGGGGACTTCGCTCCCAAACATATACTGCATTTGTTGGATTCTAATCAGAGAAGGGCTGTTCGTCTGATTGGAGACCCGGAACTGACCGGCGGCCTTGATTCGCTGGAACATCAAAGAACGGTTGGCAACTTGAGTCTATTCTACAAGTATTTTCATGGAAGCGTTCAAAGGATGTAGCCCGCTTAATTCCTCCCAGAGCGGTGCATGTCAGAAATACACGTCGCGCTAATGCTTCACATCTGTTTGAGTTTTAGCTTGTTACTCCTCGTACAACTCTTTTCAAGCAGTCTTTTATATGGAGAACATCATCCCTTTGGAATAATTTGCCCAGAACTGTGTTTCCCACCGAGTATAATATACAGCGACTCAAGAACAACGTGAATCGCTTTTTCCGCACACATGTCACTCCTGTAGCGCTTTAGGGATTTCCCTGCAGCACTTATGCTAGACCCATATATATAAAAAAAAAACATCTGGCTTCGAACAGGATAGTAATAAAAATCCGTAATACATAGCGCAGTTTTATCTTACATATATGGTACGACAGAGAAAATAACCAATTTATCTAAAAGATCCAACATTTGCACAATCTTCATAACTTATGAGAGACTAGGGATTGGTGTAGTTCTAAATTGGATGGTTATCACCAAAACCATCAGTAGACCTTCACCTCCATACACCAAATGTGAAGAATCTAAATCATTCTGAAATAAAATCCAAATTTCTCGAAAGACTACACATGTGTTACTCCGAATACTCAATAATATACACGGATGGTTCTAAGACAGAAAAAGGGCTTGGAGCAGCAATCGTGCACAATAACTATTCAAAAAACTTCAAACTATCTCAATACAACACTATCTTCACAGCGGAATTACTAGCAATAAAAGAAGCAACCAGATACGCCATTAATATTAAAGACAACAAAAACTCCTTAATAGTGTCAGACTCACTAAGTGCGCTGAAAGCCGTCATAACAAATAATCCTAGCCATGCATATCTAAGGCAAATCACAGATCTTCTATACATCGCAAAATCAAGAAATAGAATAATTGCCTACATCTGGATCCCTAGCCACATGGGGATAAAGGGTAACAACAAAGCTGATCAAGAAGCTAAGAAAGCCATTAATAACGGTATTCCCATAACAGGGGAAAATCACCCAAGTGACTTCCAAAACAGTCTAATTATTATAAACAGAAATTTGTTCCAATGGGATCTAGAAGAAAACAATAACAAGCTCTGGGAGATAAAACCACTAGTGTACCCCCCACTCCACATGCAAAATCTGAACAGAGTTGAGAACACCACGCTAAGAAGACTGGCCACTGGTCACATATACCAGACCCACTCCTACCTTTTGAAAAACGAACCAAAGCCTTTATGTACAAGATGTAACTCTACGCTAACAGTTAAACATATTTTTGAAGCAGAACATTTAGTAAACATAAGAATAAAGCACAATATTCCTTCCACACTAACGCAAATAATAAACACGTATCAATTAAACAAGAATAAAATTCGAAACTATCTCAAAGAACTGGAAATAGAAATCTAAAAAAAAATGTCGACGCGCCCGATCCCCAAACATCATCATCATCATCATAACTTATGAGAAACATCAACAATGCCTGATGTCACCAAAAGACACAATTTCTTTACAAACAAAAGGTAATATAAACTAGAATTAAGGAGCATGAAAAATTTATCAAGAAGGAACATCTTGTGCAATCATCTAGAGCTGACCATCACAACTCTGCAGGTCATGTCTTCGATGAAAGAAAAACCAAAACTCTTGTTTTCTGTCTCCAATTCTATAAACGAAAGTTTAGGAAATCAGTTGAAATTTTTGAATACCCTGAGAACATTAATAGAGACTTGGGTTACGATCTGCATCACCCTTGCAAAATGATTATTACACTCAATCCCGGTTGGTTAAATACCGATCATTCAATGTACTAATCTCGAGGAGTAGAGATTTCTGAAGATGCCTCGTGCAATTGTAGGCAATAGTTGCTAAAATTGACACGGTTTAATTCCAATAACCTCGATTTATTATTTTAGTTAAAGCTTCCGTATCCATGTTAATAGAAAATCAAATCTAGTAGCAAGAATTTGAAAAATTAGTCAAGTCAGTTATAACCAAATTAAACTCTTTTTAACGAATCCATGTTCAGTCAGTTTTCAGACAGCAGGTCAATGTTATAATTTTACGTATTCTTCGAAGACATCCAATCAGGGCCTTTTTCTCTATATAATAAGCTAATAATACATAATTTTCTAACCTTAACAAATCATTATGTGTGCTAATAAGCGCCAAAAAGCGAACCCAAATAACATGGCGTGATAACGGGCAATCATTTCAATACTTGTAAATGAACAGTGTTTTATGTTGTTTAAGTTATTTATGGTTTTTTGGATGAAAATGATGGCGTATAAAAAGTCAGAAAAGGTCAGTTCCGACAGTGGACTGAGCACGAATAATAAAATAATAATGAGAATATTTTAATGTGTCAAAACACACACTTTTTTGTAGCGTGAACTTAACACTGCCATTAATGTTAGACATGGTAAAGGATCGTTAATTTCCGTTTTTTTATAAACATTTTTTTTATCTGTTTTCTCGTAGTTTGACTTATTTTAATTCCACTACTTACTTGGCATTAGGTATCTAGTTATATTTTGAGTCATTTGCAATTTTGAAATCGAAAAAGATATCAGGATGTTTTTTACAGAGTTTGGTTTAGCTCTAATACATGCATATATATATATATATATATATATATATATATATATATATATATATATATAAAGGGTGATTCATTTAGAGGTACTTTTTGTGATGGGGATTTAATTGCAGATTGCGCATGCGTCGTGTCAACTGAAGTGGCATTCCTGTTCAGTAGTGTTTGACAATTCATAATGGAAAGACTTAGCCCGGCACAGCGTCTACAAATTGTTCAACTTTATTACGAAAATGGGCGTTCTACGAGGAATGTGTATCGGGCGCTTAGAGCAACTTATGGTTCACATAATCGGCCTACCGAACGCACAATTCGCTCTACCATCAATAAGTTTGAGACCCAGTTTTCATTATTTTCATTATTGGATAATGCTCGACTGAATAGACCACATCCAGCACGTAGTGAAGAAAATATAGGGGCGGTAGCGAAGAGTGTACGCGAAGACCGTGAAGTGTCGATTCGTCGCCGTTCTCAACAGCTTGGCCTGTCATATTCAACAACTTGGCGTATTTTACGTCAGGATCTTTCTTTAAAAGCATACAAAATTCAACTAGTGCAACAACTGAAGCGACCGACCTTCCGAATCGTTTCCGTTTTAGTCGTTGGGGTCTTGACAAGCTTGCAGAAGATCCACTGTTTTCGAGAAAAATTTTGTTCACCGATGAGGCCCATTTTTGGCTTAATGGGTTCGTGAATAAACAAAATGCCCGTATTTGGGGTGATGAACAACTGAAGAGGTTCAAGAGCTGCCATTAAGTCCAGAAAAAAAAACAACTGTTTGGTGTGGTTTATGGGCCGGTGGAATAATCGGTCCATATTTCTTCAAAACAGAGGCCGGCCGGAATGTTACTGTGAATGGTGACCGTTATCGCGCCATGATAACAGACTATTTGATGCCAGAAATTAAAGTTCGTGGTCTCGACGAAATTTGGTTCCAACAAGATGGCGCCACTTGCCATACAGCCCATGAAACCATGGCTTTACTGCGAGAGCAATTCGGCGAACAGATCATTTCACACTTTGGACCAGTGAATTGGCCGGCTAGATCATGTGACATCACACCTCTTGACTTTTTCCTTTGGGGCTATGTAAAGTCCAAAGCCTACATGGATAAGCCAGCTACAATTGAGGCATTGGAGGCCAATATTACTCGAGTCATTGGCCAAATACCACTCGAAATACTCACACGCGTCATTGAAAATTGGAACTTCAGAATGGACGTTGTTAACCGTAGTCGCGGACAACATTTGAAAGAAATTATCTTTAAGAAATAATTGTAAAGAATGGTTCTTTTATATGATAATAAAGATTATAAAATAAAATTGTTTTTATTCATTTTTTTTCATTTAAAAAAAGTACCTCTAAATTAGTCACCCTTTATATATACAATATATATATATATATATATATATATATATATATATATATATATATATATATATATATATAAATGTATGTACTTTTTAAAAATGTTCAAATTTTGAAGAAAAAAGTAGCCGAAACTCTTTTATTTCACCCAAGAAGGCGTTCTCCATTTCCCTTCATTCAATTCTGTCCTATGCTACATTCGTACAACCCCTCCCGGTCACGTTCCTAATGTTATGATACCATCTCAATATGAATCGTCGTAATATATATATATATATATATATATATATATATATATATATATATATATATATACATAATATATATATTTTTTTATGGGTCCAGCACAAGTGCTGCAGGGAAATCTCTTAAGCGCTCCAGGAGCGGCATGTGTGCGGAAAAAGCGATTCACGTTGTTCTTGAATCGCTGTAAATTGTACTCGGTTGGAAACACAGCGCTGGGCAAATTATTCCAAAGGGATGATGTTCTCCATATAAAAGACTGCTTGAAAAGCGTTGTACGTGGAGTAACAAGCTGAACCTCATACGGATGTGAAGCACCAGCGCGACGTGTATTTCTAACATGCACCGCTTTGGGAGGAATTAAGCGGGCTACATCCTTCGAACACTTTCCATGAAAATACTTGTAGAACAGACTCAAGTCGCCAACCGTTCTTCGATATTCAAGGCCGTCGGTCAGTTCCGGGTCTCCAATCAGACGAACTGCTCTTCTCTGAACAGAATCCAACAAATGCAGGGTATGTTTGGAAGCGGAGCCGCAAACATGGGACCAGTATTCCATAGTTAGTCGAATTTGAGCTTTGTAAAGAATTAACGGTTGTTGTGGAGTGTAAAGCTTTCTGATTCGAAATAATATTCCCAACCTTTGAAAAGCTCTCCTTGTTATGCCTGCAACATGTTCATGCCAGGACTTAATTGCTCCCAAACTAACGCCCAACAAATTGAATGACGATGCTGAGGGAATGGAGTGTCCCGACATAACTATGTCGGGTTCAGTAACGTTAACTTTTTTAGAAAAAACTGCCGCCTGGGTTTTTGTAGCGTTAAATTCCACTTGGTTACTGTCACCCCAAGACAGAATTTCTTCCAGGTCTTTGTTAAGTTGAACGACCTCCTGCTGTCTGCGAATATTCGCCTGAGCAGCCGATGTCCGAGCATTCAAAGTGAATGAAGAGACAAGCGTACTGTCGTCTGCAAAGTTGTAGATTGGATTCCCGGTCTTTTCCTGCAGATCGTTAATGTAAATGAGAAAGAGGGTAGGAGATAGTATGGAGCCTTGGAGCACACCGGCGTTGATTGGAAAGGTGTTAGAGAGAAATCCGTCGACCGCCACTGGTAAAGAACGCTCTCTGAGGAAACATAAGAACCACAAACAGAACTTTTCAGACATACCACAAGAGCGTAGTTTAGCCAATAGTCCATCGTGCCAAACACCGTCGAATGCCTTAGATATGTCAAGACCAACCGTTCGAGATTCTCCAAAGTGTTCAATTGCGCTGTTCCAAACATGTGTTACATAAGTCATCTCCTGTTGATATATATATATATATATATATATATATATATATATATATATATATATATATATATATATTATATATATATATATATATATATATATATATATATATATATATATATATATATATATATATATATATATATATATATATATATATATATATATATATATATATATATATATATATATATATATATATATATATATATATATATATATATATATATATATATATATATATATATATATATATATATATATATATATATATATATATATATATATATATATATATATATATATATATATATATATATATATATATATATATATATATATATATATATATATATAAATATTCATACTCAAGTTAATGTTTAAAAAAAAACATTGCGTTTGACATTAAAGTTTAGACAACTGTCAACACGCGTCAACTAAAGTATCAAGAAATTAGTGGTGTCTACAGTCACACTGTACTAGTATAAAGGCATGTAGAGATAGATAGTATTTATTAAACTGAACAAAAATGATTTAGTGTGAATAGTAAGTATCATTTTAAATGTTGTTTAAATGTAAGAGGAACTATAATTACATTGAATTAGCAATAAATTCTTTATGTTTTAACTTGAGAATGCGGTTGTTCTAAGTAAATATTTTTCAAATGATTTAAAAAAAAAATGAATATGCAATAATAATGCTGTAAACTAAATTATTTCAGGTCTCAATTTGACTTTTTAAAAATGCTCGAATTTTGAAGAAAAAGTAGCTGAAACTCTTTTATTTCACCCAAGAAAAGAAAATTTAATGAATGGACATAGGCGTTCTCAATTTCCCTTCATTCAGTTCTGTCCTATGCTACGTACAACCCCTCCCGGTCGTAATGCTATGATACCATCTCAATATGAATCGTCGTAACATATATATATATATATATATATATATATATATATATATATATATATATATATATATATATATATGTATATATATATATATATATATATATATATATATATATATATATATATATATATATATATATATATATATATATTACTACAACCTATAGGAGTATTTCTTAATAGTCGGCTCTGTTTCATGAGATTTTGTGTCCCTTTACTTAATTTTTGTGTTTTTTTTTCGATTGCTAAAATATCTTAATATAACACATGGGCTGAAAAGTCCCGGGCCTAACACATAGATGGCGCTAGTTTTATTGCAGTCACCTTTTTTTCAGTTAATACTAACCTTCAAAAGACAGCTGTTAAAATTTCATGATATTCTATTCATTAGTTTGTGAGTTATTGTGCTAAGAGTGACGCTACTTTTGTTATTTTCAAAACAATGGATCAAAAACAATTTCGTGTTTTAATTTTACACTGCTTCTTGATGGGAAAAAATACCGTTCAAGCGAAGTAATGGCTTGAAAAGTGTTATGGGGACTCCGCTCCATCAGAAACAACAATAAAACGTTGGTTTGCGGACTTCAAACGTGGTCGTAGAGACACCGATGATGCAGAACGCAGTGGACGTCCAAATGAGGCGGTAACACATCAAAAAAATCCATAAAATCGTTTTGAATGATCGAAAAGTGAAGTTGCGTGAGTTAGCTGACATCGTAAAGATATCAAAAGAACGTGTTGGCTTTATATTGCATGAGCATTTGACTATGAGAAAGCTCTGTTCAAAGTGGGTGCCGCGGTTGCTCACTGTTGATCAAAAACAAGAACGTGTTGATGATTCTGAGCAGTGTTTGGCCATGTTTAAACGTAACAAACCGGAATTTTTGCGTCGATATGTGACAATGGATGAAACATGGATCCATCACTTCACTCCGGAATCAAAACGATCGTCATCTGAGTGGACAGCAACTGGTGAACCTCGTCCAAAGCGCCCGAAAGCACAACAATCGGCTGGAAAGGTTATGGCCTCGGTATTTTGGGATGTGCGTGGTGTAATATTCATCGACTATCTTGAGAAAGGAAATACCATCAACAGTGAATATTATATAGCGTTATTGGAGCGTTTGAAGGCCGAAATTGCAAAGAAACGACCGCATATGGCAAAGAAAAAAATTTTGTTTCATCAAGACAACGCACCGTGTCACAAGTCAATCAAAACAATGGCAAAACTACATGAATTGAACTTCGAATTGCTCCCATATCCACCGTATTCGCCAGATTTGGCTCCCAGCGACTACTGGCTGTTCGCAGACCTGAAAAAAATGCCCGCCGGTAAGAAATTTCGCACGAATGAAGAGGTTATCGCTGAAACTGAGGCCTATTTTGAGGCAAAAGATAAATCGTTCTACAAAAGTGGTATTGAAATGTTAGAGCGGCGCTGGAATGATTGCGTTGCTCTTGATGGAGATTACGTTGATGAATAAAGCTAATTTTGAACCAAAAAAAACTGTGTTTTCTTTGTTAGGCCCGGGACTTTTCAGCCCATGTGTTATATAATATATGAACACTATTTTACCTAAAAACTATATTTTCAATTAATTATATACCTATAAATATAAACTGATAAATATTCCCTTAAAATGTATGACATAACACTAATATACTAATTTATAATAAATTTTTATTCTTGCCCATTGAACTACTTTATAGGGCTTTATTTTACCCCCGTTATCAAGTTATTAACTAGCAAGTTTTTTCTAACAAGGGAGGAAAAGCAAAATAATAATAATAATACACCGTAAATGACCGTGTAATAATAAAACGGCGGTGCGGATGGTCTTTTTTACCCCCAACGCCGCTATACATACAAATAACTCTATAAATTTTCGGCTAAGGAGTTTTCCGTGTTTCATTATAAATTGGAAAACGAAAACGTAGCTCTGAATTAATTAGGGCTCTTCTACAGCCCTAAGAGGTAGATAAGGTATAAGCCGAAAAAGCATCAGGGGGTAACGTGAAATATTACGGCGGAAAAGGGATATCTAGTTTTATTATGTTAATTAAGGGATATTAAATAGAAATAGAGGTTTTAAGCCTGTCTTCTCGGTTTGGATTCGAAACCTCTTAGAATCGGTGGAATCCTATTACGTAGATAAAGCGCTACAATTAAAATAATGTTTTAACTTTTATGATCGATACTTTCATTTCTTGCTTGTCGCTTTTGTTAAAATTCAGTGTCTTCTTCTATTTGGTGCGTATACCTATGTGCAAGTCACTATAAAACAAACAGCACCCCTAGTCGGCCCGCAATACTCGGCTTTGCTTTGTAAATTAATAACTTTTTTGTCCAATTTAAGATTATCCTCTTCTTCTTCTTATACTTTTTGTAGATCTGTTAATTCCGAGGTTGTGTGCTTCCTTGAGAGGTAGATTGCCAACTATATCTCCATCTTTTGGGTGGTCTCCTACGTGGATGTTTGCCTGCTGGTTTTCCTTCCAGAGTGATCCTTTGTAGTTGTGCCACTGTCTTCTTCTTTGTCGTTCCCATCGTACTACGTCTTGCACGCCACATTGTTCCCTGTTGTAAGCATTTTATTGCTATTTAATGAAGTTTTGTATTTTTATAGATGCGCCTAACGCTTCTGACACACCGCAAAACAAAAGATCCCATGTTAATTATTATTCCTAATTAATTATTTACAAGCACGCATATTAACCTTAAAAAACATATTCGTGAAATGCGAAGTATTTGCGATTCTACGAACATAAATTATATTTCACAACATATTTTTTGCATATAATTGAACATAACATGACACAGTCGGCATACGAGTAGTATGCGGCACACTCCTTTCCCATGATTTATGACTTCAAACTATGAGCTGTTTATTATTAAGCTATTTATCACTACGACGTGTATAAAAAAACAACAGTCAAGTTGTTGTTTTTAGTGGAATTTTAGTTCAAAACTACATTTCCACACAGTTTGGTGTTATTTCTTTGTTTCAAATGTGCCTTATATTTACACTGTAAAACTATATCTTACTCTATGCGGATAAATTTGTTGCAACACTAACAAATACAATTTAAATCAATAGTAGGATAAAAATAAAATTTATTGTATGTATTTTTTTATTATCACCTACTTGGGCCGCTTCCTAATTTGTCGGTGTGGTATATTTTTCTCGGTGTGCCTGACTTGCGAGGGATGCACGGGCGCGGAGCAAGTCAGATGGGTTTCATTGTAATATGTGTTTTTATTACCGAATCGGTACCGAGCACACCGTGTAATGGATGTCTGAAATTCGTAATTTGATTTCAGCTCTTCTGTACATTATTTACCTGATGCTCAGTAGCAGAGACAGGGTCCAGAAGCGGAAGGGTAATGATTATAAAAGGCGTTTCTTTAAGAAAAACAAGAGAAAAAGGGGACAATTGCCGAACAGGTGGCCGTCAAATCCTTTCATTAAGAAAAGATCATTTTACACTGCAACACTAAATGCCTACAACATTTTTTACAAAAGGGAACCCTAAAGAAAAATATCCGGGTCGTAATTTTTACATTCACGTGGGCTAAGAAGGTATATGCCCTTTTACCCCCCACTCCAATGCTAGATTACAACTGACATTATTTGTATGGATATGCGATGACCTCCAGCGGATTTGTTTTTCGTGTTGAACTGGAGCGAGGAGACCCGGTAATAATATCAGCTGGGTCATTACTACAGAAAATATAATTATCTCTACAGAAAAACAAACACGCGGAATAAACAAGCCAGCTAGCTACCGCCGACTCGTTCTTACAAATGCTGCGCAAGTCGAGTTATATTATATATAACAATAATGGGGAAAAATACAAGAAACTCAACGAGGCATATTTTTACGTGCCGGCAGTAGCCAGCCGGCTTCGTTTTGCGGCGACGTTTCTTTTCCACATATTTGACTTTCTGTAGCGATAGCTATATTTTCTGTGGTAATGACGTATTCTGGCCTGGTATGTAAAAACTAATTAGTGCCAATAACAATAATAAATAAACGAATAAACTAATAGTAGAGGCAAATGCTGTAAAATTTTCGTGATTTTTGGAAATTTTTGGGTACAGCTTGGAAATCAATTTACTACGTTGAAACAGTGCCAACATAATGTAAATGAGTTTCCTATAATTTAACGCCGTAATATCGAATTAAACGGAAGTTAGCCGTAAAAACCATTCTTCAATTTGTCGTAGTAAATACTTTTTTAAAGTTATGTACCTAATATTTTTTATTGCAATCTACGCAGTTTTTTAGGCAATTTTATAACGAGAGTTTTTTTTTGTCACATAACAACGAACAGATCCTGAGGTATTTAAGAAAGTGCTAAAATGTGAAAAAATGCACATACAAAATGTAAAATAGAGGAAAAGTGACCTTGCTGTCAAAATTAGACTGAGAAAACTCGTTTACATTATGTTGGCACTGTTTTATATATATATATATATATATATATATAATATATATATATATATATATATATATATGTATATATGTTTATATATATATATATATATATATATATATATATAACAAGGATTTTCTGCAGCTGACGCTGTCTTCCGTTCTCTCAGCTTTTGATTCCATCCGTTTCTATCTTCCCAGTCTCCATCTGTTAGACCCCTGTCCTCCATAGCCTCGTCCACATCGTCTCTCCACGATCGTCTGGGTCTTCCTCTTTTTCTTCTCCCTATAGGGCTCCACTCCGTTATTTTCTTTATCCACCTATTATCTTCGCTTCGTCTTATGTGTCCATACCATTTTAATCGTTTTTCTTCAATGGTGTTTATTGCGTTCTCTTTGATGTTCATTCTGCTTCTTATTTCTTCATTTGTTATTCTCTCCATACGTGTCACTCTACTACATCTTCTCCAATACTCCATCCTACGGCGTTAATTTTAGATTTATTTCTTTTGTTGATCGTCCATGTTTCTGACCCGTATGTCATTATGCTTTGTATTATTGATTTGTATATGCGTGTTTTGTTTCTCTTTGTAATGTGCTTGTCCCACAGGATCGAATTTAATTGTATTATGCATGTTCGCGTTTGTCCTAATTTAGCTTTAATCTCTTCTTCTGATGTTGCGTTTTTTGAAATGATGGTTCCTAGATATTTAAATCTATCGGTTCCTTTGATTATTGTTTCGTTATCTACTTCTAGATTCTCCACGTTTCCCTCCTTTGTTGTTAGATATTCCGTTTTATCAAAGTTTATTGCTAATCCTGCTTTAGTGTATTCTTCTTTTCAGTTTTCTTACCATATAACCGAGGTCTTCCTCATCTTGCGCTATGATTACTTGGTCGTCTGTGAAACTTAGAGTATATAAGTAATCTTCTCGTATTGGGACTCCCATTCCACTACATTTTTGCTTCCATTTTTTTAATGTTTGTTCGAGGAATATTTTGAATAGTGTTGAAGATGTAGAGCATCCTTGTAATATGCCTTTTGATGTTTGGAGTCTTCCCTATTTTATGTCCTATTTTTATGTTCACTGTGTTGTTTTCGTAGAGAGCTTTTACTGCGTATATTAGTTCTTTGTCAATGCCTATTTCTTTCATTGCGTTCCATAATCTTTGTCTTGGTACTGAGTCATAGGCCTTTCTTATGTCTATGAAGGCTAGATGAACTTCTCTATTCTTTGCCAGTTTTTTTTCCATTGTTTGTTTTATAGTATATATGTGGTCTATACATGATTTTCCGGCCGTAAAGCCTGCTTGGTCTTCTCCAATTTTTCCTTTTATTTTTTCCTCCATGATATTTTTAATAATTTTTCCATACAAACGTCCCATACTCGATATTATGCTTAGGCCTCTATAGTTTGTGCATTTTCTGCGGTCTCCCCTTTTAAATATGGATGCTATATAAGCTTTTGACCATTCCTCTGGTATTTTTTCTCCATTTATCGCTCTGTGGAATATGTTTCTCAGCATTCGATGTAATTTATTAGACCCGTACTTAATCATTTCATTTACCACACCCCCAGGCCCTGCAGATTTATTATTTTTGAGTGTTTTTGTTGTCTTCTTTACTTCTTCATAGCTTAGTTCTATCTCTTTTATTTCCTTATTCTGTTCTTCTTCAGGGTTCTCTTCCTGGAATTCTTGTCTATCTTCTGTTAGCAGCTTCTTATAATATTCTTCCCACTCGCTTTCTGGGATGTACTTTATATACGGCACATATATGGCACTGTTTCAAAGTAGTTAAATCGATTTCCAAGCTGTACTCAAAAGTTGCCAAAAATCATGCACGGCATTTATCTCCACTATAATACATATAAAATTATAATATTATTTTATAAAAATTAAAAATGACACTAACTCACAGAAGTGGATGGGAATTTGACCATTTTTTCAATCCGACCCCATTGGTCTTTTTAGTGCTCCGTACGGAACACTTATAAGATCACTTCGGTGTCTGTCCGTCTGTCCGTCTGTCACACCCGATTTTCTCCGAAACTATTTATCATAGAAAGTTGAAATTTGGTAATAATATATGAATTGATGGCCTCATCAGAGCCATATAGTTTTGAAAGTTAAATTTTGACTTAAGGGGTTAGTTTTGGGGGGTGAAATCGGAAGTGAAAAAAAAATTTTTTTACTAGGTAATCGAGTGTGGGGTCAAATGAAAGCTTGTGAAAACACGAGTAAAAAAAATATATATATATAATGTAATACTTGCGCGCACTTTTCTTTGTATTATCTCGAAAAGTACTTATAAAAAAATTTTGAAAAAATTCTGGAATATTCTCCACGGGGTGTAGATTGAACGAAAATTATCACGAGTGCATTACCTTTAATAATTTATCTGGTATATAAAAAAAAAAAAACAAAAATTTCAAGGTCATCAGATTTCAGTAAAGATTGAAAACAAACTTTGTTGAAAACTCATTTGGGGTGTGTTTTGTGAAGTGACTGATCATTTTATACTTCTGTAACAAAATTTTTTATTTGAGAAGCAATCAACGTACGTCACACTAATTGCGCAAGTTCAACTTGCACTTGACCGGTTATTTTAAAGTAATTTTCGAAGGAACTTTAGCTTAAAATTTTTAGATTGGATAGTGTACTGTTATAAACAAATATATTTAAAAGAAGATGTGTATTTTTCAATTTGTCGCTTAGGTATTTCCATGGCTGTGGATAGAAAATCAGGGCTCAGGCGGATTCAAGTTACGAGTCCCCATTTTGGTGGAATTTAGGCGGTTACGGACTTCTTTCACATAAACTTTATCTTTCAGTGAAACTTGAACAAAATGACTAGGGCGAGAACTTTCCCAAAAAAAAATCCGACTTTTTAAGAAAACTCCCGCATACTTGAACTTTACTAGCGTTGTAAATCGATGGCCGGGGAGGGAGAATTTCCCAAAAAAGGGACTCTCGCTTTTGTAACAAAACTCTTATGACCTTCTAAAATTAATGACCTGGAGGATTATATTTCCAAAAAAAAACCCCGCTCTTATAATAAGATTTCATTATTTTTCAAAAGTGATAATCGAGGAGGTAAAAGGATAGAACATTCCCTTGTAAAAAAAATCTACCGCTTTCTAAAATTGATAACGGCCAAGTGCAAGTCGGTCTTGCGCAATTAGTGTTCCGTACGGTGATTGCTTTTGAAATAAAAATTTGTGTTACAAAAGTATAAAATGATCATTGACTTCACAAAACACACTCCCAATGAGTTTCCAACAAAGTTTGTTTCTGAGCTTTGTCGAAAATTGATGACCTCGAAATTTTTATTTTTTTTTTTTATATACCAGATAAATTACACTGGTCAACACAAGTCTTGTTTCTTTTATTTTTTTTTCTGTTATTGGGTATTTCTATGGCCCTGACTATAAAAAAAATACTGGGAGATTGCTAACAGCTTTATCTTTTGAAATATACAGTTTTATTATTTTGCCAAAAAAATACAAAAAACTAATACATTATGTTAACAAAATTTCTATTGAACACTAGCAAATGATCTTTCATAAGATTTCCTGGAATGAACGACTTTAGGTAGATCTCGTTCAAACTCCAGCAGTAGTCTGCCATCATATGTGAGTCCCACCGCCCCTGATAACGCTCTTCCATTGTCCGAAGATCCTACTGAAATCTTTCACCCTGCTCCTCACTAAAATCACCCAGATTTTGTGGAAATCGGTCTAAATGCGAGTGCAGGAAGTGGATTTTTATGCTCATGTTGCACCCTAGCTCTTGCAAGTTCGATAGCATGCACTCAACAAGCTTGACATGGTCGTCAGATTTCTTTTTGCCTAGGAAGCTACTCATAACCAAAACAAATGAATTCCAAGCTTTGGATTCGACTTTAGTCATTGATTTGACAAAATTAGGATCTTTTCACGAGTTGCCTAATCTGTGGCCCATCAAAAATACCAGCTTTCAATTTTTCTGAACTTAATCCTGGAAACTTGCGTGAAAGGAAATGAAAACATTCGCCACTTTTGTCAAGCGCCTTCACAAACTGTTTCATTATGCCGAGTTTAATATGAAGTGGTGGAAGTATGATGCGGTCTCGGCTAACTAAAGACACGTTTATAACATTTTTTGTACCAACTTTTAGCTCTTCCCGCACTGGCCAAACTTTTTGTGACCAATGGTGTTGTTTGTCAGACTATCCCAGAGACACTTGAAACAAGGGAACTTTGTGTACCCCCTTGTTGACCTAAAAGAAAGTTAACCATTTTCAGATCAACACAAATGACCCTTTTGTGGTCTTGACACTTAATTTTTTCCATAACCTTAGAAAAATTTACGTATTCTTCTTTTAAAGTCGTCGAATGTGCAATAGGTATAGATCCGTACTTGTTACCGTTATGAAGCAAAACACACTTTAAACTTCTTTTGCTGCTGTCTATGAAAAGACGTCAATCACTAGGTTGGTACTGTTTTAATCCCATCTGCTGCAAAATACCACCAACATCGTTACAAAAAACTAAATCCGTCTCTTGAGAAAAATACGGTAACAGATTTTTTTCTCGGGTACGATAAAATGTAATGTTGGTTTCCTGAGTAAGCACATTTTTTTCTTTTAAACGAGATGCTAAAATTTCAGAAGCTTCTTTTGGTAAGTTCAGATCTCTTACTAAGTCATTTAGTTCTTTCTGATTAAATGGTTGAGGTTCTGAAAGGCTACATTTGTAGTCTGAATCAGAGTCTTCACTTGATGTATTTCGTTCGGGTTCACAGAGATTTGGATCATCAAAAGATTTAGATGTGCTGGGTTGTACTTCTTGTGATTTTAAATGAGGTCGTTGAGCAGAAGATAAGTTAGGATATGACCACTTACTTCGATTTCCAGGGTTAATTCCGTTTATTTTCACAACGCAGAAGTAGCAATCGTCATGATGGTTTCGAGGTTCTCGCCAAATCATGGGTGTTACGAACATTATTGCATCTCTTTTTCCACTGGACCATAACCGTAGACATACCACACATTTCTGGCGTACAATATGAGGAACCCATGGCTTGTCCTGATTACACAATTTTATTTTAAAGTATTGATGATACGCAGTTTTCACAAAGTCCGAAATAGGTTTTCGATATTTTGCAAATATATATTCACCAAAAATATAGCAAAAACAATCGGGATTAAGCACACAACATCTTCTTGACGAAGTCATATCTAAAACAACAACAAAACATATTTTAGTGTCCAATAAAAAACGAAAATCTAAGTAAAAATAGTAAATGAGGGTAGTTAGCTATAACTCAAAAACAAAAGCTGTTAGAGAAAAATTGTTGCCATATTTAAAAAATACGCGTCAATTTGAGATAGAAACAAAAAAAAATCAGAGGAAACAGGCGATTTGCTTTTTTTTGTTGACCAGTGTTATCAAAGGTAATGTACTCGTGATAATTTTCGTTTAATTTACACCTTATGGAGAATATTCCAGAATTTTTTTGATTAGTACTTTTCGAGATAAGTTGGGTGGACAAGGCTTTTTGGACATTTTTTTCAATAATATAAAAGCGTGCACAGGTATTACATCATATATGTTTTTGAACTCGTGTTTTCACAAGCTTTTATTTGACACCGACTCGATGACCTAGTATTTTTTTTTTTCGCTTCCGATTTCTCCCCCAAAACTAACCATTAAGTCAAAATTTAACTTCTAAAACTACACGACTCTGATTGGATCATCAATTCCTATATTTGTGCCAAATTTTAACTTTCTATAGGTCCGTTCCAACCTTAAATCAGAAACAGATTTCCAGCAATTTGCAAATCGTGTTGATCGCGCATGTCTGTAAAATATTGACTTCGGAGTAATTTTTATATGGATGGTTGGAACAGCTGATAATTTACTTGACGTGTGAATAAATATAACCTAACAAACTTAGGCCGGTCGAATCTTTAAATCTTGCTTTGAATAACCATAATTTTTTTTTATTTACAAGGCTAAGCATAAAAGTCAAAATGGATCTAGAAGGTATGTGATAAGGTTAATGTGTAAATATATCCAACATTATATATTAACGGTATACTTACTAAATCACTTCAAATGTTGGAATTTGTGAGATGTTCTCACGACTTTCGTGGTGTCCAAGCATTACAAGCCTTTTTAAAATTCTTTTATTCAAAGCTTCCACTTTGTTGGATTATGGGTTATGTTGCAAGCAAAATCAAAATAGTTGCAATACGCATGCGCCAAATTATTGGTTAGAAGATAATCCGCAAACTGTTCTGATAGTTTTCAAACAGGTTTGAATTTTAGTTGAAACATAAAACTAATAGTTTGCTAACCGTTAGTAACTTTGGTTGGAACGCAATTAACTGCGCAGAATCCCGACTGTAAGAAACTGTTTCTGATGCAGGTTGGAACGAACCTTATATCAAATAGTTTCGGAGAAAATCGGGTGTGACAGACGAACGAATAGACGGACACCGAACTGATCCTATAAGTGTCCCACACGAAACACTAAAAAGAACACTCTTCTATAATATATATAAAATGCAACGTCTCTCTGTCTGTCTGTCTGTCTGTATGTCTGTCTGTCTGTCTGTCTGTCTGTCGGTTAGTGCGCTTATCACTGGAGAACCACTTATCCGATTTACGTACTTTTTTTTTTTTAAACATACATATGTTCTCTGGCCAGGTTATAGGCTATATTTTATTACGATAGGTAGCATAAGGAATGAGCAGTGACGTAAAATAGTGAATGAAGTCGGAAAAAAGTTTGTCGCTAGCGCGTTCCCTTGCAATACACAGCCTAAACCATTAAATATGGAACAATATTATGTAGCAGAGAATATCTATAATCTATATATATATATATATATATATATATATATATATATATATATATATATATATATATATATATATATATATATATATATATATATAAAATACAATGTTCTGTCTGTCTGTCTGTCCATTAGTGCGTTTATCACGCGAGAACCACTTATCCGATTTGTCTTTTTTTAAATTCATACATATATTCTTTGGCCAGGTTATATAATAATAATAATAATCTATATCTATAATGTATATAAAATGCAACGTCTCTCTGTCTGTCTGTTGGTGCGCTTATCCCTCGAGAACCACTTATCTGATTTACGTGATTTTTTAAATTCATACATATGTTCTCTGACCAGGTTATAGATATATATTTTATTACAGCTATAATATTTATAAAGTGCAACATATCTCTGTCTCTCTGTCTGTCTGTCTGTCCGTTAGTACGCTTATCACTGGAGAACCACTTATCCTATTTTCGTACTTTTTTTTTTAAAACATACATATGTTCTCCGGCCAGGTTATACGCTATATTTTATTACGATAGGTAGCATAAGGATTGAGCAGTGACGATAATAGTGAATGAAGTCGGAAAAAAGCCTAAAGCATTAAATATGGAACAATGTCATGTAGCAAAGAATATAATATATATATATATAAAATGCAACGTCTCTCTGTCTGTCTGTCTGTCCGTTAGTGCGCTTATCACTCGAGAACCACTCATTCGATACACGTGTTTTTATAAATTTATTCATATATTCTATATAATTCGATATAAGCCTAGATAATGGGAGATAAGGTGAGATAATGGAAGATAAGATAAGGATAAATAATAATGGGAGATAAGCAGACATAAGTCTAGATAATGGGAGTTATGGTGAGATAATGGGAGAAAAGGAAAAAATATTGCGAGATAAGTCGAGATAAGCCTAGATAATGGGAAATAAGGTGAAATAATGGGAGATAAGGAAAAATAATGGGAGATAAGGAGAAATAATGGGAGATGAGCAGAGATAAGCCTAAATAATGGAAATTATGTAGAGAGAGATAAGGAGAAATATTGGGAGATAAGGGGAAATAATGGGAGATATTTTATTACGTTGGGTAACAACATGAATAAGCAGTGATGATAGTAGTGAATCAAGTCCACGCTAGCGGGGCCACGGACCCGGCTAGTTTATAATAAACTTATACTACCTTCTTAAAGTAATGACCAGATGTAGAATTCCAAAAAAGAATCCTTTCGTATGAAACAAATTCAATTATCTTCCAAAATTGATGACTATGGCAGGAGGAGTTTTAAACAAAAGAACCCTGCTCTGATAAAATGAGACCCAAAAAATTTCCCCGATCCCCTACCCGTCAAAAGTTATCATGCCAAAAGACTGACCGGCAGATTTTTCGTGATCCCCGAAACGTGAACAAATGCAAAAATTTTAAATTGTGATTTTTCCACGAATACAATAGTAAAAAGGAAGCTTTACTTCTAAGCATACTTTGAAACAATTCAATTCTATTAAAACAGAACAAAGAAAATTTTACTCCCTTATAAATATATTTTACGAATTTGTTAATAGGAATCAAACTTCCTTTCAAGCTTCCTCTAAACATGTTATCAAATAAATCGTTAATTTATATCCACATCCTATCTAATTATGGAAGAAATGAAAAACGACTTTCTTTAAAAGCTATTTTGATAAAATATCAGCCCCGCAACTTCCTAAACGATGCGATGCAAACAAGAAGGAAGTTCAAAGAAGTTCGTTTCTAAAGTTTGTTGATGCTTTCGAAAGAGCCGATTGAAAATTCCTCAAGTAAATGCAAAATATTTAAAATTCCTCGAAGCAAATTGGTAGCGATTAACAAGTGTTTTCCGACCAACAGTTTTCAATTATTATTTTTAGTTTAGATCAACTTTATTAATTTTAAAATTTTTAATCGAATTACTTTTGTTCTGGAATATTGAGAGATTTATTTCCTCTTAAAACTTTAAATCAAATAACATCAACTGACTTACTTTGTTTTAAACAAGTGGACGTAAATTCTCACTTAACCACAACGTCACGGTGCACCTCTAGATGAAATTATTTTATGAAATATTATTTTCCAAGGAAGGTAGTTTAATATTCAATAAAAAATTTTTCATTTACCAATCAACTTCTATAATATATATAAAATGCAACGTCTCTCTGTCTGTCTGTCTATCTGTCCGTTAGTGTGCTTATCACTGAAGAATCACTTATCCGATTTACGTACTTTTTTTTTTAAAATATACATTTGTTCTCTGGCCAGGTTATAGGCTATATTTTATTACCATAGGTAGCATAAGGAATGAGCAGTGATGATAATAGTGAATGAAGTCGGAAAAAAGTTTGTTGCTAGCGCGTTCTCTTGCAATACACAGCCTAAACCATTAAATATGGAACAATATTATGTAGCAGAGAATATCTATAATCTATATATATATATATATATATATATATATATATATATATATATATATATATAAAATGCAATGTCTCTCTGTCTGTCTGTCTGTCTGTCCATTAGTGCGTTTATCACGCGAGAACCACTTATCCGATTTACGTGATTTTTTTTTAATTCATACATATATTCTTTGGCCAGACTATATAATAATAATAATCTATATCTATAAGATATATAAAATGCAACGTCTCTCTGTCTGTCTGTCTGTCCGTTAGTGCGCTTATCACTGGAGAACCACTTATCCGATTTACGTGCTTTTTTTTTTTTAAACATACATATATTCTCTGGCCAGGTTATAGGATATATTTTATTACGTTAGATGACATAAGGAATAAGCAGTGACGATAATAGTGAATCAAGTCGGAGAAAATTTTGCCGCTAGCGCGTTCTCCTGCAATATACTACCTAAAGCATTAAATATGGAACAAATCATGTAGCAAAGAATATAATATATATAAAATGCAACATCTCTCTGTCTGTCTGTCCATTAGTGTGCTTATCACTCGAGAACCACTTATCCGATTTACGTGTTTCTATAAATTTATAAATATGTTCTATATAATTCGATATAAGCCTAGATAATGGGAGATAAGGTAAAATAATGGGAGATAAGTATAAATAATGGGAGATAAGGAGAAGTAATGGGAGATAAGCAGAGATAAGTCTAGATGATGGGAGTTATGGTGAGATAAGGGGAATTAAGGAGAAATATTGTGAGATAGGTCGAGATAAGTCGAGATAAGCCTAGATAATGGGAGATAAGGGGAAATAATGGGAGATAAGGAGAAATAATGGGAGATGCACAGAGATAAGCCTAGATAATGGAAATTATGTAGAGATAATGGGAGATAAGAAGAAGTAATGGGAGGTAAGGGGAAATAATGGCAGATATTTTATTACGTTAGGTAACATAAGGAATAAGTAGTGACGATAGTAGTGAATCAAGTCCACGCGAGCGGAGCCGCGGGCACTGCTAGGATATATATAAATGTACAAAGCTCCGGGACGTATTTTTTTACATTTATAGGGGCGAGGAAGGCATGTAGCCTCTTGTCTTCCCCAGAGGCAGCGTGCCCGTAACACTCATGAAACCATTGCTTTGCTTGAACAGTATTTTTCCCATCAAAAAACAGTGTTTAATCAACACACGAAATTCGATTTTTTCCATTGTTTTGAAAAAAAACCACTGTAACTTATAAACTTATCGTGGAAATGTCTTGAAATTTTGACACGTATCATTTGAAGGTTGGTACTTCCTAAAAATCATATGGAGTTTTTTGAAAAGGGCGACATCTATGTATCAGACCAAAAACTTTTCAGCCTACGTGTTAAAAGAATTGTAATAATAATGTTAAAACATATCTATTTAGAAAAATTAAAAATGACCCTAATACACACAAACGGGTGGGAATTTGACCATTTATTCAAATCAAAGACTGTAGTTTGATACTCAATAAAGATTCTTTCATTTACCAATCTGCTTATATTTTTGTTAAAAACATGTAACAATTAAACTTGTATACAGGACACCTTGTTTTATAATAGACTCCGTTGCTTTAAAAGTTTTAAGGTTCTTTGGGTTTATTTATCACTATTTTTCTTCAGTTTCTTTCGACGCTTCTATTTACTAATTTTAATGTATTAAGTAACTTTGAAATCATCCTTTGTATAAGTGACTCTTGATCACTGATCAAAAAAAAAAAGCCTTTCAATATTGATAATTTTATTATTGATGAAAATTAAACAGCATCTCAAAACAATAAATGACCAACATCTTGTAAAATGTCTGACATTTCATGCCTAAGTTTAATCTAATAAAGGACTTTTTATGCTGACTGTATTTTTTGCCTTCAGCACGGCATAATAAACCCAACTAAAAGTTTTACATTTTAAATAAAAATAACCTTTTTATTACTTCGACACGACTCTTTTTCTCTCTCTCCCTCTCTTTCTGTCTCTCTACAAAATGAGTTTTTGCTTTTAATATCAAAAGCAAACATCCTCATTCCGATTTTGTTCACACTCGACTGGTTTTGCCATCAATTATTCTCTTTTGTTTAAAGGCGAGTGATGTAATAAAAAAGTTCATCAGCTACGAACACAGAGAATCAAGCCGATAATTGGTCACTTATCGTTTGAAAATTATCGTAATGTGTCTGTCTCTAATGAGCTCTAATAAACTTTTTATTATAGTTTTATGGGTCGCAGAATGTCTACTTTTGAAGTATTTAACAACTAGAACAAAGGTTTTTTTCATAAATTCTGTAAATATTTAAAATAGACAGAAATTAATAGCGAAAATAAAATCAGCAGCAGATAAATATAGAACGACTGTTAGCTTTAAAATTCTATACACAGTGTGACCCAAAAGTCAACCGGACTTTGTAGGAATGAAAACAAAAATTTATTGTTTTGGCAAAATTCATTAGTTGTATTCTGGCTTAATACAGCGTTTTGCATGCTCAATAAGCATATTTAATGAGTATTTTTACCTCATATTTTGAGATGTCCTTTATTATCCTGGTTGACGCCTTTTCGACGTCTTCAGTGTCCTCATAACGCTTTCCTTTCATCGACAAATGTAATGTTGGGAATAGATAGAAGTCGCACGGAACCAAATCAGATGAATATGGTGATTAGTTGATGTTTGAAATTCGATTTTAGTCAGAAGACCAATAATAAGCGTCGAACGATGAGATGGTGCATTATATCCTTTAACAGTCTCTAACTTCCACTTTGCACCGCTATAACCGACGCTTCATAACAACTAGATAATACACAGCATCAACCGTTTGGCCAAGTGGAACCAATTCCTTGTGCACTACACACTCCAAATTGTACAAAAAAATTTTTTTACTTTTGATTTCTGAGTTTTTTCGGATTTTCTTCGTTCGGGTGCTTCTATTTTTTTTTTATGGGTCTAGCACACGTGCTGCAGGCAAGTCCCTGAAGCGCTACAGGAGCGACATGTGTGCGGAAAAAGCGATTCACGTTGTTCTTGAAACTCTGTAAATTGTACTCGGTAGGCAACAAAGTCCTGGGCAAATTATTCCAAAGGGATGATGTTCTCCTTGAAAAGTGTTGTACGAGGAGTAACAAGTTGAACCTCGTACGGATGTGAAGTATTAGCGCGACGTGTATTTCTAACATGCACCGCTCTGGGAGGAATTAAGCGGGCTACGTCCTTGGAACACTTTCCATGAAAATACTTGTAGAATAGGCTCAAGTCGCCAACCGTTTTTCGATGTTCCAGCGAGTCAAGGCCTCCGGTCAATTCCGGGTCTCGAATCAGACCAATAGCTCTTCTGTGAATAGAGTCCAACAAATGCAGTGTATGTTTGGGAGGGGAGCCCCAAACATGGAAGCAGTATTCATAGTTGGTCAAAGTTGAACTTTGTAAAGAATTAACAGTTGTTGTGGAGTGTAAAGCTTTCTGGTTCAAAATAATATTCCCAACTTTTGAGAAGCTCTCGTTGCTATGCCTGCATCATGTTCATGCCAGAACATATTTGCTCCCAAATTAACGCCCAACAAATTGAGTGACGATGTTAGAGGAATGGAGTGCCCCGATATAACTATGTCGGGTTCAGCAACGTTAACTTTTTTAGAAAAAACCGCCGCCTGGATCTTTGTAGCGTTAAATTCTACTTGATTACTGTCACCCCAAGATAGAATTTCTTCCAGGTCTTTGTTGAGTTGAATGACTTCCTGCTGTCTGCGGATATGCGTCTGAGTACTTTTTTAGAGCTTTGGCACTTGGTTTCTGGATCACATTGAAAACATCACATCCCATCGCCAGTGGCAAGGGAATACTTGAAGTTTTTTTGTCTTTTTTCAACTCTAATCAAGTCTCTACAATGTTAAATTCGAAGAAATTTTTGGTTATCAGTCAACTTGTGTAGTATAAACCTTACGCAAATCTTTCTAAGCTCGAAATGCTCAGTGAAAATACGATAGATTGAAGCTTTGGACCTATTTACTTCCATTTCCGTGTATCATAATGAAGATTTCGGCTCTTCTTTGATGAATTTTTGAACAATTTCGCTGTTTTCTTCGGTTATCACGAACTTTTGTTTACCAAGATTTGCATCGTCATTTAGGTCTTCACAACCTTCTTTAAAACATTTACACCTCTCATGCAGTCTGCTACGAGATAGACAATTATCACCATAAACATGATATGTTTCGGTAAATGTTTTACCAAATTTTATACCAAACTTAATATTCGTTCTTTGTTAATTTTTCGACCAACAGCTAAAATTAATTGTCACTGTAAGCGCAATATCTCAGCTTTTGTTTATCCGATTGTCCGGAAAATTAGGCATAATGTCAGTGAAAGATGTACCTTTTCAGCGCATATTGCATCCGATAGGTGGTAACACTAATATTGGCTATTTTGAAAAAGACCTCTTTACTTTGTCGAACCACCGTGTATAGTATAAATATGTATGTTAAAAACAAACACATATGTAAAAAGTATATTTTTAATTACTTTAACTTAGTTTGGTAACCATAATCTAATGGAAAAATACACACTGTGAAAACAAGAGCACCACCTAATCACAACAGTTTATAAAAATTTTCCCCAGTCAACAAAGCAGCGCGGTGGCGACGCTCGCATATCCTGGAAAATCCTCATAAATCAAAAACTTTTGTTTAATTGACCTGATGATGTATCGAGTTTCTAATTAAACCGGATGTTTGAGATTTTGATGACAAATGGTGCACGGGGAATTAAGGCTCGAATTATATTACCGGCGGGCGAGTCGCGGGGTGCTCCCTGCTTTCACGATGAGAAAGAGAAAACGCAATTAAATGTGAGAAATAAAAGAACGTTCAACTTTCCGAGATAGTTAAATTGGATTCCGGAGGTGGATGGATAATGGATTTAGCTGAATTAAAGTTAACACGGAGCTACTAGAGTAGCCGAAGCTTAACAGAAATAAAATATTAAGTAATAGAAAACTATTTTGCTAATTAAGAAACTTGGATCTGCAGCGAGTAGACAATGGATTTTTATTTTCTATTTGCTTGACTGTGGAGAATAATGTTAATTTTGATAGCAATTAATAGATAATAATAATTAATAATAAAGATACAAATTGAATTTTTGGAATAACTTTGCTTTTATGATTTTTTAAACTGTATTTACTATATATATTTTTTCTTTTTTTCAGGTAAGTCATCTAATGTTATTGTGTAAGAAGCGTAAGTAAAATTTTAAATTTTAAAATTAGTCTGATTTAGATATAGAGCGAAAATCATTTAGGGTAGTTCACTCGTGACAATCGGAGCCAAAAGTATAGTCTGATAATAAATACAAAAAGTTTAAAATACTCACTGGTAGAGTATTTAATTTTTGTCGGAGACTGTATTCGATACATGGAAACTTTCATATGCAGACACACAGTTTTAATGAAAATAAATGTGGCAACTCTGCCAATGCGTATACCGAATGCTCTATAGGATGACGTTTATATAGGTTATTTAGGTTATTTATTATTTATTATACTTTGTGTATGTTTACTGTTTAAACCGTATTACTTCTACTTAAAATAAAAAAAAAATATATTTAAATAAAAAATGCCTTTTGATTATATTCAATTGCAAAGGAAAAGATCATCAATAAACGCAAAGAAAGTATTTCGGCAATGAATAACGCGAAAAAAATAAAAACTGAAACGAAGGATCGTTGAGCTAGATGAGTTAGGAAAAAAATTAAAGTGTTGTCTGTGTAAAAAACTCCTTTCACTAGAAAAGATAACTCATGAGATACGTTTAGGTCTTAATTCAATATTAGATATTTCTTGTGATAAATGTTGTGTTATAACGAAAGTACCGATTGGTAAAATGCATATTACAAATAATAAGGTTAAACATTCAGATGTCAACACCATAGCTGTTCTAGGTAAATATTTACTTATTTTTATGTAAATATATTTAATGACTTATTTAATTTTTTTAGAAGTAACAACTATTATGGTGTTTATATATATTTTTTTCATATTTTTATAAACTTAATTATTTGTTACTTTTGAAGGTGCTGTTCATTCAGGTTTCGGGTGCACTGCATTGAACAAATTACTGGCTTCAATGAATATACCTCCAATATCATGGAATTTATATATATTTTTTAAAGTATGAATGTGAAATTGTTCCAGCAATATAATAAGCTGTCGAAAAGACAATGACAAACCACGTGTAAAAAAAGATACGCGACTAATTAGTTACTTTACAAATAGTTTGTAATACTTCACTTATTTATCATTAATATCATTAATTATTTATTTATTTTTCCGGAGAAAATTGATAAAACCGTTTTTTTTTTTAAATATATAATTAATATTATTATCAATTGATATGTAACAATGTTGATAAATGAACATAATATAAATTTAAAATATTATTGAAAAATTATTAAACCCAGAAAAATGTTTTTGTTTAAATATAAAAATATGCTAAAGAAAAAAATAAACAATATCAAGATACAAATTCAAATTTTTATTTAATACATTTAATATTTTTATTTGATGATTATAGATAAAGCTGATAAATATATTGTGTTTATTCAATAAATTATTTAACCTGTAAATGAATTTCTGTTTAAAAGTTAACCACCTTAAATGCTGTTTGAATGTTGGCGCGTAAAATATGACGACATGCTTCGTTGTAAAATTATGATATCAGTTTCTCACTATGCGGTTATTCTTTTAAAAAAGTATCAACTTTAAATATTTATATCTTTTTAACAAATTGATCAAAAAAAATTATTTTTATTTCAAAATTTTTCTAATTTTTTTTAAAATAAATATTAGTTTTTTAAAAAATTCGTAAGAAAAGTTCTTAAAATATACATGAAATATGTCTTTTTTTATATTTCATTGGCCTATTGCATGTTAATTATTGACAATCGGTCAAAATTTTTTTTTTTTAATTAAATGAAAAATATTTAGATTAACCTCAAATTTCAATTTCATCAAATTCTTGAGGAAAGTGGATTTACCAGTGAACTACCTTAAGAGAAAAATGTGAAATTGAAAAGTTAAGGCTGGAGTTGTAGCGACAGTCCAGAAAGACCTAGAATTATTGCGACAGGCATTAAGGTTGTTTTTAATTCGTTGATTGTATACCTCCTTGGTTTCCGGGCAATAATAAATATGTGAGGTTATGGCGAGCTTTCACATCATTATCGGTACAGTTTTTTGTATTTGAACTTCGAACTAACACTACAATCTTGATGTGCAAGAAAGAAGATAAAAGGATACCAACCAACTACTAAAGTAGAGAACTAGAAAGTTAGAACTGTAAAACTAAGAGCAAAGATCATAACAAACAAATTAACGGTTTCACTAGCCGGAGACCAACAGAGGTTTAGATCAGAGTAGTCTTGCGGGGTTTACCGTTTTCATCTTAAAAGAAATCACAGAAAAATCGGTAGAGTACAGTAGGTCAACGCTCTTAAGTTTTATTAATTTAGAAACAATCTTCGATCGAGTACAACTAAAAGACGTACTACCATTCTTTTACGAAATACATGCATCCATCCATCGAAAATATTTACACAAAAAATGATATCGTAGCTAAAATAAAAAGTGGACACACAGGTAGAAAGGGGTATTCACTAGGGAGGCTCCTTGTGCTATCTACTTTTCAATGCACTAATGGATAATTACTAAAGAATATAGTAAACTGAGGAATTTTAAAAGGGAAGGTAATGAAATAAAAATCATAGTAACGTCACCAAAAACAAAGTACATGACAACATTTAAAACATCGAAATGGAAGCTTTGGTTAGATCAGAAATCGTGGTGTAAAGGACCATTTTCCACGTGTAATGCAGACTGTAGCCTGAGCTTTTAGGTTGTTTATAAATTTCGATTGATTCCCTAAACTCGCATTTAAAGAAATTGAAGAAAGAAGCAGGTTTATCTTACTATTATCTTACATTCCTGGTATAACAGACATAAAAGCGAAATTACTTAAAAGATCCAACATCGGCATAATCTTCAACATTCGTAAGAAAATTGGACAATGCTGTAAATCACCAAAGATACAATTCTTTTATGAAGAAAAGGTGTCTATAAGAATCCCTGTTTAAGTGGTCGTGGCGTTGGTATTAAAAGAAACAATACACTCTACAGATCATATCACCAGTGTAAGAAATACTGAAGTTCCTGCTTCTGTTTCTAATTTTATATGAGCGACAGTTTAGGTTAATTTAGATTAGGAAAACGATCAGTACACTAAATAAAGGTTCGGTGAACCCGATCAGGAGTCAGAAGAAGTACTTAATATGTGCTTCTTCGAGTTCGTTTAATGTTCTAATCTCAAAAATCCCTGAAGATACCTCGTGCAATTATAAGTGAAACGTCAGAAAGTTTCTCCAAATTGACGTGGTCCTAAGAACAGCGATTCTCATCCAAAATACCATTAATATGTAATGTTATGTTAGAAATAGGAATATAAAAGAAAAATGTCTTGGTCAAGCTTAACATTATTTTATTTTTAGTTTGCTCGTATCATCTCCCAAGTAATTACTACTTTTTTTCATTCTAAACAAAATCCTAACTATCGAGATATTCAAGTCCAGTTTTATACCAATGTTTATAGAGCGTAAAAAGTATCTTGTAAAATTTTGAATGTACAAGACTAGCTTTTGTTATTTAAATTGTAGAGGAGGAACGATAAGAGAAAAGTAAGAAACTGTTTAATGCTTGTTTACAAATATTAAAAGTTCCTATTTGAAATAATCTTTAGGTAATCTATATTTACTATTTTCAGATATATGCACGTGAGTTGAGTTACAAAAATCTTTGTTGAATTATCGGCTCTTTCGAAATAAATACTAGTAAATTTGTTTAAATATTCAAAAAATAATCTCTGTCTGTAGATCTCGGTGTATGTGTCTATTTAAAGTTCCTCTTGGTACATCAAAGACTCATTTTAAGACTGTATTCTGTATGCGGTCTCGCTAATGATGCATCATGAGGTATCACCAAATGTCAAAATCGATCGTAAAATTAGGTTTACTGGTACTTGTCAAAACAGGATCCCAAATATTTAATCTCTGATGACTAGTTGATCTGTCGATTTTAAACTTGAACTCTTTTAAAGTCAATCTATGTATCGCTTTTGCTGAAATAAATAGCTTTAGTTTTGTTAGGGTTTAACTTAATTTTCCATTCTCTGATATACAGCTCTAATTTATTAATGCCTTGCTGAAGCTGCCTAATAAGCCAGTCGTGGCTGTCTTGAAGCTGCAATTATTGCAGCACCGTCTGCAAAAAGGTTTAAGTTATTTTGAAAGAATTTTGGGATATCTACAGTGAATAAATTGAATAAGGTGGGCGATAGTGTAGTTTACTTTTTTTAAGTTATTAATGGATTTACAGCAAGTAACTTATAATTTTGTTTATTCTTCCAGCTGAGGTATTTGTCAAAACAGAATCCCAAATATTTAATCTCCGATGACCAGTTGATCTCTTGGTTGCAAACATGAACTTTTGTTAAAGACAATCTGTGTATCGCTTTTGCTGAAATAAATAGCTTTGGTTTTGTTAGGGTTTAACTTAATTTTCCATTTTCTCATATATAACTCTAATTTATTTATGCTTTGCTGTAGCTTCCTAACAAACCAGTCGTGACTGTCTTGAAGCTGAAGTTATTGCAGCATCGTCTGCAATAAGGTATAAGTTATTTTAAAAGAAATTTGAGATATCTGCAGTGAATAAATTGAATAAGGTGGGCGGTAGCAGAGAACTTTGCGGTACGCCCGCTCTTATTTCTTTATCACTGGAGAATGTGTCTTCTATTAAAACTTTGGGCATACCCATCCTGATTAATTTAATAAATAAACCGTTATACTAGACCCTCTCAAATGCTTTACTAATATCATGTGTTTTCTAATAAAATTCATTCATATATTTGATGCTAGCTTTGTTGTTTGCTGAACTGTACAATAATTTTGTCTAAATCCGAACTGTTCATCAGGAATTATTTTTTTGAATAAAGTCATTAATTTTGTATAAAATCATTTTTTCAATAATTTTGCTAAGGTTGGACAAAAGGCTGATCGGACGATAATAATCCGCCAGCGATCCGTCCAGGTTTATGAATCCGCTTGATGAATAATTATTTTGGTACGTGAGTCGCTATTAAAGGAAACCGATATAGATACCTATATTTAATATTTATTTATTCTAATATAACCTCGTTTTAACTAACTTATGCATAGATCAGTAATTTCAGAAATGTAGCCAATATAGCAATTGCTTTCGATAATAAACAGGCAATCGTGTCTAAACATAGAAAGAAGAGAGAACCAATAAGTTGTAGAATATCTCGGTGTACTATTCGTTTGCATTTTTAGGACTATTCATAATAACCAAAAACATTATTTAAGAAACGGGTCAAGTGCAAGTTGGACTTCCGTAATTAGTTTTCCGTGATTACCTTTAAATAAGACAAATAGTTCCTGAAGATCCAATACCCCGGTTATCCGAGGTAACGTGGGGGCACCCTCCTCGGATAACTGAAAACTCATTCAAAAAATAAACACCAATACTTTAAACCGATGTATTAACGTTTTTAACATATAAATAGGTACATACATTATAAAACAGTGAAATAGGTATCTATGCGCTTCTGTTTCATATTGCATCTTCTTTTTCTCGCTGCAATGTTTCTCCATCTATTAAGAAGAAGCAAATCCGCTGGGGTTGCCTCTGGTTGTTGTTCGATATACCTCAAAGCATTTTCCAAAGAAGCAAAACCTTCTTGATGAGAGATCTTAGTGGGAGACTGTTCATCCACCGCCGCTTCGTCATCGCTATCGTCATCTGATTTTTCGGTTTTCTGAAAGGAATTCGTTATTTCTTCAATACTCATTTCTTCTTCTAAATCATCTGCTGTAATACATTCAACAACATCTTCTCTTGTCACATTTTCGCAACCTTTTAATTTTTGCATTAATTCAAATAAACTTTTTTCTTTTTCTTCTATCTCGCTGTCAAAATCTGAACAGGACATTTCTCCATGGGTTCTTAATTTCAAAGCTAATTCATTTAATGGAGTATCATCTTCACTGTCATTAAGGTCCTCAAAATCAATAACTTTTGACCAAGATTTTTGAATAATGGTAGTACGCACATAATCCCAAGCTTGACTTACCCAGTAAATAACATTTTTCAGTGTAACTTTTCTCATCCCATTGATAATATCCTCCTTTTCTGTGTATTCTAACAGATGTTCAAGATATAAACGCCTATAATTTTTTTTAATGTTTTCGAGGATGCCTTGATCGATTGGTTGCATTATGCTGGTTACATTTGGAGGAAAAAATTTTACAACAATTTCGCCCACATGAAGTCCTTCGCCAGGGTGAGAGGGGGCATTATCCATTAACAAAATTGTTTTAATAGGAAGACGGTTTTTGTTCAAAAATTTAGTCACAGATGGCACGAACTCTTCTTCAAACCAGTTAGTAAATAAGGTCACATTCATTTATGCGCTCTTCTGACTTTTGTAATAGACTGGTAGGGCTTTGGGTGAGATTTCTTTTAAAGCTCTTGGACGTGCAGACTTGCCAATCACCATCAGTGGGATTTTGTGCTTGCCAGATGCATTGGAATATACCATTATAGTTAATCTTTACTTCGTTTGTGCCCAGGAGCTGATTTTTTTTTCTTATCGAGATGCCAATGTTCTGCTTTTTTGATGGAACACATTTTATAATTCAGATCAGTTATTGCATTTTCTGTTGTAAAATTAGACCTGACAGAGGCACACCTTTTGATCTCTGTTGGTTAAACCACATGAATAAACCTTCGTTAACTTTTTCATAATCGCTGGTTTTCATTAATTTTCTTCCTGAGGACAAGGAGGCTTGATTTATACACCAATCTTCTATTTTTGTGCGGTTTCTTTTCCAATCTCCAACTATTACCTCAACTCCATAATCTCGTGCAACGACTTGAATTGTCTCCCCTGCTTCAAATCTTCTGATGGCTTTTAATTTTTCTTCAATAGGAACGATGATACTTTTACGCTTGTTTTGCTCCATTATAATACGACAAACAAAAATTCAAACAAAGCAGTTCGTATTAATTACACTTAACTACCAGAACTCCAACCAAATAAATTATGTGAGTATACTCGTACTTCTCCGTAGTAATCGCTATAACGCACGGCATTCACGCAAATTTACATGCTGAAAGAGTTCAAAAACATAAATAGGGGAACCCTTCACACGGGCCAGGAGGATTCCCGAAGGCCCCGACGATTTTAAATGGAAATATGTACATACATATTTTAGAAGCTCGGTTAATACCCAGCATAGACGCGCGTGCCTCGGATAATCAGGTTCTTAGATTGGCTCCGTTAATCCGGAGCTCGGATAATCGCGATTCGGTTAATCGGGGTTCTACTGTATTTATTTTAACATTTTCACATCTTAGTCAATAATGTAAAATAGTTATATCATCTTAGCTACCTAAGAGCCAAAAAATCAATCTAGCTTAATCAGGAATCTAGTAATAAAAGTGCAAAACAAATATTTACTATCTAAATATTTATTTAATTATAAATAAATAAAATGAAATTATTTTGTCTCGGAGCCTATCCGTTGTTCACCAGTGAGTATACTGAAATTATCAAACCTAATACACTCGTAATAATTTTCGCTTAATCTACACTTTGTGGAGAATATTCCAGAATTTCTGTAAAATTTTTTGATCAGTACTTTTCGAAATAGTGGGGGGACAGCGATTGTTGGTATTTTTTTTTTTAAAATAACATAAAGAAAAGTATGCGCAAATATTACATCATATATATTTTTGAACTCGTGTTATCGCAAGCTTTCATTTGACACCCCACTCGGTGACCTGGTATTGTTTTTCACTTCCTATTTCACCCCCCCCCCCCCATAACTAACTCTTTAAGTCAAAGCTTAACTTTGAAAACTACACGGCTCTGATTGGGCCATCAATTTTAATATTTACGCTAAATTTCAACATTCTATGTCACATAGTTTCGGAGAAAATCGGCTGTGTCAGACAAATAGACGGACAGCAAAGTGATGCCATAAGTATTCCGTACGGAATGCACTACATGTATTATTGAAAATACATCAACCACCATCAATTTTTACACAATAACGTCACTGTTAATAAGAATTAACACCTTCTATTTCCTTTACGCGTACATCCAATCTCAATTGATAAATCAAATTGTTTTACTGTTTTTGTCATCGACTCCGATCGGAAATGGTTTATATAAAATTCGAAACTTGATTATTTTTCCCCTATCGTTTAAGCCTCGTTTCAAAAACAAACAATTGCATAAAGCTGTCATTATCTGTAATTTAACTAATTTTTGTTTATAATTCAGCCCGTTCGGAAATAAATATGTTGGAATAATGTACGTCGTTACAGAGATTTCATCTCAATTTCGTTGAAATTAAATATATAATTGTATAAAATAAAATGTAGTTAAAACGAATAAAATGAATAATTATTTTCAAAATTAATTGGTTACATTGAAAAACCATATTGGGTACACACAGAATGTTTTTCTTTGAAGGACAGAACGAAATATTAAATAAATGTGGATATTAAAACAGAAATATTGAAATTATTCCGAATCATTATTTCTCATTTAAATAATATTTTTAGTATATTTTTACACATACTACATGGGGTGAAAACTCTCGACGCTTTTGAAGGAAAAACAATGTTTTTCAGTGTAGTAAAAAAAGGTCAAAATAATGATGAGATAGACATAGTTTAGATAGAGCAATATTATGATTTTGTCCTCTCTGAGGTATCACCCGGAGTTTTGCACCTCAAAAAGCTTGTACTTTTTTGCTTATAAACAATTTAAGTTCTCAGAACGTGTTTTTTAAGCTTAAAATGTGAATATAAGTCGGATCGAGGCAAAAAAAGCTAAACTTTTCGTACTAAAATTTTCAACAAATCCTCGTTAGTTTTAAGTCACTCGAGTGCGTACATAACCTACAAAAATGAAAAATAGGATTTATTTCATTTTATTGTATTGTATTAGTGAATCGATCGGCTTGAAACTTTCAGAGCCTTTTGTTATAGCGAAAATACCCTCAAATCTTGGTTCAAAAATATTGAACACAGTGGGCACAATTGAATTTGTTATTTAAAATTTGAATTGCCCGCCATTTTATGCCATTTGGCCCAAAATGGATCTGTTTTCGTTTTGAAAATTTAGGTCTCGACGCCAGTTTTCCAATACCATTAAAAAATAACTGGTCAAGTGCAAGTTGAACTTGCACAATTAGTGTTCCGAAGGTTGATTGCTTTTAAAATAAAAAATGTTACGGTGGTATAAAATGATCAGTGACTTCACAAAACACACCCCAAATAAGTTTTCAACAAAGTTTGTTTCCAATCTTTACTGAAAATTGATGACCTTGAAATTTTTGTTTTTTTTTTTATATTCCAGATAGGTTATTAAAAGTAATGCACTCGTGATAATTTTCGTTCAATCTACTCCCCCTGGAGAATATCCCAGAATTTTTTCAAAAATTTTTTGATCAGTACTTTTCGAGATAAGGTGGGGGGACAGCGATTTTTAGCGATTTTTCGCGATTTTTTAAAAATAATACAAAGAAAAGTGTGCGCAAGTATTACATTATATATATATTTTTTACTCGTGTTTTCACAAGCTTGCATTTGACACCACACTCGATGACCTACTAAAAATTTTTCACTTTCGATTTCACCCAACAAAACTAACCCCTTAAGTCAAAATTTGACTTTCAAAACTACACGGCTTTGATGAGGCCATCAATTCCTATATTATTACCAAATTTCAATTTTCTATGACAAATAGTTTCGGAGAAAATCGGGTGTGACAGACAGACACCGAAGTGATCTTATAAGTGTTCCGTACGGAACACTAAAAATGTTTTTTTGGAGTCATTTTAACCGTTTTTTTTAAATTCGTTTATTAATCAGATAACAACAGGAGAATCCTCGAAAATCACTGTCTGCTTTTAAGTGTTGACCGTGTCAACGACTCGGTCGGCTTGCAAGCTGCTGTGTCAGTTTTCGATGGAGTATTAGGTGTTTATTTATTTATTTATTTATATACGGGTAACCCAGTATAATAAAAATTTGACAAATAAAAAATCAACAACAAAAAATTACCTATACTAACTAACTAACTTAACTAAGGTAATGAAAACAAAACATAATTAAACAAAGAGTAAAAAAGTAAAACTTAGAGTAAATATAAATGAAAGCTTAGAAAGCAACAACCGAAAGATAACAAATAAGAGACCAAGGCACAAAATACAATGCACAAGCATCCACAAGTGTCATACCTGTCACAAAGAGTCATCCCACAATATTCGCCTGAGGCCGCCAAGTGACACATTAAAAGAAATCAACATCAGCCATATTGCCTCTGGCATGAAGCCGTGCGATGGGAAAATGTAAAGCATAGTTTGATCTATGAACAGACTGTGAAAAAGTGCAATGACTCCTTGTTTCTGGATGGAACAAAAAAATCAATTCGAGCCAAGAGATCAGGACAGTCCAGCTGAGAATTAACAGTCTTATATAGAAACAACAATTCCGCATTAGACCGTCTCACAGGGAGCTGGGTCATTGACCTCATGGCTGTTGCAGAAAAAATTTGAATGGTGGATATTAAGCTTCCTATAAACAAAACGCAAGGACCTGTTCTGTACCAATTCAATTGAGCAAATATGGCACTCATAATAAGGTGACCATATAGGGGCACAATAATGATCTCACCAAGGATTGATATTATAGTCTTAATGTGACAATGCTAGAGAAATCTCTACCGGCTCTGCAGATAAAGCGGAGCAGTCTAAAGGCTCTATTGACCATATAGTCATAATACAAGTAATAACTTAATTTTGGGTCAAAGATTACACCCAAATCTTTAACCTTATTCACAGTCTGCAAAATCCGTCCATCGATACTATAAGGAAAAGCAATAACAGCGCCGGCTCTACAAAAAGACAATACCTGACACTTGTCAACATTGAGGTCCAGGCCATTGAATTTACACCACACAGTTAAGGGATCAAGATCGTCCTGCAAAAGGCGACAATCCGTTAAAGACCTCACAATTTTATAAATCTTATATTTTGAACTAGAAATAACTACAGGAGATAGACCTCTTCAAATTTCTTCCAATTGTCTCTATCCCGAGCAAGATTGAATCATCTACTGCCTGCTGTCAATCTGATATCATGAGTCAATCTTTTCATTGGTCTTCCGACACTTTATCTGCTCTCCCAAAGTACCCATTTAAGTAACTTTGTTGTCCATCTATTGTTCGTTCTAACCACACAATTATGTTTAAAGTTTCTTAATTATCTCAGTCAGAAATCGGAAAAAAAAATTGTCATATTAGTATTGATAATATACAAAATTTATTGTCCCCTCAGGCCAAATTAAGCCTCGAGATAAATTCGATAATTTATATATTTACTCAGTAACAACAATTTTTTTTGAGTGTAGTTTTAAATTTTTTGATGTTTAGATTTCTAACTTCATATAGCTTGTTACATAAATTAAGTTATTTTTAGAAATGGCAAGATTGTAAAATCTGGGTGTCAAGTTTCCCAAAGGCCTTGTATTATAAATACGGATTTCTAACTGAGTAACATACCTACTGCCAATTTCGTAAATTTCAATTAAAAAAATTAAATATAGACTGGAAACATGATATAAAATATTTGGAACCATACAAGTTTCATACCCAAGGAGAGATTAGGTTTTATCATTTGTAAAATTATTTTCCGCTATATTAGTCATCCAATTAAAATTTCAGGAAGTGTGGTAACGACAAGTAGAAAATAATAGACGAAATTGCAGTTATGCCTAACTTTTAGTGCCTCTTGATAATAGGCAAAAAGTTACATTAATCTTCGTCCAAGCAACGTCGCAAGAATGAAATAGCCACCTATTGTTTTATAGCACAAACCGCTTTAGATACCAATTTATATATATATATATATATATATATATATATATATATATATATATATATATATATATATATAAAGCTTTCACGGTCTTAGTATAGCTGACAAATCGTGCTTCTTCACGGGATTAGCTTCTTGGGATTAGACCATGTCACTTTGGAGAAAAACTTTCCAAACAACATTTGTCTCATTTCACAAAGAATAAAACTGATTTTGTGCATCGATTTGTAACTATGGATGAGACCTGCGTTTACCAGTATGATCCTGAACTGCGACAACAAACCGCACAGTGGACTGATCCCGGTTGTTCAACACCAAGGTGATCAAACTCGTCCAAAAAAATTATGGCATCAGTTTTCTGTGATGCAAAAGGAATTTTTTTAATTGGATTCCCTTCAAACCGGTAAAACAATCTCAAGAGACCATTATTGCAACCTTTTGGACCAGCTGGACGAGAAAATTCATGAGAAAAGCCCGGTTTGACAATCCACCTGCTCATAGAGGTACTTTGGCAATCGCAAAACTGGTCGGCTTAAATTACGAATTGTTGGAACATCCACCTATTTGCCAGATCTGCTTACATCTAACTTTCATCTGTTCCGAAACCTCAAAAGATTTCTACGTGGGAGAAGCGTTTTTCAACAAATAATGAGGTGATAGCAGTAGATGGGTATTTTGAAGGTGTTCTGGAAAACTAATTCAGAAATGAATTGGAAAATCATTGAAAAAAATGAATTGAGCTTAAGGACTTTCGACTTATTAATCATTTTTTCCCCTTTCAAAACTTACTGACTGACCAGTATCACGTTGTAGGTCCAAGAACTTTCAGGCGTGCTGCATAAAACAAGTTATGTTTTCCAGGAGAGAGACGAGTACGAATATCGGTCAACTTTTAGGACTTAGTAGTTGAGTTTTTCTTGCAAGCAATGGTTCGTCATGACAATTTTTTACTATTACGGTTTACCCGTCTCTTTACTTAACAATGACAATATTTATTTTTAAATTTAATGTTATAATTTTCCATAATTTTCATGCTGCAATTATACCATGCATTATTCACATGAAAATAATTTTGTGGGCACAAGTATAAATTAATCAAATTGAAGCAAATTAAATTTGAGCTTTATAACCATTATTTCGCATGTTTAAAAGCATTTTGTTTATGCCCAGTTATTAATTTTTGTAATGAATGATTCCTGTATAATGTACCGATTTACATTATTCAAATTGACAGGAAATTGCAATAGGATTGAAAATTTGTAACTATACTCGTCTTTAGGCTGTTTTAGTTGCTCGTAACTAGACGGAATAAATATTTGTGAACCTCACGAATTATCATATAGTATTATGATTTTTACTCGAAAATGAGAAAGGTTTGCGTCAAGATTATGCCGAAACTGTTGACCCCTGAACAAAAGTAACGACGGAAAAAGTGTGACGTTGACTAGAAAACGTCAGAAGAAAGCAATGAATTCTTTGAAATGGTCATCATATCTACGAGTGCGACATTGAACTGAGGGCGCAGAGCAGAGAGCGGAAACAGAAAGATAAGCCGAGATTGTGAAAATCATAAAGCAAATCAAACATCATCAATATTAATGAGTCTTAAAACGTCTGAAAAGGACGTGTGCAATGCATTCTACACCACCAAAATATACTTACGTAATTCGCATTAATCGTACATGATACGCATATCCCCCTAACCCTCCGGATTGAGCCCTAGCGATTTTTTCTTATTCCCCCGAAATTTCATATTGATGTTAGAGAGATGGAAGTAGGATAAGTAATATTGGGTCTAATAGGAGCTTTTTGAGGGGGACATTCATGTATCCTAGAAAATATACACACGTAAGTTTTTGGTCTAGCTACTTAAAGGACAATTTTTTTGCAAAATTCGACTTTATTCATCAATATTCAAGAGTCCAATGTTTTTCTAACATTTCTATACTTTTCTTGTAGAAGAATTTGTCTTTGCCGTCAAAACAGGCCTTATTTTCGACGATAACTTTTTCATTGGAGCCAAATCTCTTTCTCGCGAGCACTTTTTTGAGGTCTGCGAATAGATAATAGTGGCTGAGGGACAAATCTGCAGAATATGGTGGATGAAGAAGCAATTTAAACTTCAATTCATGCAATTTTGCCATAGTAACCACTGACTTGTGACACGGCGCATTGTCTTGATGAAAGAGCACTTTTTTCTTGTTCATTTGGGGCCGTTTCTTTGCGATTTCTGCCGCACCAACAACTTTATATGATATTCGCTATTGATAGTTTTTCCCTTCTCAGCATAATCCATCAAAATTAATCCGTGCGCATCCCAAAATACAGAAGCCAAAACCTTCCAGCCGACTGTTGTGTCTTTGGTCGCTTCGGGCGGCTTTCACCGGCTGCTCGCCACTCAGCTGACTGCCGATTTGATTCCAGTGTATAGTGGTGGATCCATGTTTCATCCATTTTCACATATCGCATGAAAAAATCCTTTTTATTGCGCTTAAACAGGTCCAAACAGCGCTCAGAATCATCAACACGTTGTTGTTTTTGGTCCACTGTGAGCAAATGAGGTACCCATTTTGCACAGAGCTTTCTCGTGCCCAAATGTTCATGCAAAATATGATTAACACATTCTTTTGATATCTTTAGAGTGTCTGCTATGTCATGCAATTTTACTTTACGGCCATCCAAAACAATTTTATGGATTTTTTTGATATTTTCCGATGTAACCACCTCATTTGAGCGTCCAGAGCGTTCAGCATCATTTGTCTGTACGACCTCGTTTAAATTCAGCATACTAGCAAATGATGAGTGATTTTCCAGGGGCGTAGTCCCCGTAACACTAACATTGCCATTGCTTTGCTTGAACGGTACTTCTTCCCATTAAAAAACAATGTTTAATTAACACACGAAATTCGTTTTTTTTTTCATTTTTTTAAAATACCAAAAGTAGCGTCACTAAAACCACTGTAACTTGCAAACTAATCGTCGAAATGTCATTCAATTTTGAGATGTATCGTTTGAAGGTTGGTATTTCCTAATAATCATATGGATTTTTTGAAAAGAGCGATATCGGTGTATTAGACCAAAAACTTTTCAGCCTACGTGTTAAAATAAAATTTTCATAAATACACAGAGGAACATGAATTGATAGTTTCTTGAGTTATAAGTTACTACTAGTTCAGCCGACAACTGTACTGAAGAAAGAGTCGGATTTTAGAGGTCGGACTATGAGGAACTGATATCTTAAATCCATTTTATTGTCCAACGCAAAGCCAACGGTGCCCACCTAATTAAATAGTGTATTCCTATAATTAATTTGGGAGCACTATCCAAAGAGTGTATCACGAACGGAATAAAATAAAATATATTGCCCCTGATAATAAATTCTATTTACTTCTTCGTCTTCATTTGTACATGACAAAGTGAGTCTTATCCCGTTGCGACTGTTTTTCTAACTCGAGGGCAGGAGACCGAGGATTTATGTAATATTTCCGTGGGCCCCGATGTGGCACGTGATCCGCATAATGTTGCCGGGCCAATTTAAAATACCGCAAATAGTAACGAGACGCTGACGGAATTTAATTTCGTGTTCTTTGTTTGACTTGGCGTCACGTGGAACTTTTTTTTAACCTGAACTGAAATTTGAAAACGCCACCGGAGTCGGAGGAAGGCCGCGTTAAAATTTTAAAAGGTCCGAAATTAGTAAGCACGAATGTAGTTTGTTTACTCTACAAATGAAAAGTAAATAATTGTTTCTGTTTTCATTTTTGGTCTGGCTGCGATGCAGTTAAAGTTCCAAAAAACTTCTTTTTGTATAATGTAAACGCCTTTGTGTTGCATTTTCAATTTTCATTGTATGAACATAAAAAAATCAGTTTCATTTTAATTGAATTTACTATACTTTGAGAATTTTAAACTACAGTGTGTCCAGTATGAACGTATTCTGGAAAAAATGTGTTTCGAGAACATTTTTTGCCATTAATATACTCTTTGGTGTGCTAACAATGGCGCAATTACCGTAGTAAGTTGTCCAATCGGCTCCTGCATCAATAATAGCTTGGCATCTTCGAGGCATGCTGTCGACAGGATTTTCTGCGTACTCTGCAAATTTTTGGAACCTCGCGAGACAACTGAGTCAAATTCGTCAGAGTTTTTCCTCTGAGCTGTCCCTTTACAAGGGATCAAACGTTTATAATAGAGTTAGCGTCCGGTGATTGTGAGGGCCACTCTAGTATCTTATCGTGAGCCCAAGGGAGCCGCTTTGCGACGTGATTTTCGTCCAGCAAAGGTTTCTTCGACGTGCTTCGGAATTTGACATCATGTGCACGAAGATGTTGTCGAATGATCTCATGGGACACTTTCAAACCGGATTTTCTTAATTTTGCCGCACGTTGACGCAGGGTTAATTTCGAGTCTTGTGAAAACAAAGACACAATTCGTTTTTTGACTTTCAGTGTGACTTTACCTACCGATTTATCCACTTCTTCACAAACACATTTAGCAGCCCCGGAATGTGTCATTTTAGGCCTCTTTGGATGGGAATAAAGAAAAACATCGTCTAACCGACGCCGACGCGCAGACAAATGACTCATTTTGGATTTTACGTGATTTCGACGCAAGCTTGAAATCAACTGATACTTTTATTAAAATGCCTCGTAGACAAAGGTTCCCTCTACCGATTTTTTTTTTAATCGCTAGAATCGCATCTACCAAAAATGAATTATCGCGGACACGTTCTCGCTTGACAGAATGTAAGTACAGTAGTAGTGTAAGTAGAGGTAAGGTTTCCTGGAGTCTAGCATAACTTATTACACTGTCAACTAACATACATCCTGTATAAATAGTACCCAGAATTATTAAATAAAAGGCAAGGTACTCGTTAATTCATCATAATTTACTTTGTCGCCTACAAAATAGGCCCCGCGGATATAATACACATGTGCCAATGCTTAACCTAGTTCTCATAATACTTTTCAAACGCTGAAGCTGGTATCACTCTCAACTCCATCTGCGAATTTTCTTTTATGGCTTCGATATATTCAAAACGCCTTTCCTGAAAAACTTAAATTAGGAGAAAGGGGACGTTTGGGAAATTATAAATTTGATTATAAATATTACAATTTGCTTGTGGCTTTGCACTCTTGGGCAAACGAATCTTTAAGTGGAAATGTTACTAGTGTAGAGTAGGTACAGACACGAGTCTTGTAGTATTCTAGCTTTGATTTCTTTCAATTCAAAAAAGCTTTTTTTTTTTTTTTTTTTCCGAAAAAATCTGTACTAAACTGAATAATTATAAACTTTGTGTTGTCTCACTGTTTTTAGTGCTCCGTGCAGAACACTTATAAGATCACTTCGGTGTCTGTCCGTCCGTCCGTCCCTCCGTCCGTCCATCTGTCCGTCCGTCCTTCCGTCCGTTCGTCATTCCTTCCATCCGTCCTTCCTTCCGTCCGTCCGTCTGTCACACTCAATTTTCTCCGAAACTGTTTAACTTAGGAAGTTGAAATTTGATACTAATATAGGAATTGATGGCCTCATCAGAGCTGTGTAGTTTTGAAAGTTAAATTTTGACTTAAGGAGTTAGTTTTAGGGGGTGAAATCAGAAGTGAAAAAAAAATTTTTTTTACTAGGTCTTCGAGCGAGTTGTCAAATGAAAGCTTGTAAAAACACGAGTTCAAACATATATATAATATAATCGCACACTTTTCTGTTAATTCTCTACAAAGCTCAAATTTGACCAACTATGGAATACTGCTCCCATGTTTGGAGCTCCGCTCCCAAACATACGCTGCATTTGTTGGATTACACAGTGCAACACGAAAAAAAATCACCATATACGGACACCACCACGTGATAATAGACCAAAAAAAAAAAGACCCGTGTCTCCCAGTTTTTCCGAAAGTCATGTACTTTTTTTTTATGGGCCCCCAAAGATTTGAGGCCTGGGTGTAATTTTTGCAAAAAACTCATCATATTCTGAGGCTCATATCTTGCAAACCGTTCGGAATTTTAATTTACTTTCTGTGGCAAAGTTGTAGCCCTTGTCATAAGGAACAAAAATTGTGAACATTTAAAGTAAAAAAACTTCATCTTCAAGATCAAAATAGCAAAAAACTGTAAAAAATTCGATTTTAGAAAGTAAATCAAAATTCCAAACGGTTTGCAAGATATGAGCCTGAGAATATGATCAGTTTTTTGCAAAAATGACACCGAGCCCCCAAATCCTTGGGGCCTCATAAAAAAAAGTACATGAATTGGGCCAAAACTGGGAGCCTCGGGTAAAAAAAGACCCGTGTCTCCCAGTTTTGCCCCAAGTAATGCATTTTTTTTTATGAGGCCCCAAAGATTTGGGGCCTCGGTGTCATTTTTGCAAAAAAACTGATCATATTCTCAGGCTCATATCTTGCAAACCGTTCGGAATTTTGATTTACTTTTTGAAGCAAAGTTGTAGCTCTTGTCATAAAGAACAAAAATTGTGAACATATAAAATCCAAAAAATTTCATCTTCCAGATCAAAATCGCAAAAAACTTTAAAAAAGTAGATTTTTCGGGAAAATTTTCACTTTTGCGGCTACCTAAACAGTGTTAAGAATCATTCCTAGGAAGTTCATATATTCTAGAAAGTTGTTTACTAAGATCTTAGCTACATTTTTGTAGTTGATTGTCTCCTTGAATTTTGAACGGTTTGCTAGCTATGGGCCTAAACAGGGAAAAAAAGGTAAAAAAAATCGAATTTTTTACAGTTTTTAGCTATTTTGATCTTGAAGATGAAGTTTTTTTTACTTTAAATGTTCACAATTTTTGTTCCTTATGACAAGGGCTACAACTTTGCCACAGAAAGTAAATTAAAATTCCGGACGGTTTGCAAGATATGAGCCTCAGAATATGATGAGTTTTTTGCAAAAATTACACCCAGGCCTCAAATCTTTGGGGGCCCATAACAAAAAAAGTGCATGACTTTCGGAAAAACTGGGGTCTTTTTTTTTTGGTCTACTATCACGTAGTGGTGTCCGTATATGGTTATTTTTCCATAACTTAAAAAATTACACACAGTGTTATATTCAGAGAAGAGCTGTTCGTCTGATTGGAGACACGGAACTGACCGGCGGCCTTGATTTGCTGGAACATCGAAGAACGGTTGGCGACTTGAGCCTATTCTACAAGTATTTTCATGGAAAGTGTTCGAAGGATGTGGCCCGCTTAATTCCTCCCAGAGCGGTGCATGTTAGATGTACACGTCGCGCTAATACTTCACATCCGTATGAGGTTCAGATTGTTACTCCTCGTACAACGCTTTTCAAGCAGTCCTTTTATATGGAGAACATCATCCCTTTGGAATAATTTGCCTAGGACTGTGTTTCCCACCGAGTACGATTTGCAGCGATTCAAGAACAACGTGATTCTCTTTCTCCGCACACGTGTCGCTCCTGTAACGCTTTAGGGACTTCATGTAGCACGTGTGCTAGACCCATAAAAAAAAAATTATTTTAAAAGCAATCAACGTACGGAACACTAATTGGGCAAGTACATCTTGCACTTGACCGGTTATTTTAAATTAACGCCATACTTTCAAGACGGACTGAAAAATAGCACCATGCTCACTTTTCTCTTTAAATAGAAGTAAACATCAACTCACCCTACTGACTGCAAAAAAATGTGACGTTAAGAAATTATCAACCTTTATTTTTCACGATGTTTTTTTAATCAACTTTAAATCAGAGTCAATGCCCCACCCTAAAAACGGGTGAAAAATCTTTGAATGGCGCACGACCCTAATCTGTTTTTTAATGAAATTAGAATCGGGGCCTGTCCTTTTCACGACATATCAGAAGATTTTCATCGGGATTAGATCGAGCGGCGACGTTTGACAAACTGTCACTTGCACGTTGCGCTTCGTATTATATGAACTGCGTTCCAGGAGTGGTTGTCTATTTCCTTTCTGTCATTTTATTATAAAAAAACGTTATGTATTAGTTTACTTTTTATCGCCATTTTAAAACTTTCAATATAATTTTAATCGGTTCTTTGGTTACAATATACAAGGTGCTATAAAAATGTTAAGTAGCAAACATTGTTGTCAAATGTTCATTCTTTTTTTATTAACATGACATAAGGTTAAAAACTTTATTTTTTAAATAATCTAATTTTCGGGTAAAAAAAAAACTGAGATAAATATTTCTAATAAAAAAAGGTTAAACGTAAAACAAAATGTTAATTTTTACTCTCTCCAATAAAAGATCTTATCTGATTCATTAAATGATATAATTTAACAACAAAGTGCATTTTAATTTCTGCGTTTCAACAGCAAATACTGTATTTCTTGAGTTCATAAAATTTGCTTTTCAAAACACTCAAAATTGATCGTATATCTTCCAGATTTAAATGATGATCTCTAATCAAATATTTAAAAAATGGACAATGCACTATCAAAAACCAACGCTCGAAACACAATTGTATTTAAAATCATAAAATACGTACTAGATGTAGCCACTAGCCCGACGTAACCATCCTAATGCTGCTTGGCTTTAAACTATAAGCATCGTATAGATATGGCGCAGAGCAGGGCGCAGCCAGTGACTGGCAACGGCTCACCGAATACAAGAGTGCGAATTACAAGGAAGGCATGTAAAAGCTACACGAGAACGCTATATTTATTAAAACGGTCACTTTTTGTTGTAGTGATAAAAAATAATATTTTGTATCGTTATACATTGCATCGTAATGAAACTATAATGAAAGTTAAATATTTATAGGTATAGGTAATTCTTTCGGCTTACTCCAGTGAGGATGCAGATGTTTCGCCGATCATCCTGCTGGTTTCTTTCACAACATGTTCCGAAGAAGTCAGTTTTCCAACAAGCTCTGAAGATGCCGGCAAGATGATCGGCGAAATATGAGAGCATCACTTTGTCAATCGGCACAGGAGAGATCCAAAAGAATATATACTATAAGCTCTGTAACCTGTGGAAGTTTCCTATCAAAATTAAAAGTTAAGCATTGGTGCATAAAATTTTTGCTTTACATAGAAAAATTGTTTCTGTATATTATTTTTGGGAATAATTTCATTTAAAACGCTCAACTTCAAACGTTCTTTCAAAATCAGTCCTTTTTAATGTTCCATAGCGTTAAAATTTGGCACAAATGTAGGAATTGATGGTCCAATCAAAGCCGTGTAGTTTTAAAAGTTAAATTTTGACTTAAGGGGTTAGTTTTTGGGGTTAAATCGGAAGTGAAAAAAAAAATTTCCAGGTCGTCGAGTGGGGTGTCAAATGAAAGCTTGTGAAAACACGAGTTCAAAAATATATATAATGCGCACACTTTTCTTTGTATTATTTTTAAAAAATTACAAAAAATTGCTGTCCCACCACCCTATCTCGAAAAGCACTGATCAAAAAATTTTGAAAAAATTCTGGAATACTTTTCATAAGGCGCAGATTACGTCTGATAATTTATCTGGTATAAAAAAAAAACTAATTGGCTTGACAATATGGTGGAAGTTTTTTTAATATACTTTTCAGTAAACACACTGGTGGCTAGCGAGTAGGTAGAGATAAAATAATTTTATTTTATTTGATTATAATTAAACAATAATTTAGGTAATAAATATTTGTTTTACACTTTTATTATTAAATTCTAGATTGAGCTAGATTGATTTATTTATTTATGTCATATATTATATAATTAAATTTTGAAAGAAAATGAGAAAATTCGATACTATTGTCATTAGCGTCCTCTAGCGACGATTTCACAAAAAAACTTTATGTCGTATTATGCATTTAAAATTACAAGGAAAATTCTTTTAGAAAGGATCAAATTTGATGAAAATGCATCCTCGTCCCCAACCGTACAATTTATTTGTTAGAACACGTCTCTAGATTTCTATCTTACAAAATAATTTAGAAAATGCACATTTGGCCAATGTGAATAATATAAATGAATAATTTTTGAGCGTTTTCCAAAAAATCCGACAACTCGTTGGTAAAATATATTATTACAGTAACAATAAGAGGAATTTAGATCTGAACTTTAATTTCCTAATGGAAACCCCTGAGTCAATTGGCAGGTATGTTATTAGTATAAAATCCAATGTTGCTGGAAATGATGGTTTGACACTTTTTATGCTTAAGCTTAGTTTACCTGTTATCTTATATCATCTAAACCATATCGTTAATTGTTGCCTGGAGAGTGGGTATTTTCCGGAGAGCTGGAAAGAGTCTATTGTGTGCCCTGTTGCTAGAGTTAAAAATCCTTTGACCGTCAGAGATTTGCGTCCAATTAGTTTGTTACCAGTTATGTCAAAAGTCTTGGAAAGGGCAGTACATACACAGGTTTCAGAATATCTCTTGACTAATGGGTTGCTCCCCTTGTATCAATCTGGCTTTCGGAGGGGTCATAGCACATCAACGAATATTGAATTTAACTGATAGCATAATCAGAGCTATTGACAAAAATATGGCAGGGTTCAATACTCTTCTGTTTCTTATATATACTTTTGATATATTCCAAACTGCTGCATATTCATCGGTTCAGTCGTATGCTGATGACACACAGTTGCTTCATTTCTTTGAACCATCGGATCCTGAGTCTGCAGCAGAAAATTTAAATCAGGATCTCATGGCTTTGTCCGTTTACTCGAATGAACATAATTTGAGGCTAAATCCAGACAAGACGCAAGTTTTATTGTTTTACAAGGAAAATCGGTGACCAACCTTGAGCATGGCTTTAAGACTGAGGCTGGCTGATCAGGATTTGCTGTTTTCTGATTGTGCTAAGAATTTGGGTCTTTGCATTGATACACATCTCAGATTCAGGGAACATATTAGGGTGCTCCTGCAAAAAAGTTACGCGAAAATTAAGATTTTATATGCAAATCGTTTTACTCTGAATTTTAAGATGAGAAAAATATTGTATGAGTCTTTGGTCTTGTCTTCATTTCATTATTGTAGTATTGTGTACTATCCTTGCTTGGATGCGCTTTCAAGGAGACGATTGCAGTATGTACAGAATGTCTGCTGTAGGTTTATATTCCATTTGAGAAAATATGATCATGTATCTTTAAAAATAAATGAGCTAAAATGGTTAAATTTTCCTAATACTGTGCAACTGCACTTCGTAATATTCTTAATGAGGCTCTTAGGAAGACCCGATTTATTTAAGGGATACGCTAGTGTCCCGAAATTTGGTGCATGATAGATATATTAGACGGCCTGATCGCTTGACTATGCCTCAGCATCGCACTGCCTTGTTTCAGTGCAGTTTTACATATAATGCAGTAAATATATATAATACCATTAACCCAGAACTGAAAACGTGCACTATTGGCCGACTTCGTCGATTATATAGGGATGAGCTGTTAAATAAGCAGAATTCTCTGACGTAGTTTATTTGTATTTTGATGTATCTTCTCGATTATTGATTTTACTATGTTAGTATGTAATTGTTGCTTGATTTTTGTTTGTAAGCGCGTTGTGTGTTGAAGAGGTTAGATGTAAGAGTAACCGATGGTTAACTCTCGCCTCTTCTACTACACGACGTGTGTGGGTAATATGTACTCACATCACATATATGTTAACATCTTAATAAAGGTGATATTTATTTATTTTATAATAGCGTTAATAAATTTAAATATTAAAAAAAAAAGAAAACCCTTTTTTAGTTGGATTTTAAAATTTGAAATAAAAATATCAGGAAGAAAATCATCAAAATCGCCTTTTAAAATTCCCGATTTTGTATTTTTGTAGCCTTATTTTACCTAATAATCTAATAATTTAAGAACACAGTCATAGAATATTCATAGCTCGATCAATTTTAAACGACCAAATCGCCCAGTTCCTCTCAGTAAGCCTTATTAATCTGTTTAGACGGTGGTGCAAGTTTATTGTGAACATAAAACCCCCGATGTGCACCGTCCTCCGCCTGTCTTTATCTCTTTCTCAACTACTTTATCTCTATCAAGCGCCATTAATAATCCTTATTTTCTGTCTCATTCTCGCTCTGAAATTAGGGGAAATGCGAGATATATCAGCCACTTAAAAACAAATTGCTTTCGTTTAAAAACTATGTGAAATTTTCAGTGCAAACAATTGCTAGTACGGACAAGAATTCGCCCATAATTAGTCACAAAGGAACATAAAAATATTAATATTTTTTCTGTCTATCTTATTTCAAATATATACTTCGTCATTCAAAAAAAAAAAATAATAAAAATGTATTTTCCTAAATTAATTACCTACAATTAAATTTATCCTTAACATTACAGCATCCACAAGAGGTCTAACAGATTCATAAATTAAACAACAAAACTGCTTTTTTACTAAGATGTGTATACTGGAAACTCGCTTAACTTTCTGGCTCATCTCGCTTTAAACTTTATCAAAAAATTTTTGGTAAATACATTAATAACTCATTGGAATGGTGCAATATATATCCCAAAATATTTTATCTTCCTTAATACGCATTGTAAAAGTTAAGTGTATTGACTGTTATTAACGCGGCAAATTTATTATTTACTACCATAAATTTTAGCCATTAGCATGGATCATCCTGTTAACTATTAATTAGCATTTTTCTGGAATGCCGGACACTACTTACAATATTCCAGTATTTTTTATATACGTTTTGAAAAACTTAGTTTCCCCACATTTTTAATTAGTAGTTTTGTTCTTGAAGCCAGAAAATTTAAATCTAAATTAACTGGAGGTCGATATGTCCCAACTTACCCCTGTTTTCAGTTTGGCTCTTTGGAGGTTTGTTATCGCTGAAAGTTGTTTTAAGTAGCTTATATTCTTTGTCGGGATTTCTCGTTTGAAGATTTTGTCTGCCGGGGTCGCATTATTCCCTCTGGTTTGCTTTATAAAATTTAATTAATAAATAGATATTTAAGATCTTCCTTGGTTTGGAATTCTCGAGGTGGGGTGGGGTATTGTGTAATACCATAAAATAATTTAGAGTCAGTGAAATTGAGAAAAGGCTAAGTTACTAATCAACGGAAATTTGTGCATTTTAGTACTACATAGTACAAGGTTTTATAGTTATATAGTACAAGGTGCCTTCTGTTAATATATAGCACATGATGTCACAAAAATCAAAAGTTCTAGCAAAAAACATATTAATAAATGAAAAAATCGTTATTGTATATCAAATTATATTCTTTAGAAAATTATTCTTTAAAACTAATGTCATCTAAATGTGAACTCGGTAATGTTTTAAGCGGGCAATTAAATTATTGATTACTGTTCGGCACGTCATTTTCGTGATCGCTACCACTTGTATCCAGATAGATTTTTTAAAATTCTTCCATAGATTATTCCTGTTCATTTTAGTTTTTAAATATCCCCAAAAGAAGGAATCCGTCTCCCATCCAATCAAGGCTTCGTGGGGGATATCGTATGTCACCTCCTTAATAACCAATTTATTTGAGAAAATTTCTCTGATAACACTTGAATTAATTCAGTCGATACTTGGTGGAAATCCATAACTAGAAGTTTTGCAAGAAGTAAAACACTACTTAAATGTCCACTAAATTTTTTATTTTTAACACCATGACATGTTTCGCTGTATGGCAGCTTCTTCAGATGTTTTGTTACAAAATTTTGTACCTGCCCTCTGTCGGGGGCTGTTCAAGGCCACGGACCAATAGAGGAATTGTTCAGCAAGTTACTAACAATCACAGGTGGGCAACACTTTACAGGGTTCTATCCCAAGTATATAAAAATGATAACTAAATACTAAAATTGAACAAAGTCCTTTTTCAGTAGTTTTTTGCTGTTCTCTCATCTGTCGATCCATCCAGGATGCGTTTCGCCGCATTATAGCTCTTTAGCTGAGCGTACATCTACGGAAAAGGAAAGTACTTAAGTACTTTTTCTCAGTACTAGCATAAAGAATAAGTAAGATATTTTTATGTGCATCTCTGGCTGATGTAAGCCTAGTATTGAAGGCGTACCTGCTTCTGTCTGTATCTTACTTATAAAACATATATTTCCTACTATTATTTTAACGTCCCAAAAAACACAAATTTTTCAAAATAGTCAAAGTTTGAAATTGATTAACGAATTTGTTTATCTGAATTTTCCGGTACGTAGAGTTTTCACTGAAAAAGCGCATAGCTTTGCAGACTTTCTGCGGAAATCATGCGGTTTCAGCTTCGTTCTCATTCAGCCAACGTCTAAACGCTAGCCCTAACCAATGCAGAATTTCCAATATCATCTCTCTGACATTGTAAACATCTGAATAGGCCCACCCTATTTTATCATGATATTTTGCGTGTGTGAAGGCGATCCGCTCAATGGGTGCCACATTTTTTAACAATCGACCAAATATGCATTCGGATAAACGTTTACCGAGAGTTTTTAGACTTATTTAAACATAATTCTAGTTAACGTTTCATAACAGTAGATGAAACCTGGATTAATCATTACACGCTAAAGATGAAGATGCAGTCAAAACAGTGGGTGAGAACAGGTGAAGGTGCGCCTAAGAAAGCAACATCTGGTTCCATCTGTAGGAAAAGTCATGGCTATGGTTTTTTGGGCATTCTTATGGATTCTGCGTATACCAGGTGTACAAGTATGAAATGCGGATTTCAGAAAACAGATGGTGCACCAATGCAGTTTGTGGTGTAAAGATTTGACACTGCGCCATTTTGTTGTGTCATCAACAAGTGTCAGACGCGCACGAAGAATAAATTGGGAAAGTGTGTGCATAGTGTTGTGTTGTTGTGTTCAATATGTCGAAATTTATACCGAACAAAGAGCATTCGCGGACAGCATTAATTTTTTGTTTTCATTTCAAGAAAACTGCTGTTGAATCATACCGATTACTGCGAGAAGCTAATGGTGAACATGCTCCATCGCAAGATACGTGTGAACGATGGTTTCGGCGTTGCAAAAGTGATGACTTCGATGTTGCAGACAAGGAACGTGGAACACCGCCAAAAAAATACGAAGATGTGGAATTGCAAGCATTGTTGGACGAAGATGATTCGCAAACACAAATACAACTCGCCGAGCAATTGGACGTTAGTCAACAAGCTGTTTCCAATCGGCTACGAAAGATGGGAAAGATTCAGAAGACCAGTAGATGGGTACCACATGAGTTGAACGACAGGCAAATGGAAAAGCGCAAAAACACATGTGAAAAAAGGCCAGAATACCGAAAGTGGCAACACAAAGTCATTTTTCTTCATGACAATGCTGCATCACATACGGCAAAACCAGTTCGCGACTCGTTGGAAGCACTCAGCTGGGAAGTTCTACCCCCATGCGGCTTACTCACCAGACTTGGCTCCTTCAGATTACCACTTGTTTGCATCGATGGGTCACGCACTTGCTGAACAGCGGTTTGGTTCTTACGAAGATGTGAAAAAATGGCTCGATGAATGGTTCGTAGCAAAAAGAGAAGATTTTTACTGGCGTAGTATTCACAAATTACCCGAAAGATAGGAAAATGTATAACAAGCGATGGAGCATACTTTGAATAAAGCACTTTTTATCATTCTTACGAATATAACATTTTTTTTAGAAAAAAAATCCGCATTTCATACTTGTACACCTGGTAAGACTATATGAAAAAAGGTAAACCCATCACCTCACCATTATGCCTCACTACTGGATAAATTGAAGGGTATTATTCAGGCGCTTTTTCATCTCGACACTGCACCTTCACACACGTCTCGGATTGTTGCTGCCAAACTGCATGACCTTCGCTTCAAAATGCTTTTATATCCACTGTATTCGCCAGATTTGGCTCCCGGTAATTACTTCTTGTTTCCAGACTTGAAACAAGGTTTGGCTGGACGAAGATTTACTTCGAATGATTAAGTTAAAGTTGGAACGAACGCTTGTTTTGCCGAGTTGGATAAATCTTATTACGAGGGTTGTATGATAAGTACCTGGCCTCGGCCAGAGATGGCGCCGCTACTACTATTTAAAAAATTATATTTTTCATAAATGTTACCTTTCACAAGAATTCTGTCCAATTTTCAAGTCGCTGCGTGATTTAATTTGTGTGTAGCAGCCATTTAAATAGAACAACTTTTGTGATTTTACAACAACGAAAAAAATTGAAGATCAAGCAATAATAAAATATTTGTTTTTGAAAAAGAAAACGCATGATGAGATAAAAGAGGAACTCGGCGAAGTTTATGGGGACTCTACACCTTCGTTATCGACCATAAAATATTGGACAGCTGAATTCAAACGCGGCTATACAGGCATTTTTGAAAAAAAACATCCAGGTCGTCCAATTGAGGTCACCACATCAGAAATGATTTAAACAATTCACGATATAGTGATAAATGAACGGAGAGTGAAAGTACTGAAAGTGCTGAGATTGTGGGCATAACAATAGAACGGTTGCAGAACATTTTAACAACTCACTTGGATATGAAAAAGCTTCCCGCAAGCCACGTCTGCTCACAACTGACAATAAACATGCACGTATGTTAACTTCAAAAGAATGTTTGGCGATGTTAAAGAGCAATCTGAATGATTTTTGGTATCGATTCATAACTGTTGACGAAATATGGATTTATCACAGCCCACCAGAGATCAAAGAACAGTCCAAACAGTGGGTTTTTCCGTAGCGAACCGACACCAACGAAGGCCAATGGCAACTTTATCGGCCAACAAAGTTATGGCCACAGTGTTTTATGATGTACGCGGCATAATCCACGTCGATTACCTTGAAAAGAGCAAAACGATTAATGGAAAGTATTACGTCAACCCATTGGATTGTTTCAACCATGCTATGAAAGAAAAACGTCTGCATTTCGCGAAGAAAAAAATTCTCTTTCATCAAGACAATACACGCGTGCACACTTGTGTCGTACGAATTGCTTCCGTATCCACCATTTTCACCAGATTTAGCCCCAGAGATTATTTCCTATTTCCGAATATGAAAAAATGGATCGGCGGAAAAAATTTAGCTCAAACATGAGGTTATTGCTGAAATAAACGCTTTGAAGGTTTGGAGAAATCGTATTTTTTACATGGGATAGAAAAACGTTGGACTAAGTGTATCGAGTTAAAAGGACACTATGTTGAAAAATAAAACAAATTTTACGCATAAAATGTTTTTTTCTTGTCAAGGCCAGGTACTTGTCATACAACCCTCGTATAATGAGGGTATTTAAAAGTTAGAAAGTCGCTGGACGAAATGAATTGATTTGCAAGGTGACTATGTAGAAAAAAAATGTCTTTGATCTTTCGTATTCTTTGTTAGGCCGAGAACTTTTGGTACGATTCTCGTAAATCTATTTATAGACACATACCGATCAGATTCATTTCAAACGTTTATTGATTTAATTGATCATAGTAAAAACCCACCACTGACGTCTAAACGATTGTTAAAAATAAAAAAAAAAACCTCGAAGTTTTTAATCGTATTTTTTTTGTGCTGTATTGGGAAAACCCTCATTTCCAGGTCGTTCACTGACGCAATGTTCCGCGCAGTCTCTTTCCGATCTATTAGTAGCGACATTACCGTAGGTAGGTAATTTCAAGTAACAGTCACATTTTCCAGCAAATTGCACCTAAAACTTCCCCTATAGCCTTTTATTTCCTAATGTTAGTATTCTATTCCATCAATTTATCCAATTTATCCACAAATCTTACAACACATTACACATGAAACAAATTTCCATACACCTCAAATAAATCCCTTTATAGCCTATTAGACTATAGACACACTTTAATCAAATTTACCCCACACACAATTGCGGCAATCGCGGAGACAAAAAGCGTCTTAAATAAACGCATGGATCGAATCGAGCCGATTGACGCAAAAAATCTTTTTCCCGATAGCTTTTTTCCAGACCATAAAACCGATCATCGAGACGAAATAATTTCCGGAATTCGGCGGATTCCGCATGCAAGAAATTCGGCCGCGGAAAATAATAGCTACTGGGGAGATTTTGCACAATATGTTCTGATTCTTTACTTTTGAATACCTACATTTAAATTCAGTAGGGGAATAAGTTTCAAATAAAATTGTATTTAATAAGAAGCGGTTGCATTGGCAGGGCATTTATTTCTCAGTAGGTCCAATAGATTTAGACTTACTGAGCTTAATTTTAGTGGGGAACTGGATTTCGATTAAATTCTTCAATTTGTTACAAATAATTAAACATATTAGGTAGTGGAAAAAGGATTGAGCTTTTTTCTCGTTAAATTGCTTTACTGACATATACAGTCTGTCAAGTCAGAACGTGACCGTTCGTACTCTTGAAAAAATGTGTTTCGAGAACGTTTTTTGCCATTCATGTATTCTTTGGTGTGCTACAAACGGCGCAGTTACCTTAGTAAGTTGTCCAATCGTCTCCTGCATCGATAATCGCCTGGCATTTTCGAGGCATGTTGTCAACGAGATTTTCTGCATACTCTGCAAATTTTTCGAATCTCGCGTGACAACTGAGTCAAAGTCATCAGATTTTTCCTCTGAGCTTTCTCTTTACAAGGGACCCAACGTTTTCAATAGGTATATAATAAACTACTGTTTTTAATCAATTTCCACTGGTTTATTTAAATTGCGATGACGCGTTTCGCTGTCGATGCAGCATCTTCAGATCTACATTTTACACACACGACAGCTAAACGCGTCATCGCAATTTAAATAAACCAGTGGAAATTGACTAAACACAGTGTTTTATTATATATTTATAATGAATTTCCATCAAGTAGAAGATACAACCATCCAAAAGTTTTCAATAGGGTTGGCGTTTGGCGATTAAGAAAGCCACTATAGTATCTTATCGTGGGCCTAAGCGAGCCGCTTCGCGACATGCGCCCAACAAAAATTTCTTGAATTTAACATCATGAGTACGAAGATGTTGTCGAATGGTCTCATGGGACACATTCAAACCCGATTTTCTTAATTTTGCCGCTTCTTGCCGCTACGTCAATTTCAAGTCCCGACAAATACATGATTCGCTTTTCGACTTTCGTGTGACTTTGCCTACCGAGCTACGTTTTGACAAGTCGCCGACATTTTTCGTCTCATTACAATGATTTACCCACTTCTTCACAAACAACACCGACTTTTTAATATATTTAGTGGCCACGGAATAAGTCATTTTAGGCCCCTTTGGATGAGAATAAAGAAAGACTGCTTCGAACCGACGCGCAAACAAGTGACTCATTTTGGATTTTACGCGAACACGTTTTACTTGACAAACTGTAACTCAGGTAATATAAGTCGCATTGGGCCATACTTAGCGCCAGTTGAAAGCTGAGATCAAAAAAGGTGATGCTGTATGTTTTGGTGGAATTGGAAGGAAATCGGGGATCATGAGCGGCTACAGCCTAACCAAATAATTAATTCTGTACTCTACTGTTAGCAATTGACAAGATTGAGAGAAGCGATTAAAAAAAATCAGCCGGAACTAGTCAACCGAAAGTCATCTTCCACCATGACAACGCCAGATCACAAAAATTTTTGATGGATCGGCAAAAATTGAAAGAGCTTGGATGGGAGGTTTTAATGCACATACCGTCTAGCCCACACCTTGCATCGTCAGATTACCATTTATTTACAATCTCTGTGGAATTCCTTGAATGGGGTTAAGTTAATTTGAAAACCACTTGTCACAATTCTTTCTCCGGAAATCACAGAAATTTTATAATGATAGAATTATGGTGTTGCCGAGAAAATGGCCGATAAAAGGCCAAATGGCATATATTTGATTTAATAATGTTCTTTTAAAATATAAAAAAAAAAACAGTTTTTTCAAGGCTCAATATTTTTTCGACAACCCTTTATAATATTTAATATAGATATTTACTAACTTTCCTGAAAACAACATTTTTTGTCACGACCCCTTTATTTTCATTATACCTGTATTCATCTATAACTGCATGTACAATCACTTTGCATTAGCTGAACAAATTAAAATATGTCCATAAAAGCAAAAAATTTAGTTCATTTGTTTCTTAATTTGAAAAATTTCAATTTTAAAAATTTTACTCGCCCTTTCCAAAATTTCAGATCTGTGTGGTACTAAGTATAACAATTTAATTAAAACAGACCCTTATCTAACAGAAATAAACCTTGGATGGTTGTAGCTTCTACTTGATGGAAATTCATTATAAATATATAATAAAAGACTGTTTTTAGTCAATTTCCACTGGTTTATTTAAATTGCGATGACGCAATTTAATAGAGAACCTATTAACAAAAAATAAAGTAAATGAAGTTATAAAAATGGACATAATTAATTTATTAAGAACTTGCCTAAGACAAAATTATTTTTCATTTAACAATAAATTCTACAATAGTAAGGAAGGGTTAATTATGGGGAGTCCATTAAGTCCATTACTTGCCGAAATTTTCATGGACAGTATTGAAACAATGATATTTAAAAACCATAATAACAATAGTAATAATTGTCTAAACTGGTATCGATACGTAGACGATGTAATTGTATGCTTTACAGGTACGGACAGACAATTAATTCACTTTTTACAGTAAATTAATTCTTTACATAGAAATATCAGTTTTACAATGGAAGAAAAAGTCGAAGGGAAAATCAACTTCCTAGACTTAACAATCAATAAAACCATGAAAACACATGAATTTGCAAACAATTGTCATACAGATACCACAATTCACAATAGTTCTCACCACCCTAACTCACGGCTTATCATAGCTTTATACATAGTCTAACTAATATCCCCTTATCAGAGGACAATTTTACTAAAGAATTAGACTACATAAAACAAATAGCCGTTAACAACGGTTATTTGGTTACTTTAATCGATAAGATTGTTAGGAAAAAACTTAGAAACAAGCCAATCTCAGAAATATACCCACGTTTTAATGACAGAAAAACCACATTTAAATGCTTAACCTATTTCGGTAAACCAACAGAAAAACTGGGAAAATTTTTAAGTCAAAAAAATATCAACATAGCTTACAAGACTAACAATACTATAGGGAAATATCTCAAAAACTACAAACCACAAATCAATAAAGACAACAAATCAGAGGTTTATCAATTAACATGTTGGTCAGGTCCTAAAACATACATAGGACAAACTGGACGTACATTTATACAAAGAATTACAGAACGCAAAAAAAGTTTCATCCGTAGAAAGTCTAATTCAACACAGGCTAATCATCTTTTAACAGAAAATCACAATATATAACAAGAATTTTAAAATTTTACATACCCAACAAAAAGGTTTAAAACTAAACCTTTTAGAGACAATGCAAATAAATCGCTTAAGGACTACAGGTACTTTACTCAACGACTAGGTAGATTTAAACAATTCACCATTATTGAATTTATTCTCCTAATTCCATGTCTGTGTGGGTTTTCCAATACTATCAATGTAATTTAATTAGGTGTAATATTATAATTAAGAAATTATATAAAATTGTGATCATTAAACCTAACTTGACAGTGTAAAATATAGATCCGAAGAAGCTGCATCGACAGCGAAACACGTTATCGCAATGTGAATAAACCAGTGGAAATTGACTAAAAAGAGTCTCTTATTATAATATTTAGAAATGAACCTGTTTATTTCCTTCGTCGCTTATCATTGCAGTATTTACTTTAAACATTTCGATTGCTACGAGTTCAAAGTAATATTATTTCTTTCTATTCAACGTTCGTAAAAAAACTCTTTTATTTGTATTTCATTTATTGTTGATTTATCTTTTCCTAATTAGAGTCTGCATATTACAAAAAAAAACAAAAACAAAAGGGCATTTTTTAGTTAATACTTAATGGAAGACAATTTTGCAAAAATATTTCAATATTTCTCCTCCGCTTCCTTCTGGTTTCGTCGGTATTTAATCACTATGCAAAAAAATACCAGTACAGTATTACCATTAATTAAAAGATTATGTTGTAAAGACTATTCACTTACATGGCGGCTACACAACAGGAAATAAAAATCTCTAGAAGACGTAAAAACTTGAAGAGCGCCTATTCTATATAACTACTAAAAATAAACACATTTCAGTAGTGACCACTGTTCTCTCATCTATCAGTCTATCTCGGCACTCATTTCACCATATCAGGGCTCATCAGCCGAGTTAGATCGACAAATGAGAGAACAAAACTCGGAAGTACTTCCTTGTTTTTAAATTTTAGGCTTTCGTCAGCCAGAGATACAATTTGTTGTATGTTACTACGATGTTACGCCAGTACGACAATAAGTCCTAGTTTTGTTCTCTCGATTATGGATCCCAGCCGTGATACATCTAAACGTGTCCCGAGAAAGATTGACAGATGAGAGAACAATGGTCACTGCTGAAATATGGACGTTGTTCATTTTTAATAGATGATATAGATTCTTATTACTGGGTTAGAACCCTAGAGATCGAGCGACGTGGCAGTAATTGTTGGCAACATGCTGGAAAATTCCCTCGTCGGTCTGTGGAGAAGGTTTAGCGTTGTCGTGATCGAAGATAAACTCATCTCTGATTCTGCACATTTCATGGATGTAATTTTGTTAATTTGAAGTATGTATTCTTGAATCAATCGCATACCCTAGTGGTGAAAGCTTGTCATAAATTATACTTTTATAACCTCACTAAAGAGAAAGCACGATTTTCTGTGGATAAATGTTTACTTTTGGTGTATTTTAAAACTAGTCGCTTTCGGTCAATACCTATTTAGACGTTCTTTTCAAAAAGGATCATTTTCTTGGCATATTTGCATCTTTTAGCGTGTGTTTATGAGACTAGTCAAGCTCACTTTATTCATCACATATTTAGCTTAGAAACATACCTTAGCTTATGCAAATTGGATATGTTAAGTATTCTTGTTATATGTCGTACTGACTGAGACTGACTTTCAGTGATGACCTTTGTATCATCCGACTCAATAATATTTGGTTTACGACCGACGCACAACTGTAATATCAATGCAAAACATTGCTGGCTTACATAGTGTGTTATAACATCAAGCCCGTATACATGAAATATTTTTTTTATAAATTTGCATAGCTTGTTTTCTTTTCTTTGGAAATATCAAATCAAAATATGAAGAAATGGCACTTTCTAGCTTTTCATATTCTTCTAACACAATATGAACACAAATTTACACCAAAATTTTCAGATGCGTTAGAAAGTTGCAAGGTAGAACTTAAGTAATTAGAGCAAGTAGGATACGAACTGAACGAACTCTTTTATCTATCTAATAACAACTTTATTGGTAATGTTAATTTTTTATTTTATTTTGACCGTCTTTCTTTGCCGAAAATTTTTCGGTTTCTTTTAACGTACTTTTCTGTCTTGCGAAAACGTCCATATATTTTTAACAGACCTATTTAACATACATAAGGAAACCTTATGTGGAGACTGTGGAGAGAAGAAGACATCTTTATCGTGTTTTTTATTTTGATTTCGAGTTTTTAGGGAAAGCACTGGCTCAGCCTTTCAATTGCGTGGGTAAAATTTATTATAAGGGTTTTTTAGCGGCCTCTTTTTGATTCGCTTTTTGCATTAATATTCTCGGATTCTATCTAAATGGAAATTATGTAATTCAATTTGGAGAAGGAATCAATTTTTTTGAATGGTTTATTGGATTGTTTTTTCGAAGAACTGATTATGAAGTAAACACAACACTGAATAGTATGAACATACCATATTTATAGAGCTAACATAACATCACTTTGTATGATACACGTAATTTCTTCTATTTTGGAAAAGAGCCGAATGATATATTTTTAGAAGAACACGCAGTTTACTTGACATTTATTAAACAGTACAGTTTTTTTCTTATACTCTAAACTCTTTCTAATCTATCTCTAAATTAAATGCCAAAGTTATTATTTATATTTTTTATGATGACAGTCTCTTCATGGTTGCAAATACACCATAGGGACCATCCATTACTTGCATTACACATTGAGGGGGTAGGAGGTCTAGAGAGTGTGACAAGGGGTAGGGGGGAAGTTAAGATGTGTGTGACATCACATCATAAATATGAATACAACCTATGGGAACCTACTACGGCTGCATTGCAAGCAGTAATAAATTAAAATTTACAAGAAATAGGAGGGTGGGGGATGACAATGTGTGACCACAATAGTGATGTATACAGGAATCTCACAATTCGAACCGGGGTGTCACTCCAATATGACAATGTGTGACATGGGGGATTTCTGGAAGGGCTCATTAAAGTAAAAATAAAAAAACACGAAATTTACGTGACTTGTAATTTCATGGATGGTTGCATATGTGATTTATCCAGTTTAAATAAATTTTTTATTTTATGTTAAAATGTTAAAATAAAGCTTACATAACTAGTTTTATTATAATATATCATTTTCTGTATATTCGAACTTTTATTAAATAATATATATATATATATATATATATATATATATATATATATATATATATATAGCAAACTTGAAATTTTTGGAGTAGTCGGTGATGGAAATAGGGTTAAAAGGTTTTTAACACCCTTTAACTCCGCAAAGCTTTAGAAAATATTTTATTTGGCACAAATTAATAGACTATCAGTATTCTAAACAACAGAAAGCCTTCCAAATTATTACATCAAAACTACTTACTGCTAGGTGGTGCTTTTTAGGATAATTTCTTTCAACACTTATTATTAGTATTTATTAGGAAAACATGAGAAATTTTTGATCAGAAATATTTTTGAAGAACATAAAAATAGTTTACTCCATTTTGTTGTGTATGATACGAACAGCCTGTGTATTTCTAAGGTAATTTTATTTATTTTTTTTTATTATATATATTTCACATTCTTGTTGTTAATAGCTTTTCACCTCCTGGTAAAGTAGTAGTTGATTTATTCTAAGGAAGATAAAGTCGTTGAAATTTTGTTTAATTTTTCAAAAGTTTGTAAAATTTGTAAAAATTGAGATTAGGTTATTGTTACAACCAATTAAGATGTTGAATAGACTATTATTTAACTCAATATCACCTATCTCTTAACATGAGAATTATTTGACTCCTGAAATCAATGCCTTTCTTTCTGAAAATCGAATCATATATCACTACTCCTTGCCTTATCTCAAAGAAATTTCCACTAAAATCACTAAACTTTTTAAGATTCAACCTAATTTAAAAATTGCCTTCAAACATTCAAAGACAATTAATAATATGTTTACCAATTTAAAAGATAAGGATGAAACTACAAAAGTCTCGGAAGTAGTATACAGCATCCCTTGCACTCAGTGTGAAAGGGTATATATAGGACAAATATCAAGGATCCTAATAGCCAGAATCACTTCTCACAAAAGCGATTGCAGACTTAATAATAACTCATGCGTTCTTGCTTCACATAATAATCAATTTTCACATGAAATAAAATTAAAGGAAATCAAAATCAAGTGCAAGGAAAGAAGTTTCAACAAAAGAATTTTTAGGGAAATGGAGGATTTAAGCTTAATTTTCTCTAATCTATTGCAGATCAGTTGGCAAAATGAAAATTCGCAAAATATATCAGACATGTCTCTATAATAATAACCTAATGTCAATTTTTACAAATACGTGTATTACAAACTGTTAAAAAATTAAACAAAATGTCAACGTCTTTATCTTTCTTAGAATAAATCAACCACTACTTTACCAGGAGGTAAAAAGGCGCTAGCCTTAACAACAGGAATGTAAAATATACAAAATAAAAAAAAATCAGTAAGATCACCCTATAAGCACACAGTTGTAAGTATCATACATAACAAAATGTAGTAAACTGTTTTTATATTCTTTAAAAAAGTGTTTTTAATCAAAATTTTCTCATGTTTTCCTAATAAATACTAATAATAATGTGTATTTTTGTTGCACCACCTAGCAGTAATTAGTTTTGATGAAAATGATTTGGGTTGTTTTCTGTTGTAAACCTTAGAATACTGATAGTCGACTGTATTTGTAGCCCTGAAGAAGAAAATAAAATATTTTCGAAAGCTTGGCGTAGCTACCATAAGAAGGTGTTAAAAACCTTTTAGCCCTATTTCCATAACCGCTGACCCCAAGAATTTCAAGTTTGCTGTTTATTTAGTCGATCAAGACTACCCTCCCCCTCTAAATATATATAAATATATATATATATATATATATATATATATATATATATATATATATATATATATATATATATATATATAAATATATATATATATATATATATATATATATATATATATATATATATATATATATATATATAAATATATATATATATATATATATATATATATATATATATATATATATATATATATATATACATATATATATATATATATATATATATATATATATATATATATATATATACATATATATATATATATATATATATATATATATATATATATATATATATATATATATATATATATATATATACGAGGCTGGTTTGAAAAGTCCGTGCACCACCGGCGCGTATCGAGGTCATGTTTAGTTAGTAGCATCTCTTGAATGAACGCACACCAAGTTTCAGCCATATTGGTCTATTTCTTTGTGTTTGGCATTCGCGTGAATCAAGGAAGTCGAGTGATTTTCAAGAAATGGACGAAAAATAATTTCGTGTGGTGATTAAACATTACTTTATGAAAGGCAAAACGCCTCAGGAGACTAAAGAGAAGCTTGATAAACATTATGGTGACTCTGCACCTTCGATTAGAACAGTTTATAAGTGGTTTCAAAATTTTCGGACTGGCCATATGGGCACAAGTGACGCTGAACGTTCTGGACGGCCTGTGGAGGTTACGACTCCAGAAATCATTGATCGAATCCATGATATGATGATGGATGACAGAAGAGTTAAGGTGCGTGAGATTGCTAGTGCTGTGGGCATCTCGACTGAATGGGTACATAATATTTTGCATAAACATTTGGACATGAGAAAGCTATCCGCAAGATGGGTGCCGCGATTGCTCACGCTTGACCAAAAACGGAATCGTGTGAAGTGTTGCAAGGATGGTTTGCAGCTGTTCCAGAAGAATCCGGAGGACTTTAAGCGTCGTTTCGTCACTGGTGGATGAAACATGGATACATTACTATACTCCTGAAACCAAACAACAATCTAAACAATGGGTTACCAAGGGAGAATCTGCACCAAAAAAGGCGAAGACCGTTCCTTCGGCCGGAAAGGTTATGGCGACTGTCTTTTGGGATTCGCAAGGGATAATCCTCATCGACTATCTGGAAAAGGGTAAAACTATTACAGATGCATATTATTCATCGTTATTGGACCGTTTGAAAACCGAGCTGCAAGAAAAACGCCCGCGATTGGCCCACAAGAAAGTCCTTTTCCATCACGACAACGCACCATCACACACCTCAGCAGTTGTGGTCGCAAAATTAATGGAAATAGGATTCCAACTCGTTTCATGTCCCCCCTATTCTCCAGACTTGGCTCCCTCGGACTACTATTTGTTCCCCAATTTGAAGAAATGGCTGGCGGGATAAAGATTTTATTCAAACGAGGAGGTGATTGCTGACACTAATGGATATTTTGCAGACTTGAATAAATCCTATTATTCGGAAGGGATCAACAAACTAGAACATCGTTGGACGAAGTGTATAAGCCTAAAAGGAGACTATGTCGAAAAATAAAAAAGGTTTACCTCAAACACATAAGTAGTTTTTATTTTTGCACGGACTTTTCAAACCAGCCTCGTATATATATATATATATATATATATATATATATATATATATATATATATATATATATAACTCAAATTTAACAAGACCTTTTCCATTATTTATGAAGATAACGGTTGTCTGCCAAATACACTATTGTTTAGCACTGCCTGTACAAGTTTTTTTTTCGGATACAATTAACTGTGTTGTCAAAAAAAAACTTATTATTTTTTAATTTTCTTTTATTAGCCTCTCGATGAACTGTATATATGAAGAAACTCTGTACTGACGTTGTGTTTTTTTTTTAAGTTATTTTCCCGAAACTTAAAATTTTTTTTTCTTCGTAACTGTGATCTACACTAATACACTTAGTCCAGTGTTGTTCAAGTTGTGTTTTGAATAAAAAAAAGTTGCAGGCCGCTAAATCAGGGCAAGATGGTTGCCTTTAATTTTCAACTAAATAACTTCACAACATCCCTGAAGTTTTACTGTTAAAAGCGAACGAAAGGTTTTATTGAGACTTCCGTTTATTCCTGACACTATATAATGTTTTATTTATTACACGCAATTCCGCAGTTTTTTTCTTATCTCTACGTCCCTGTCGTAATCCATCCACCATCACGGGCGAACACACAGTAATTCGCGCGCCCTCTCTACGCGAGGGTTGACGATAATATGATTAGGTACCTGACGTTGATTTATATGGTAAATAATGGCGAATAACAGCCCTGCGCCCGGGGAAATTCCGACGGTGTAACACGTGAATCCAACCCCTCCCCCGCCCCGACCCCTCTTGTACGAAAATTAGCGTCAGAATACGGGCGGGCGGGAGGTGGGAGCAGAAAGACGAGCAAAAACGTACGTACGGAGCCTGAAAGCGATGAGAGAGTGTCTTAATGAGTTTAGTATCCCCTTATTTACCGCAATTCCTCGAAAATTTGGTGAAATGACGAAAGGGAGGGTTAAATTGTTAGTAAGGTTGACAGGTGGTAAACTAAGAAACACTTGTCACTAACTAAGGAATAATTGGTTTATTCCATTTGTTGCAGTCATATTACGTGTCGGTTTTCAATGTGTTGTTTATCAGAAATTTTATTCGATCAAATAAGCGTTCTAGTTACCAAATATATAACCCATATAAAAATAATATATTATGTCATTCATAACATCTTTTCCCGCCAAATCAGTGATCGATCAGAAACTCCCAATAAGTGCGATAAGGAAAAATAGAAACACTGGACAATATTCCAACGCTGCCTTATGCAAAAAAAATACCGTATCCCGCGTCCGCACATGGTCTGGTAGTAAAATTTGTTGGAAGTGAGTACCTGTACTGTCACTTATATTTGTTAATTTTAATAGCTATCCTTTATATGTACTGTGTATGTACCTTATTTTAATGGTTGTTATGTCTACATTGCATCGTGATGTTTTCATGCTTTTGTTAGTTAGGCGTCAACACCTAAATTAATTTAAACTTCTGCCTACTAAATAGATACGCAATATTTTTGAATATGTTAAATTGCTGTTCAAGCCAGTTCGAGGTAGCCCTCAATTTACTAAAATATTTATTTTTTTACCTATCACGATTTTCTGGAATAACAAGTAATGAAAAAGCGGACAAACTTGAAGCAAAATTCGGAGGTACAAAACCCCATACAGGGGATCAGAACCTTCGGTATACCGAAACAGGTGGTAAAGAAGACTATCAACAGATGGTCATATCAGCAACATCTAAATCGTTGGCTCGTAACAGCTGATCAAAGACATGCGAGGAACGTAACAACTAACTGTTTAACAAGAGCCTAGATCAAATTAGTGGTTGGACTGATCACCGGCCACTATCGAGGAAGCAATTATAGAAAATGGGTATCCTCGATGGTCTAGCAACATGCAGTCTGTGTGGTGAAGGAAAAGAAACCTCGATGCATATCATATATGAATGTGCAGCTTTAACCGCAATATACATAGATTGTTCGGATATCTACATCATGCCGAGAAATTATCACGTGAAGAACTTGGAAGGAAGCTAACAAACCTTCTTCCTCCCCTCTCCCTTCTGTAACCAAGAGAGAGGAGAATAATAAGCCAAGAAGCTGCAGTGGACAAATAAGCCTAATCGCCTACCCAACCAACAACCTACTTGTCATGACACCATATTTTATAATTGATATATAATAAAGAAATAATAATAATTTCAAAGTTACTAATGTTATAATTAGTTTTTTTTTCTGTATCCTAGCCTCGATAAAGACATGAAGGAGATTTACACGGTCACCGTAAATCCGCCGTTAGGTTCTTCCGACCATAAACTGCTTTCGATACCAAGTATCCTACCAATCAGTGACAGAGAGAAGTTCCTAAACCGGGCAAGATTTGGCACTACAAATCTGCTAAATGGGAAGATCTCATAGAATATTTTCTAACTTTCCCTTGGTTAGACGTTTGTTTTCGATCTAACGACCCATCTGACCCATCCGATATTATTTTGGCTGGTATGGAAGCTTACATCCCTTTTTCAAAGAAACGCCGTTCCAACGGCAAGCCTTAGTTTGACAGAAAATGCAAAGAAGCTGGTGCTTCTAAACATCTTGCCTACCGACAATGGCGTGGAAATCCTAACACCACAAATCGTAACACCTTTGTTCGTGCGCGGAACAGATGCAAAGAAATTATCGACGAAACGAAGGAGGCACACAATCAACGAATTAGAAACAAACTTCTCGCTTGTCCCAACAATTCCAGATCCTTTTGGTCAGTCGCTAAGGGCGTTAGCTGTTGAGAAAACGAACTTGTTGGCTGAACTCTTTGCTTCACATCTACTGTCGATTTTCAAGAACTGTGTTTCCCATCGAGTACAATTTAAAGCGATTCAAGAACAACGTGAATCGCTTTTTCCGCACACATGTCGCTCCTATCGCGCTTTAGGGACTTCCCTGCAGCACGTGAGACCCAGAAAAAAAGAAGTTTGAAAACTGGCGAGTTTATATAAAAAGAATTTTTTTTATCTTAAACCCATTATTGATAGCTTTCATCGTCAAAAGTATTGTTGTACATACACATACACGTCGTGTAATTTGCTGTTCCTCATCCTTGATTGACTGAGGGTAGGGAAAAGGTTGCATAACTGTCTTAACCCTTTAGGGACTACAAAGTTGTTAAAGAATCTACTTTAAAATTTTATTTTTGATTTCCTAATATAAAAAATGTGTTTGCCATAAATAAACTTCGTTTATTTATGATGACAAGATACTTGTACAATTTTTATTTTTATCACATTTTTATTTAACATTACAAACAAAAGACACAATTCTCGATACCAAGAGGCAGCTCTTTTATAAAACAAAAGTATTTAATTACTTAAAATTTCTAGAATAATCGTTTGTTCATTTAATTCTCTTTCATATTTAACATCCCGCCCGTCTTACGTTGTAATTTAATAGTTCATGCGCCCCTGCGTTCCGTCTGAAGACTTTAAGACCCTCAATCTAAATTATCCTTAGAAAATAGAATTTCCAAATTATTTTACTGTGTAACAAGAAAGGGTCTAGTCTAGTCTGGTACCCGTATATTTATTTGAACAAGTTCTCTGCATAATTTTCCGACTTGTTCGAACGGAAAATATGAATATGACGCAGGAAAAGCGCTATCTTTTGAGGTAAATCCACTTCAGACACGCGATTTAATTTATTTTTGTCCAATGCGGTAACGGATTAGATTTGTCTTCAATTATTGTTGTAGACATATAGCCAGTTCTGATGGCTAAAACTTAAGTAAACATTTGACAATATGGGAACGATTTTCTTTCTATAGAGATGCAATATAGAGACAAAAATTATTCGTAGGTATGATAGAACATAACAACAAACAAATTTTAGAGTTCCTGATAATCATTTATTATGAACATAGCTTACATGCGAAAAAAGCGATTCTCGTCTTGAAAAGGGTCTTACGAAGAGTGACAAGATAAACTATGGATGTGATGTTAAAAGTTGTTCTTCAAAAATAAAAATTGTAGGAAAATAGAAATTTTAAATGCTAGAACAAGTTTCGTATCATTTAAACATACTCTAAAATATCCAGTATAAGTCCACGGGTTTCTTGATAATAAAAATTTTATAGGAATAGACAATCATGGTACGGGACACTGATTGTACAAGTTCGACTTGCACTTGGTCGGTTTTATTATTTTTAAGGCTATTGGTTTTGTAGTTTTGCATACAGCCACTTCTTCTTCTTCGAGTGCCACTCCTATCGGAGATTAGAAATCATCACAGCTACTCTCACTTTATTTGCTGCTCTTCTAAACAGTTCGGTTTAGCTGCAGCCAAACCAGTCGCGCAAGTTACGCAACCACGATATTCTTCTTCGTCCAACATTTCTCTTCCCTTTAATTTTGCCTTGCATAATATTCCGCAACAGTGAATACCTTTTTCCCCTCAACACATGTCCCAAATATTCCAACTTCCTTTTTTTAATAGTGTTACCGTTATGCTGAGGCTTTGTTTAGTCATTGGAGAATCCCGTTATTGGTTACCCTATCAATCCATGACACTTTTAGAATGCGCCGATAATACCACATCTCAAAAGCGTCAATACTTTTAGTATTGTTCTGCCTCAAAGTCCATGCGTCCACTCCATAAAGAACCGTTGAGAAGACATAACAACGCAACATTCGTAACCGCAGTACCAGGCTTAGATCTCGATTGCAAAAAAGTTTTCTCATTCTATTAATCTTGATATCTCTATTCGGGTTTTAATCTCCTTTGTCTGATCTGTGTTCAGCGTTCAGCCATGTTCCCAAGTATTTGTAGCAATTGACTTTCTCAACACTTATGTTATTAACCAGAAGACGATCCTGGTTATTTTGAGATGATTGCCATCACCATAAATTTTGTTTTCTTTAGATTTATCTTTAGACCAAATTTATTGCAGCTGTTATTTAACCGCTCAACAAGATGTTGTAGGTCTTCTAAACTTTCTGCCAGCAGAACTGTGTCATCGGCGTATCTTACATTATTCAGGGTTTCACCGTTTACCGTTATGCCCTCGTCCGCCTCAGACAGAGCTTCCTGACATACCCTCTCGCTATAGACTATAGATATTAAACAACAGGGGTGACAGTATGCAGCCCTGACGTACTCCCCGGCGGATCTCTATCTCTTCCGTAATCATGTTCTCCACTTTTACTCTCGCTGTCTGGTTCCAATATAGATTGCATATGAGCACAAAAGTTTTTTATTCATCATTTCTTAGCCGAGGCCAAACCCTTAATAAATATTAATTCCTATATACCAGGTATACAAGTACGAAATGCGGATTTCAGACAACAGATGGTGCACCAATGCAGTTTGTGCTATAAAGATTTGACACTGCGCCATTTTATTGTGTCATCAACAAGTGTCAGACGCGCACGAGTGATAAATTGGAAAAGTGTGTGCATAGTGTTGTGTTGTTGTGTTCAATATGTCGAAATTTATACCGAACAAAGAGCATTCGTGAACAACATTAATTTTTTGTTTTCATTTGAAGAAAACTGCTGTTGAATTATACCGATTAGTTCGAGAAGCTTATGGTGAACATGCTCCATCGCAAGATACGTGTGAACGATGGTTTCGGCGTTTGTGGTGACTTCGATGTTGCAGACAAGGAACCGCCAAAAAAATACGAAGATGTGAAATTGGAAGCATTATTGGACGAAGATGATTCGCAACCACAAAAACAACTCGCCGAGCAATTGGGCGTTAGTCAACAAGCTGTTTCCAATCGGCTAGGAGAGATGGGAAAGATTCGGAAGACCGGTAGATGGGTACCACATGAGTTGAATGACAGGCAAATGGAAAAGCGCAAAAACATGTGTGATATTTTGCTCGCTCGGTACAAAAGGAAGTCGTTCTTGCATCGTATAGTTACAGGGGATGAAAAGTGGATTTATTTTGAGAATCTCAAGCGCAAAAAATCATGGGTAGACTCAGGCACACCATCCACATCGACCGCAAGACCGAATCGTTTTGGCAGAAAGACGACGCTCTGTTTTTGGTGGGACCAGAGAAGTGTGGTTTATTATGAGCTGTTAAAACCTGGGGAAACGGTTAATATTAAACGTTACCAACAACAATTGACCAATTTGAACCGTTCGCTGCTTTAAAAAAAGGCCAGAATACCGAAAGAGGCAACACAAAGTCATTTTTCTTCATGACAATGCTCCATCACATACGGCAAAACTAGTTCGCGACACGTTGGAAGCACTCAGCTGAGAAGTTCTACCCCATGCGGCTTACTCACCAGACTTTGCTCCTTGTTTGCATCGATGTGCACGCACTTGCTGAGCAACGGTTTGGTTCGTACGAAGATGTGAAAAAATGGCTCGATGAATGGTTCGCAGCAAAAGGGGAAAATTTTTACTAGCGTGGTATTCTCAAATTGCCCGAAAGATGGGAAAAATGTATAACAAGCGATGGAGCATACTTTAAATAAAACACTTTTTATCCTTCTTCCGAATTTAACATGTTTTTTTTTAGAAAAAAAAATCCGCATTTCATACTTGTACACCTGGTATAGGAAAGATGTCATGAAGTTGTTGAGTCCAGATTAACTCAGGAGCTTCAGTTGGAAAACCTGGGCCCATATTAGGCAGGCGCATATAAGCCCAGGCCTTACTGTTATCTTAGAGATTATTAATTTTTTCTTAATGGATATCTTGCTTTAACTGTTTGAACCCCTTTTATACTCTCCTCCAACCCGCTGCTCATACCCGTTCAGGTGAGGTATCTATGTAGTTCGTCTTTTGTATATTGGGAAAATAGGTTGAGCTGAATTTCGGCTTTGATTCTATGGTAGTAGGTCTACTGCTGCTGCTTGTTGAAGTGAGCCTCTAAGTGGTTAGTGATCGCTTGCCTCAGGCCAAGGACGTGTTGTCGGATGTAGGGATGTCAGCTATATCTAGGTTAAAGAGCAGCAGAGTATATTCCGTGAGAGGTTTTTACTGTTGTAAAATGAAACTGGCTATAGCTCCTCTTTTTTGTTCAGCCCAAGGAACGATTAAACTTATCTTAGTTTTTACTACGTGTAATGCAGGTTTTATTGAACGGAAAATGTGGGGAGGTTTTCGGAATATTCAATTTAGACAGTTTCAAGAAACTGATATAACTAAAAATATTTGCATTTCTTTCATAACTGTAAAAGGAATATATTTTTATCGTCCTATATACCGCCCAGTTTCAGTTTCAATAACTTTTCCGATCAAATAAAATTTAGGTTTATAACTCGAACTTTACGTTAAGTTTAACAAATGTTAACCCCCAAAGCATCAAAATTAGTTCCAAACTTAGATAAAACAAGGACGAGTCATTATTTAACTTTACACGAAGAACACGAGCGTCAGTGTTATTTTCCCCCGATGGCCTGCACCGATAATAATTCGGAAAACAAATATTTGACAGCGATTAATTTGTTTTGTTTGAACGCGCGTGTGAAGTCCGGTTCTGATAAACAGCTCCCGGAAATAAAACTTTTATCATTCGCGCCGGCTTTTATCTCTATGACATGGAAAGTTGGTTGAGTTGGTCGGTTTCGCCCTGAGGTTGCGATTTTGTCGGAATGTGTCGGCTGTGTTTGTTCGGTAATTATAAAGCAAGGAAAACTAATTTGCTGTTGTTCAATTAAAAACGTATGTTATTCTGTTTTACAACACTTGCTGTAGAAACAATAACTAAACATAAAACTAAAGTTAACTCGATTTTCTCAGCTGATAAAAATATATATGTGAGCAGTAATGACGCATTAGTGGGGATGTGATCTTGACAGGCTATACTGCTCTAAATATATTGCTTGATCAAAGGTGCCAAGATCTTGAAACATTGGGTGACTATGTAAATATCAGATATGAGGAGAGCATAAGGCAGATGGTCAGTGACATAGAATACACTTGTCATCTTGCTAGTAGTGTCCGTCATTCGATAGCTGTCAAAATACATTGATAACTTTTGATTAACATCGTTTAAATAACGATCATGACCAAAGCGGAGGAAAGGATAACGCAAATAAGTGTTTCCAAAGGTATAGACTATTTTCATGGTCTTGGCAGATATCAGAACTGGAACAAGACGCAATAAAATCATTAGCTATAGTATTCTTATAAACGTTATGTAATACTCTTACCATCTTGACAGTTCTGTTCGCCATCGTTAGCTGTTAAATTACACTTGAAAACTGTCAAATATGAACTTATGTGTAAGGAAAATGCTTCTAAAGTTCACGGAATTGTTTAAAAGAGCAAGAGTTTGACTGTTCTAAGCATATCCCAGAAATTAACTAATTTGCTGTTGTCTTCGTCTCTATACAAAGCTACCCCTACGATTAATTTAAATAATGTTGTGGTATTTAAGGATAAATCTGATCACTGCGCTCTTAGGTAAATAATCTAATTTTTAAGTCAACCAAAAAAAAGACTCCTCTAAACTTAGAGAAAAGGTTTCGTTTAAAACTGTATAAAAAGTTTGACTTCTCTAAGTCCATAGCGGATATAAACTAAGTGGCATTACTAAATGTGTTTTTTAACTAGAAACGAGTCTAATACTATTTTACTATTTCTAGAGTCAAAGCAAACCCGCTAAATTAGATTAGGTCATACAGCAGTTTTCAAAAATAAATCTAATTAATGTGGTTTTAGATAAATATTCAAATTTCTAAGTCAGCAAATATCGAACCATCTTGACTTAGATTCAAGGGTTTAAGATCACGTGTGAAGTACAACCCTGATAAATATTTCTTTCTGATAAATCATTTATCATTTTTTTTTACTTCCTTTGCTATGGTATGTATTGTCTTCGTAAAAAAAATAATTTTCAGAGATCTTTGCATTTCTTCACGTTTCAAGATCCCAATCCCGATGAAAAACATAATTTCTAATTTCCGTCGGTCTATCTGTATCTTTTGGCACCATAACTCTTGAACGAGTTTAAATTTGGTTCATATATAACATTTAAAGTAGGAATGGGACCTATAACTTCTGAGTGAAACCGCTACAAGGAGGAAGCAGGTCGTTAAATCTTGTATAGTTTTAATAGTATTATGAGAATTTTTCCTGGATTTTGGTGTTGATAATGAGCAATGATATTTATAGCCGAACATATAAGAGGTTGAAGTGCGAGGGGACCGAGGGGGGTTGTTGTGACTATATTATGTTATACGTTCTCTTTTTTTTTTAGGGTTTTTTGTAGTTCAGGAACCTAAAAATTATGTCATTCGTTCATTATTTTCAATTTTAAAAAATGGTATGTAAATGGATGGTTATTGAGTGAAATTTTATATACATACATATATATTTATATATATATATATATATATATATATATATATATATATATATATATATTCGATTGCTAATAAAATAAAAAACAAAAGCTAGAACCTGAAGATCTTTAACTGCTCATCTCTATTTCCTCACGAGGGCGTTCCCAGTAGATATATATATATATATATATATATATATATATATATATATATATATATATATATATATATATATATATATATATATACTACGACTTGTCAGTAGTAAATAAAATATGTGAGATTCAAGAAATAAAGAAAAAAATGAAAATGCTCTAAACCAAAGGGCGAAACGTCAATTTAAGTTTCATTTAAATACCAAATAATCATAAAACGAACCCAAAGCCCAAGAATTGAAAACAAATATATATATATATATATATATATATATATATATATATATATATATATATATATATATATATATATATATATATATATATATATATATATATATATATATATATATATATATATATATATATATATATATATATATATATATATATATATATGTATATATATATATATATATATATATATATATATATATATATATATATATATATACACATATATATATATATACATATATACATATATATATATATATATATATATATAAAGGGTGATTCATTTAGAGGTACTTTTTGTGATGGGGATTTAATTGCAGATTGCGCAAGCGTCGTGTCAACTGAAGTGGCATTCCTGTTCAGTAGTGTTTGACAATTCATAATGGAAAGACTTAGCCCGGCACAGCGTCTACAAATTGTTCAACTTTATTACGAAAATGGGCGTTCTACGAGGAATGTGTATCGGGCACTTAGAGCAACTTATGGTCCACATAATCGGCCTACCGAACGCACAATTCGCTCTACCATCAATAAGTTTGAGACCCAATTTTCATTATTGGATAATGCTCGACCGAATAGACCACATCCAGCACATAGTGAAGAAAATATAGGGGCGGTAGCGGAGAGTGTACGCGAAGACCGTGAAGTGTCGATTCGTCGCCGTTCTCAACAGCTTGGCCTGTCATATTCAACAACTTGGCGTATTTTACGTAAGGATCTTTCTTTAAAAGCATACAAAATTCAACTAGTGCAACAACTGAATCCGACCGACCTTCCGAATCGTTTCCGTTTTAGTCGTTGGGCTCTTGACAAGCTTGCAGAAGATCCACTGTTTTCGAGAAAAATTGACTTGACTTTTTCCTTTGGGGCTATGTAAAGTCCAAAGTCTACATGGATAAGCCAGCTACAATTGAGGCATTGGAGGCCAATATTACTCGAGTCATTGGCCAAATACCACTCGAAATACTCACACGCGTCATTGAAAATTGGAACTTCAGAATGGACGTTGTTAACCGTAGTCGCGGACAACATTTGAAAGAAATTATCTTTAAGAAATAATTGTAAAGAATGGTTCTTTTATATGATAATAAAGATTATAAAATAAAATTGTTTTTATTCATTTTTTTTTTATTTAAAAAAAAGTACCTCTAAATGAATCACCCTTTATATATATATATATATATATATATATATATCGAAGGTTAACTACTGGGAACGCCCTTGTGAGGAAATAGAGATGAGCAATTAAAGATCTTCAGGTTCTAGTTTTTTGTGGATACTGAAATGCAAACAAATGACAGAAGGAGAATTAAGATATTCATCAGGAAGTGTGATAATTAAGCTATTAATAATTGTAAGTTATATAATAGCATACTTACAAAATTGTAACAGTTTTTTCTCTAATTAAATATGTAGGTCAAGCATTACACTAATTAGGTAGCGACATAATCATACAAAACATGAGAATGACACATTTGGAGAAATTAGAACAAACTTAAGAGGTAAAGTAATAATATAAACATTTTTGGTGGTTCTTTTTAGAATCAAAATTAACTGTGAGAAACGCCACGCTGCCTTAATAGTACTCCATTTTTAAATCTGTATCTGACGTAGCATTAAAGTGATTTTTAGTTCACCTCTGGATATTGTTGGTAGGTAATAGAGATTTCGTCAGAGGGCCAACAAAAGGCATACGTTAATATTCATTAGAATTATAGTCTACAATTTAGGTAAAATGGTTTTTTTTTTCGGAAAAATTATTTTTAAAAATTTTGAGAAGTTACGCTACATGTCTAGAACGGAATAAGGGACGTATCCCTTATTCGAAATTAATTCGTCACTTCTAATGGGTTTGGTGTGCTTCTGTGTTAGCAAATAAATATAAATAGGACTCATTTCCTCTACGTCTTTTTTATGACTGAGATTGTTTTTTCAAGTTTTTATGTAGCACATTTCCAAAATGCTTCTTCTGAAGTAGTTGGTTTCCACATACGGAATGAAACTGTTTGTATATTGTACTCTATAATCTGTACTGTTAACGTGTAAAAACTTAAAAAACTTGTTGCGCTGGGTTTATGTTTGCTATGACTTCTATGTAGAGCAAGTCTCTTAGAGAGCTTTTGTGTCGTTTGTTCGATACAGACAAAACACATTGGCAAGGGATGCCATAAATCATATTAGATCTTTGTAAAGTATCGGTTTCGTCCTTCCAATTAGCATAAAAGCAGTTCATCTTTTTTAAATTACAACTGGCAATTTTTACATCTATACCCACAAATAAGGAGGATAACGACTGAGAGAGCCTCTCTATCTATTGTAATTTACCTACAATAATATCGTTATTGATAGTAACTCTAAGATTTGTTGGATTGAATCGACGTTGTGGCCTTTGAAATATCTTTTTTATAAGAGTTTTCGGATAATAATTGTCAATCAAGATGTTTTTTGACGGTTTTTACATCTTTTCTTTAAAGGAAGGGTGACAGATCTTATCTGTTCTATTTTTTAAACCTGTAATGATGTTCTGTTTCATAGGGTGGTCTGAGTCAAAAATATATATATATATATATATATATATATATATATATATATATATATATATATATATATATATATATATATATATATATATATATATATATATATATATATATATATATATATATATATATTATATATATATATATATATATATATATATATATATATATATATATATATATATATATATATATTTAAATTTTTGAACAGTGTAACTCAACCGTGAATAACGTGTTGCTGACTTAACGTATTTCATTTGCAGTAAATGCGTGTGATTTGTTAAAAATTTGCGCCCCGGAAGTGACCCAAGAAGTGAATAGGAGGGGACAAAGATATTTAAGCAGCCATTTCGAATTTATAAAGGCTTTTTCCGCCAGTATGCCGTAGTGGCTTTTTCCTCCAACATGCCGTAGTGGCTTTGTTCGTCCGTAATGCCGTAGTGCAGTAACGGCGTTGTTTTATCATCAAGTGGGTGTAGTTTCTAGCTCTTAAGTTTGATGCCTTTTTCCGATCTGAAAATATCCTAAGGCATTTCGGGACAAAATGTGTTTATTTATCCAAATGAAAATAGGAGAGTAGTATTTAAGACAATATTTTGATGAGAATCTCACCAGGAGAGGCCAAGCAGCTTATGGAAAACCCACGAGGAGAAGCCAATCAGTAAGTCGTAAGCACACCAGTTTAAATATCTAACTTCCTGTCTGCAACGCGTGTTTCCAACAACTAAGTCAACACGTAAAATCCGCGAAGTTAATTTTACAAACTTAGATCGTGTTTTTTAAAGCATTTTGTTTTTTACTCTTAGAATCAGTAATTCATAGAACTCTAGTTTAAATGTGTACACTCTCATAGCCTAAGGAGTTTTTATTTAGTTAATGTAATTTTAAGAGTGTAATATCTGCAAGGATTTTTATGTTGTCAATATACTTTTCCCTGTTGTAATGCAGCCTTTTACTGAACTACCCGCTTTTTCTTTCAGGACGCACAGGTTGTAATATATTTAATCTTATGTTAACAACTAAATAACTCTTCAGTATTTTTTCATTTTTTGAGCTAAAATTAGATTCCTTTTTTTCTAAAATGAATCGTGCCCAAAAAAAATAAACATTACAGCCAAGCTTTGAACAACTATAGAGACTATTTTCAAAAGACGTACAAAAATTATCTCTTATTCATAATCTCTCCAACCAAAACGAGCTAGCTTATATATCTAATCTTTGATCTCTCGGTATTAATATCCACTTAATCTATTCTCAAAAAGGAGACGTTATAAAATGGAGCCTCAACGTGCCAGGCTATAATATATATATATATATATATATATATATATATATATATATATATATATATATATATATATATATATATATATATATATATATATATATATATATATATATATATATAAATATATATATATATATATATATATATAAATATATATATATATATATATATATATATATATATATATATATATATATATATATATATATATATGATAATTGATTGCATCTTACTACGGTGTTACGCTAGTACGGAAATAAGTCGTATTAAGTTTTATTTTCTGGTTTATTGATTCTAACTCGAACCATGAGCCGTAACAGGACAATATGCGTCTCCAAATTTATTGACATATTAGAGAACAGTGAATAGGCTGTTGAAATATGAACTTTGTCCATTTTGAGTGGTTTTACATTGACACACCTCTGATGTGTTAAAGTAACTAGTTTGGCTCTGAGGTTGCGATTCGTACAGTTAGGGCTGATTACAGTCAGACTTAGATAAGTAAACAGTTATTAAGACTATGATTTTGACTCGTCGATTATTATACGGTTGCCAATGTAAAGATAGCAGAAATATTAAAAGTGTTTACTTTATATGGACCACCCTATCGAAAATTCAGTGTTTTCTTTTAACAAAATGTACTACATAACTTGTTGCGCTAATTTTTTGTTATAAAACATTTATACTACAAAAAAGAAAACCGTCATATTTTGGAATGTATTCATGTCTAACTCGTTATAAATATCATTTATTCTTATATGCCAAAGAAATCTCCTCCCTTAGGACAACGGCTTTTACGCCCAATCACATCTTAGAAAAAAGAAAAAAAAAAAAACTAAAACACTATACAGCACTTTGCATATAAACAATACCGAAATTATCTTTCAGGGGTCAGAGTTCCCGTCTCTCCCAAAATTACCATAACAATCGGCGCTTTATGTCATCTCTCTCGGCAAAAACAATGGCTTCCCAATAAATGCTGAAAAAGAAACATCATCATTTTCTGAACTATTTCGAGGGCCTTGGAGAGTTTTCGTGTTTATACAAGGTAACAGAGAGTACGAATTCTAAACAAAACTCGATTTTAAAGTTACTCGACTTAAAAGGTTAGTTCATTACGAATTTTTCTAGTTATTTCTTAATCTTAAATAAAATACCATTGACTTTTCAATAAATTGCACTTAACTTGTAAGAGAAAACTCTATGTTTTAGATTTTCTGCCACAATGCGTACGTCTAAAGGAACGCTGAAAGTGTGCGTTGTTGAAAAAAATATATTGGCAGTAATAAAATTTTCTTTCATGAATTATAGTATATGTCAGTTGTATGTTTAAGGAATGTTTTTATTCAAAAACACATTCAGAAATTTGAAAATTCATAGATGTCGCCTGATAATTCATTGTAAAGAGTAATTTGTTCAGCATTTAAAAATTACTTGCGTTGATTTCCATGTGGTAATATAATTACCCCTCTAGGAGGAAAAGTGACTAAGAAGACAAGTATCACTTGATCCTAATTTGAAGTACATCTACCTTAAGAGCTCTATAAAAACGAAATTATCAACATTTCATTTTTTGTTTCATCATCATCATCACTAGCTTATTCCATCCATAGCCGGATGTAACGCTCCCCAAGTTGTCTCCAATGAGCTTTATTGTTTGCTTTTTTCTTCCAATCGTGTCCTGCTAATCTTTTTATGTCGTCTTGTCTGTGGTCTACCCCCGCACCTTTTGTGTTTTCTAGGCTTCCATTCAACTATACGGCGTGTCTATCTATTATCATTCAACCTTGCGATATGCTCCGCCCAATCCCACCTTAATATACATATTCGTTGTATTACATCTGTCACTTTTAATCTTCTATCACGATGTTAAGAATACGATCTTGGAGTCTAATATTTAGCATTCTCCTCTCCATTGCTTTTTGGGTTACCTGGAGTATATTTATTACACTTTTATTTAAAGCCCACGTTTCAGTAACATGTGTTAATACCGTAGATTATAACCTTCCGGACGCAAACCAAGCTAACGAGACTCTTCTGTCCAAGTCAGCCATTTTTTATGTACTATCTGGAAAATTTCAGTTTTATGTGCTACCTGTTTAAAACGGGAGTGTTATGTACCCTGTGCAAATAAAAGGGCAACATAATTAGTAAGAGTTTGAATTTTTAGGGACCTTTTTTGAGGAAATTCAATCCTTCCTCGTTATTAAAGAACTTAGACATTTGCCGCATTTTCTAAAAAAGTAATAAACACAAACTTCTTTTGTTCCTGTTTTTCGTTTAGGTAATATATATCTCCCTCGTTGACTATGCGATCGGAAAACTCCCCAATAATAATACCGCCTTACAATTTATCCCGAAAGTGCAATAAAGACCGAACATGGACAAGATTCGCACAAAATGCCACAATGAGTAATCAAGATCTACCCTCCCTTGCGAAAAATGAAAATAATGAAAATTGGCCCCTTTCCTAAATAACTACTTTTCCCACCCGGTGAAGTTTATCGGGAACAGATGAAAATTATGCTGGATTATCTGTGAGAGAAATATTTATTTATACGAGGAAGGTTAGAAAAAAAGAAAATCTAAAATTTTGCGAACGTCGAGGTGAACTCTGGCCAAATGGTTCTTAAGTTTTTCCTTGATTCTAGTAAACTGAGTTCTTTAAATGACTGAAATGAATACTGACTGTCACATATTTTCCATGAATATGGCATGTCTCAAAAATACAGTTTCGTTAATGGTCTGTAGTAACATATATTGAAAACAAAATAAATGTGTTTCGAACCGTTATACTTTTTCCCATTCTTAACTCCAAAAATATAGCTTATATCAAAACTTATCCAGAATCATTTATATTCCCACACATATGGCACTATATTCAAATTCACAGACTTAGATACTTGAAAAATCAAGAATTTATCTAAATCCTTATCGCATTAATTAGGTTTTGATGAATTTTGACATTACGACTTATTTAAATGGTTCTTAGCTTCTTTCCTGTTAGTAAAATGAGCTCTAAATAAAATGTTACATTCATGACATGTTCATGACAGGACATATTTGCTCCCAAATTAACGCCCAACAAGTTGAGTGACGATGTTAGCGTTAAATTCCACTTGGTTACTGTCACCCCAAGATAGAATTTCTTCCAGGTCTTTGTTAAGTTGAATGGCTTCCTGCTGTCTGCGGATATTCAGACATACCATAAGAGCGTAGCTTAGCTAACAACCCATCGTGCCAAACACGGTCGAATGCCTTGGATATGTCAAGAGCAACCGCTCGAGATTCTCCAAAGTGTTTAATTGCGTTGTTCCAAACGTGTGTTACGTAAGTCAGAAGATCTCCTGTTGATCTATTTTTACGAAAGCCATATTGGTGATCGCTAATAATGTTGAATCCTTCAAGATATTTGAATGCTATAACCATGATTATTATTGATTTAGAAAAAACACAAAAATACATATTGGTTCTTAAGATATATACATGTCAGGGAGTTAACTAACTTGGCCTAGGTAAGGATTTTATTTGATTTTGAAAGCAATCACCGTACGAAACACTAATTGCGCAAGTCTAACTTGCACTTGGCCGGTTTTTGAATTATTATGTGATATCTAGTTTATTACTAAATGTAAATATCAGCTCAAAATTCTGCGCAAACGGCCCGTAATCTATTTACCCTAAACATCACTTTATGTATATTTTCGTTTTATACATATTTACCATAATATTGCTAAATTTTACGCCGTACATATAGCACGTTATTAACCCTCGAGAGAATAAATTAAAAACAGCCCCTAATCAAAATTAGCTTTGGCTTAAGAGCACATATTGACACGTTGCTCATAACGGCGAACGTAATCCTATTAACTTATAATCGAATCCAATAAATTCTCATTACCCTACGGACACATGATACATACGTTTCCCCTAAAAATGTTAGAACATTTATTAATACTCTCGGTGCACAATAGAGTGATAAAGCCCGAAATAAGTTGCTCGAAAACGTTTTCCCGATACATTTTATGGAGAATAATTTCAGAGTATGGAGTAAGAATTTATATATGTTTTAAGGGTAACGCAAACATGAAATTTTGGTAAGATATACTATGAGTGTTGATAACTAGCTAGCCTAGACTACTTCTCATTGTGAAAAACATGCAATTGCTGTGGATAGTGGTCTAATACTTAGTATGATCAAAGATGCATTGAAAGTCCTACTAAATAAATCTCTCTATGATGGAAAAATACCCACAAAATGGAGAAATTCGGAGGTTCTTTATCAAGGGCGATATTACTGATATCGAAAATTATCGACCCATATCTCTTCATTCGCGCTTATGTAAACTCTTCACTAAAATCATAACCAATTGCCTAACAGCAAAACTAGATTTCTATCAACCTGTGGAACAGGCGGGATTCAGAAAGAGATTTAACCCTTTATAGACCACCTCTACACAATACGTTCTGTAATAGAAAAATGTACAGAATATAAGGTACCAATATATTTGGCCTTCACTGACTTCCATAAGGCATTTGATACTGTTGAAATCTGGTCAGTTCTAAAATCTCTTGCGAATGCAAGAATAGATTCCAGATAAATAAAAATAATAGAGAACATCTATAAAGAATCATCTATACATATTAAAATTGAGGAAATAACTGCCACTATCAACATACCATTAAAAAGAGGAATGCGACAAGGAGATACTATCTCCCCTAAAGTATTTACGATAGCCTTTGAAGACGTCTTTAAGGAGTTAAATTAGGATGAGAAGGGCATCAACATCGACGACAATAGACTGAGTTACCTTAGGTTTGCAGAGGACGTAGTACTGCTAGCTAATAACACCAATGAGCTACAGGAAATGAACGGTAGGTCTTAAAATGAATTTTTAAAAAACTAAATTCCTAAGCCCTGGAGATACCAGCATATAGATAGGAAATAACTACATAGAACACGTCGACGTGTATATGTACTTAGGTCACCATATTAAGTTCAGAAAGGAGAACTAGCATGCAGATATTACCAGGCGAATAATGCTGGCATGTGTAGCTTTTGGGAAACTAGGACATATCTTAAAAAGTAATACAATACCCATAAACCTGCAAGCTAAAGTCTACAATTCCTGTGTTCTACCGGTCAGCACATATGGACTGGAAACGATCTCTTAAAAAGCTAGCCTAAGCTTTGAAGAGAAGAATGCTTGGTATTTCCCTTAGGGATAGAATTCATCACAAGCAGATAAGAAGACGAACCAAAGTCACTGACACTCTCGAGGCAGCAAAGATGAAGTGGCGGTGGGCAGGTCATGCGGCTAGAGCATCCGGAGACAGATCGGTGTATAGGATCACGGAAAGGAGACCCAGAGAAACAGGAAGAAGCGTTGGACGCCCACAGAAACGATAGGTTGATGATATAAGTTACTAGACAAAGAAGTAAATTGTAGCGATAGAAAATCATATTAACTCTGGTAATAGTCTTCCGTTTATCTTCGTTTTGAATAGTTTTCTGTACAAATTCCTATTATTAGCTCTTGTAAATTTTATCTTTTAATATGATTCCTAACCCTATCCGTTTATCCCTTGCTTGGCTTGCCTTCACCTTTTCTATTAACGAATTCTATTGTCTCTTTTCTTTAACTATTTTTCCTCGCTAGTTGTCCTGGACCTTTACGGTGTCTTTTAATCCCTGTAATTTAGTTATCTCTTCTTCTTCCTTATGTCAGACCCAGCTTCTTCCTGCTATCCCACATATCCAACGTAAACATTCTAATTTTGGTCACAACCAACCTCTTGTCTGCTTTCGACATCGTTTCTGATTTAAGTGCTAGCCCATATTCTTAACATTAAATATACGGTCACAGAAAAAACTTAAAACTTTCTTTTAGTTTCTCAATTTTTCTATTATTTGTGAGGGTTTCTAAATTCAATTCACTACTATCAATAAAAGATATTTCTAAGTTGATAAAAGTCTTATTCTGACTTCCCCTTTTTCCTTTCCTTTACACTCAAGATACTCCATTCTCTTTATACCAATTTTCATATCCCTAGCTTTCATAAATTTTCTCCACCTTTCTACCTTCTTTTCAACTTCTTTTCTACCTACCAATTCTAGTAATAATGCCTGGAAGAGCCCGTACGGCAAATTGAGTAATTAAAAATCAAATTAGCCTATTTGACTTAATAAGCCCCCCAATTTTAAAAGTGTCTATTGATGGCCTTTTCGTATTCCAGATTTAGCGTCATGGATTTTTAGTCGTCTTAGCGTCCGTATACATTATTCTTAATCCTATTAACATAGTAATGGAATTCAATAAGTTTTTATTACCCTAAACACCAATAATGGATACACTTCTCCCTTAAAACGTTGAAAGATTACTTTTAGAGTACAATGATGAGATTATATCAAAGTCTGCAATAAGTTGCGCTGAAGTATTTTTTTGGAGATTATTTTCTGGACACGGAGTGTGCGAGTAGATAAGATTTGTGGCTGAAAATCCATGGGAAATAGTGGGTTATTTATGAAGGGGGTGTAAAAAATCAAGATGTTGGGTGCAGTTTAAAAACGAAAAAAAAAAAACAGTATTTATCGTTATTTGCCATTCTCATTCATTTTAAATGACACAATTTGCTGTTAATATAATTCACAGTTCAAAACAAAGGGCTTTGATATATTTAATATGCAGGGATTTTTTTTAAATTACCTGCCTAACCATGAAAACGACGGTATACAAGAAAATTACTTGGGTTGTCAAATTATCGTCGCTGTTCTAAGTGTTTAAACGAAATTTTGTAATAGTTCGTTGAGTTTTGCAGTTTTCACGATTTTTTTGCTTTCAAAAAATAAGTAAAAGTAATTTGGAACATCGGGCTGTGATAAAATTTCTCTCGAAAGAGAAAAATGTATCAAAAGTTATTCCTGACGATCCAGTCATCTTGTGGACTGTGGATGGGGAACATTTTTTCGGACTGAATATGTGAAAAAGGGTCCACAATTAATGGAGAGGTTAACATAAAGAACGATCCATAATCTGGAGTAAGCCATTAGAGAGAAACGTCCCAACGATTGCAGGGATCATAAAGTTTGCACAGATCAAGGTGCAGATTTGCGGAGTTACAATTAGTCAAGTAAGAACGGGTCGCCTATAACTAATCGGTAAAAGAAATTCCTTTTTTTTAGATTATTGTTGGTACCCCTGCAAGCAATGCTTTGTGGACAGAGATTCATTTCTAACCTTCTTTATGGTTAGATAGTACAATATCAAACACGAGTACTGCATACGCCTCGAGTTTTGAGACTGTGTTCTGATGTAATCATCCAAAGGGTCCGAAAATGACCCCTACAGCGGCTACTAAGTAAATGGGCAAGTTGAGAGCATTCGTTAGTAAGTGGATGAAACGATACTCTCAGTTACAAAATTTTGATGATCTAACAGAACGTGGTAGGAGAGGAAAAGTATCAAACAAAGACGAGAAAATAATTATTAACATGTTTTCCTGACCACCCCAATTAACTTTGCGCCAAAAGGCGCTAAAACTGAAAGCAGAAAGGTTTGGATATACTCATCTCCGGGCTAGCGATTTCAAGTGACGGAATACAATCAAGAAACCATTGCTGAGCGAAAAACAGAGAGAAACAACTCACGTGGGCAGAGAAAAACATTGATCGAAACAGCTTTATTTTAGGATCATTTTATCACCCCACGAGCCTGATCAATTTCCACTAACTGATTGGTTCAGCGCACCGGGAAACACCCTGTGGAAAAAGTTTTTAGATGACTTTTCATCTTTACCTACAATTTGAACGCTGAAAAAATGCTCCAGATTTACAAGGCGTTAGTATCGACTGCCAAACAGTGGTTTGGCGATAAAAATAAGAAGTGGATTCTTCTAGAGCATGGCTGTCAAGGTCATGCACAGTTCGAGCCAATTTCGGAGGTAACGCCTCCCGCTGCCCCCACCACTGTTGCTGCCGCCGTTCGCGCAGTCTCAGGAGCGGCTATGAGAGACATAGGAGGAGCGCATTGTGTTTTGGTAAGCGGCCGAGCCGCGATCGGCGGCTCGGCCGCTTAACCTCTAGCAGTGGTGGGGGGGCAGCGGGAGGCGTTACCTTGACAGCTCTGTTCTAGAGGAGCCTTAAACATCAGATTAAAACGTGTAACCAGTGGAAAGGGGAATCCGGTATCATCACACTAGATTGGCCATCCCAGTCGCTCGCTATTTCAATGTCAATCGAATGATATAAAAAACTTTTAAATTAGCACATTTTTTAATGAACAATGCGGCAGGTCCTTACTTGACCGACTGTATAACACCCACCCTATTGCCCTATTTTACCGCCCTACGACTTCTTTTTTGCTTAAACATCTGAAGAAAGGCCTCAAAAGTCGAAGATTTTCCTCAGATGGTGAGTTGAAAGTCATTTCAGCGTCGTTTCTTGATACGTAAACAAAAGATTTGTTTTTGCGTAAATGTAACAACTTGAGAAACGCTGGTCGAAGTGTATTAGTATACATACATGGGAATAAACGTTTTCAATAGGGTTGGCGTCCGGCGATTGTGAGGGCCACTCTAGTATCTCATCGTTGGCCTAAACAGCCGCTTCGCGACGCGATTTTCGCCCAGCAATGGTTTCTTCAACGTGTTTCGGAATTTGATTTGATGAGCACGAACATGTTGTATTTCGCAAGACAACTGAGCCCAAACCCCCATCGTTTTTCCTGCCGTTTCTTAACGCAGCGTCAATTTCGGGTCCCGTGAAAACAAAGACACGATTCGTTTTCGTCACATTAAAACGATTTACCCACTTCTTCACAACGACACCGACTTTTTAATATATTTAGCTGTCGCAAAATGTGTTACTTTAGGCCACTTTGGGTGGGAACAAAGAAAGACTGCCTCGAAAGGAGGCACAAACAAGTGACTCATTTTGGATTTCACGTGATTTCGACGAAAGTACGAAATCGACTGATACTTTTACTAAAAAGGTTCTCTCTACCGCTTTTTTGTTGAATTGCTATCTACTACTATCTACCTAAAATGAATTATGCGCGGACACGTTCTTACTTGGCAGACTGTATGTTTCCAAATTTCAGCTATATCGGAGTTTTTCAGTTATATCTAGGACACAAAGACAGATTAGTGAACAATAGAGCTTAGCTAAATCTAAAAAGTCCGTAAACCTAATAAAAGAAAAGTTATCAGTTACCGAAACAACATTCTTTTCTTCGACGTTTTCGAAACATCTAAAAGAAATGGCGTGGTAATCGTCAGCCATTATTTCATTGAGATAACAAAAAATCTCGTCTGGCAAAACTGTTTAGACGACGCCATTGAACAAAAAACTAACTGTAAATAAAAGGACGAACCGAAGGGGTCGCAAAACGTCCAAAATTGTGTAAAAAGTTGTCGGGGTGTTATATGGAGGGGTGGCTCATCGTGTCCGTCCGGGGCAGAGAAAGGTCGTAAAAGCTGAAAAAGCGTTGTTTGTGAACAGATTTCTGTCGGTAGGCTCGAGATATTATATTTTTTATGTCGAGTATAAGCCAGTTTGGCAGCCGAAAATTAAATGGTTCGTGACAGGGGCGAAGTCAGCTTTATTATGTAATTTATTGGTGATTTAATTATTATCAAATCGATACAGGGTTATTTTTTCGTTGGCGGTCAAAGACGATAAAGAAAACAACACTTTTAAATATAATTTCGCTATTTTTTAAGTACCAGGTGTACAAGTATGAAATGCGGATTTTATTTCTTAAAAAACATGTTAAATTCGGAAGAATAATAAAAAGTGCTTTATTCAAAGTATGCTCCATCGCTTGTTATACATTTTTCCCATCTTTCGGGCAATTTGTGAATACCACGCCAGTAAAAATCTTCCCCTTTTGCTGCGAACCATTCATCGAGCCATATTTTCACATCTTCGTACGAACCAAAGCGCTGCTCAGCAAGTGCGTGACCCATCGATGCAAACAAGTGGTAATCGGAAGGAGCCAAGTCTGGTGAGTAAGCCGCGTGGGGTAGAACTTCCCAGCTGAGTGCTTCCAACGTGTCGCGAACTGGTTTTGTCGTATATGGTGTAGCATTGTCATGAAGAAATATGACTTTGAGTTGCCTCTTTCGGTATTCTGGCCTTTTTTTAAGCAGCGAACGGTTCAAATCGGTCAATTCTTGTTGGTAACGTTTAGTATTAACCGTTTCCCCAGGTTTTTAACAGCTCATAATAGACCACGCCCCTCTGGTCCCACCAAACAGAGAGCATCGTCTTTCTGCCAAAGCGATTCGGTCTTTCGGTCGATGTGGATTGAGATTCTCAAAATAAATCTACTTTTCATCCCCTGTAACTATACGATGCAAAAACGACTTCCTTTTGTCCCGAGCGAGCAAAATGTCACACGTGTTTTTTGCGCCTTTCCATTTGCCTGTCGTTCAACTCATGTGGTACCCATCTATGGGTCTTCTGAATCTTTCCCATCTCTCGTAGCCGACTGGAAACAGTTTGTTGACTAAAGCCCAATTGCTCGACGAGTTTTTTTTTGTGTTTGCGAATCATCTTCGTCCAACAATACTTGCAATTCCACATCCTTGTATTTTTTTGGCGGTTTTCCACGTTCCTTGTCTGCAACATCGAAGTCACCACATTTGAAACGCCGAAACCATGTTTCACACGTATCTTGCGATGGAGCATGGTTCACCATAAGCTTCTCGAAGTAATCGGTATGATTCAACAGCAGTTTTCTTCAAATGAAAACAAAAAATTAATGTTGTCCGCGAATGCTCCTTATTTGGTATAAATTTCGACATATTGAACAAAACAACACAATACTATGCACACACTCTTCCAATTTATCACTCGTGCGCGTCTGACACTTGTTTGATGGACGCAGTGTCAAATCTTTATAGCACAAACTACATTGGCGCACCATCTGTTGTCTGAAATCCGCATTTCATACTTGTACACCTGGTAGTCGTCTTAAAATCTGCATCATAGGTTTGAATCGACACATTTCTCCATATTTGACGACATGGCGCTAGATCTGTTATTTCCTTTCAACTGACCTTACCCGTACCGTGTACTATTTGATTTAAATAAATATTAGCATCTCTTCGTTGTCTATTCTTGATTATTGGTATCTATATGAAACATGAAATGTAAAGTGATTTACTAGCACTAGGCTCTGTTACACTAAAATACTTAGCCTTTTCTCATGAAACTATATCCCTCAAGAACTGTAGGTTCCTTTCTTACATCAAGTATTAAATGCGTACCAAATTTGAAATCGACATTTCTTTTCATTCGAGAGTTATCATGCCAACAGGTAGCCAGACAGACCGACCAAAATTGAAAACTATATTTTTTGTGATCTAGGCACCCTGAAACGTGAATAAATACAACCATTTCGGACGGTGATTTTTTTCACAAATACAAACTTCCCTTATGCGAGGGAAGTGAAAAAAGAGAAAATATATCCCAATGAATGTGTCCAATTTGAATTAAATGATTAAGCCATGACCTATATCAAAAAGAAATAAAACTAAAAGTTAAAATCAAAATTAAACAGACTCCAAAAATATATAAAAATACAAAATAATATCTTAACAAAAGAAAACACAATTAGCAAAACAAATCTTTGCTCCTGTGACTCTAAACAGAAAAGGCAAGAAATGCAAGCAATATAAGTAAGTAATTAATTTCTAATATACACAATATAATACATAAACACACAAAATTAAGCAAAATTTTATGTTAGGTACTCACTTGATAAGTTTATGAATGCTAATTGATTTAATGTTGAAAATCAATTAGTATTCACAAACTTATTAAAAGACTACCTAACACAAAATTTTACTTAATTTTGTTTATTTATGTATTATGTTGTATACATCAAATATTAATTACTTACTTGTATGGCTTGCATTTACTTTATTAAATAAGTTTCACCAAGCCTGTATGTCTTAGGCCGACTTCAAAATTTTTTGCTTTATTTTGTGTGTTTGCTTATTATATTTTGTATATTAGGCATTAATTGCTTTCTTTGTGTGTTTTTCCTTTAAAGTGCAAGCAGTGAAGATTTCTTTTGCTAACTGAATTTTGTTTTAATAGTGTCTGTGGCGTAGCCAAATAGAGGCCAGGGAGACGTAAAAGATATGCCTCCTACAAACGGAACTTTTTGTTGGCCTTCGCTGGTTATCGATTTGAAATTGAGTGTAAGTTACAGTTCCATTGTAGATAGGGGTTCTTTTTCATGAAAGGTTCCAGTGCATGAGAATCTTTTTGACATCAAGCGATTCTGTTTTTTCTTTAAAAAAAAAAACGCATTTAGTATACATATGCCCATATGTATACTATATATATATATTTATATATATATATATATATATATATATATATATATATATATACTTTGGTACGACCGTACATCAATTAGATGCGTGTTTAATTATCGGGAATCGGTCTGGACTGTAAATAAAATTCTTTTCCTCTATAAGTATATCTTAGCTTTTAGTATTCTGTTTTTTCCTTAAAATAAACTCAGTCTATATATGCCCATATATACTATATATATATATATATATATATATATATATATATATATATATATATATATATATATATATATATATATGTACTTTGGTAATCTGATATCGACCGTACTTCAATTAGATGCGTGTTTAATTATCGAGAATCGGTCTGGACTGTAAATAAAACTCTTTTCTTCTTTAATACTCAATATTTATCGTTTGATAACTTCTTTAGGAGTAACTACAATATTAATACGCGGATTAGATGTATTAAAATCAATGTCTTTTTTCGTCTAGGTATTAGAATGTTGTAATATAAAACAAATAAATATGAACAAATGAATAAATACATAAAATAACATACGAAGATGCAAGTTACTCCTAGAAAAAATCGAGATGTTGAGTTTTGATTTCGAGGACTAAACTTGTTTTGTTTATTTATTAGTTTGTTTATATTTATTTGTTTTATATTTCAACATTTGAATACCTAGACGAAAAATAACATTGTTTTTAATATATTTTATCCGTGTATTGTAGTTACTCCTGAAAAAAGTTATCAAACGATAACGAACTATTGAGTATTAAAGAAGAAAATAGTTTTATATACAGTCCAAACCAATTCCCGATAATCAAACACGCATCTATATATATATATATATATATATATATATATATATATATATATATATATATATATATATATATATATATATAATGTATATATATATATATATATATATATATATATATATATATATATATATATATATATATATATATATATATATATATAATGTATATATATATATATATATATATATATATATATATTTATATATATATATATATATATATATATATATATATATATATATTATAGTTTACGTGTTCTTGGAATTAAATCATTAAAACTATTCTTGGATCTGTTATATATTTATTGACGTTTCGACCTTCGGAAGAGGTCTTCTTCAAAATTTGCTCTTAGAAAGTAGTTCATTGTATGGGGTGTAAATTTTAAATCACTGTCAAAAACACATTTTTACTTTCTACAAACAAACCACTTAACTTGAAGGACTTTATATGACTGCGTCGGTCATATAAAGTCCTTCAAGTTAATTGGTTTGTTCGACTGATATATATATATATATATATATATATATATATATATATATATATATATATATATATATACCAAGATCAACACACTCAACAATATATATATATATATATATATAACATATATATATATACATATATATATATATATATATATATATATATATATATATATATATATATATATATATATGTATGTATAAATGTGTAGTATATATATATATATATATATATATATATGATGTCGAAAATCTAAAATAAAATAAATATTTTAAGTATACACACTTAATAATAAACAACGTATTTTATTTAGTAAAATTTGGACAAAAAATAAATTTTACACACCTCGAGACCACGTTGTTTCTTAAAAATTTCCGGTCGTACTAAAATTTTTAAAATATAAAAATGAAAAATTTTTATATTTAAAAATTTTTTTTATTTTTAAATTTAAAAATTTAAAAAAAAAGAAGCAACATGTTTTTGAGGTGCGTAAAACTTATTTTTTTGTTCAAAATTCACTAAAATACATTATTTGTTATTAAGTGTAGTGTGCTCATAAAATATTTATTTTCAACAACTTTAAATTTGTAGGTAAGCCAAATATAAAAATAAAATTTAATAAAGTCCAATACAATGGTAGAAAAGCCATTAAAATCTGTGTTTCTATAACATAAAAATAACCACCCACAAACCTATATCCAAGAATAAACCACCAAGAAAACGATGTAAGAAAAATTTATATATATATATATATATATATATATATATATATATATATATATATATATATATATATATATATATACCAGGTGTACAAGTATGAAATGCGGATTTCAGACAACAGATGGTGCACCAATGCAGTTTGTGCTATAAAGATTTGACACTGCGCCATTTTGTTGTATCATCAACAAGTGTCAGACGCGCACGAGTGATAAATTGGAAAAGTGTGTGCATAGTATTGTGTTGTTGTGTTCAATATGTCGAAATTTATACCGAACAAAGAGCATTCGCGGACAGCATTAATTTTTTGTTTTCATTTGAAGAAAACTGCTGTTGAATCATACCGATTACTTCGAGAAGCTTATGGTGAACATGCTCCATCGCAAGATACGTGTGAACGATGGTTTCGGCGTTTCAAAAGTGGTGACTTCGATGTTGCAGACAAGGAACGTGGAAAACCGCCAAAAAAATACGAAGATGTGGAATTGCAAGCATTGTTGGAGGAAGATGATTCGCAAACACAAAAACAACTCGCCGAACGCCGAGGGCGTTAGTCAAAAAGCTGTTTCCAATCGGCTACGAGAGATGGGAAAGATTCAGAAGACCGGTAGATGGGTACTACATGAGTTGAACGACAGGCAAATGGAAAAGCGCAGAAACACACGTGACATTTTGCTTGCACGGTACAAAAGGAAGTCGTTTTTTGCATCGTATACTTACAGGGGATGAAAAGTGAATTTATTTTGAGAATTCCAAGCGCAAAAAATCATGAGTAGATCCAGGCGCACCATCCACATCGACCGCAAGACCGAATCGCTTTGGCAGAAAGACGATGCTCTGTGTTTGGTAGGACCAGAGGGGCGTGGTCTATTATGAGCCATTAAAACCTGGGGAAACGGTTAATACTAAACGTTACCAATAACAATTGACCGATTTGAACCGTTCGCTGTTTGAAAAAACGCCAGAATACCGAAAGAGGCAACACAAAGTCATTTTTCCTCATGACAATGCTCCATCACATACGACAAAACCAGTTCACGACATATTGGAAGCACTCAACTGGGAAGTTCTACCCCACTCGGCTTACTCCTTTCGATTACCACTTGTTTGCATCGATGGGTCACGCACTTGCTGAGCAGCGCTTTGGTTCGTACGAAGATGTGAAAAAATGGCTCGATGAATGGTTCGCAGCAAAAGGGGAAGATTTTTTCTGGCTTGGTATTCACAAATTGCCCGAAAGATGGGAAAAATGTATAACAAGCGATGGAGCATACTTTGAATAAAGCCCTTTTTATCATTCTGCCGAATTTAACATGATTTTTTTTAGAGAAAAAAAATCCGCATTTCATACTTGTACACCTGGTATAAAGATAGATAGATAGATAGACAGATAATAATGGACAATTAAAATAAACAGACCTAGCCTTTAAACAAACTGATGCATGGAAGAAAGTCTACCGTTATTCTATCAAGGATCGATAGGTTATTAAACCAAATTATTAAAATATGTATATCAGATAAATTTTATTATATCCGCAAAAACATTAAGAACTATTGAGCCGTTCCCATTAAAATTAATGCCGAATTAAACCAAAGAGTCAGATTAGAAAAGGCATTTACTAGAAAGCACTCTAGCAGTAAAATTTTAATGTCTCATAAAACATTTTAAACAACAATGGTGTTTAATTCGAAAATAGGAATCTAATTGAAATTTTAGGATTAGAGTCGGAAAAAGAGGAGGCAAACATAAAGAAAATAACCGTTACTAATTACATTAAGACAGTTTTGGGAAGACAAAACGTCATTAGGATTCTATTTAGATAATAGAGTAAGAAGATATTAAATCGCAATTTTATATATGAACCCCAATCCTAGAATTTCGGACGGAGTTTCCTCGCAGAAAATCTATATCCGTTAAGCTAGTACCATAAATATCCGATATATTCACAACTGACTGATTCGGTGATTTCATTCTACTTTAGATAAAAATTTTAAAGTAACACGTAGGCTGAAAAGTTTTTGGTCTGACTTCTAGATGTCGCCTTTTTCAAAAAAATCCGTATGATTTTTTGGAAGTACCAACCTTCAAACGATCCGTGTCAAAATTTCATGACATTTCGACGATTAGTTTACAAGTTATAGTGGTTTTAGTGACGCTACTTTTTATATTTCCAAAACCATGGAAAAAATCGAATTTTGTGCGTTGATTAAACACTGTCTTTTGGTAGAAAAAATTATCATTCAAGCAAAGCAATGGCTTGATAAGTGTTACGGGAACTCTGTCCCTGGAAAATCATTCACCATTTACTGGTATGCTGAATTTAAACGCTGTCGTACAAATACAAATGATGCTGAACGCTCTGAACGCCCAAATGAGGTGGTTACACCGGAAAACATCAAAAAAATCTACAAAATTGTTTTAGATGACCGTAAAGTGAAATTGCATGAGATAGCTGACACCCTAAAGATATCAAGAGAACCTATTGGTCATATTTTGCATGAAAGTTTGTCATGAGAAAGCTCTGTCCGAAATGAAAAACGCGTTTGCTTACAGTGAACCAAAAACAACAACGTGTTGATGATTCTGAGCACTGTTTGTACCTGTTTAAGGGCAATAAAAAGGATTTTGTCATGCGATATGTGACAGTGGATGAAAGATGGATCCACAACTACACACCGGAATCAAATCGGCAGTCAGCTGAGTGGACAACAGCCGGTAAAAGCCACCCCAGGTGAGAAAAGACACAACAGTTGGCTGGAAAGGTTTTGGCCTCTGTATTTTGGGATGCGCATAGAATAATTTTCATCGACTATACTGAACAAATGGTCGATAAAATTCATGATATGTTGGAAGATCGTCGCATTAAGCTTCGTGAGATTGCTTAGATAGAAGGCATGTCATATGAATAGATACATAATATCATGCAGTGAGTCCTAGAAATGAAAAAGCTGAGTGCGTGATGGGTGCCTCGTTTATCAACTCCAGACCAACATTGCAAGAGGAAAGGCATTTCAAAATCGAGTTTGGAAAAGTTGCAATATAATCCAAAGGAAGGACTTCTAGCATCGTTTTGTTACTGTAGCAATAGCGAATATTATATAAAGTGTATGCGTTTGAAGGCAAAAATCGCAAAGATACGGCCCCAAATGAATAAAAAAAAGTGCTCTTTCATCAAGATAATGTACCATGTCACAAGTCAATAGTTACGATGGCAAAATTGCATGAATTGAAGTTCGAGTTGCTTCCTTATCCACCGTATTCTTTAGATTTGGCCCTCAGCGACTATTATCTATTCGTAGACCTCAAAAAAATGTTCGCTGGAAAGAGATTTGGCTTCAATGAAGAAGTGATCGCCGAAACTGAGGCCTATTTTGAAGGCAAAGACAAATTATTCTGCAGGAAAGATATGGAAATGTTAGAAAAGCGTTGGACTGATTGTATCGCTCTTAAAGGAGACTATATTGATGAATAAAGTCGAATTTTGCAAAAAAAAAAAAACGTGTTTTAAGTAGCTACACCAAAAAATTTTCAGCCTATGTTTCTTCTCCGGTAGGTTTAGCTAAATTTACTTAATCGATCAAAGCTTCATGTGGCTAATTTTAAATTCTTATAATTTAAATATTTTTCTGCATCGAAAGGGTATACTTACTATTAAAAAGATTATTGGCCTGCAATGTAGCCAATTTAAGCAGCCGGTTAATTATTTCAATATTTATCAGGCACCTGTCTCGTTCAAACATCATTTGAACCAATTACTGGAATTCCAACGACAATATATCTGCCTTTTTGCAGTGTCATGGTTTTTATTTTTTTCTTTGCTGCTTTTCTAATTATCTTTTCTTATATGTAATGTCGTTATAGAAATTTCAGCCGTTGCCATGCGATCATTGTAAGAATTATTAAAATGAAAAATTTTTAACCCGAAAATATTTTTTTTTAGTTTGACAATTGAAGCAGAAAGTGACCTGTCCTGCATTCGTTCATATGAGGGTTACCTTTTAAGTTTTTCCAAAAACAATAAATGAAAAATCTTTTTTGGTACAAAGCGTTTTATTGTTTTTAAATATATTCAAATTTAAAGTTTATACACTTTTGCATTCGTTCGAACTAATTCTCCAAACATTTTTTCCACTTTAAAGTTGGTACCTCAAAAATATGATTTTGGAATGATTCAACAGTTTCTTTATGTATGAAAATCGCTGTCTACGCATCAATTGTTTGACATGCTGTGTGAGAGCTGGCATTTTCACGATGAAGAATAAGGCGGTGTTTTCAGTTGTTTTTCCTGATTTCATCGATGACGTCTGGCAACAACAAAACAAATTGTTGTATACCATTCAGCATTAACTGTTCTTCGATCCTCTAAAGCATGGTTGCAACATGTCCAGTATAACAGTATAACCAAAGCACCTAGCGATCATTTTCCTTCGAAGTCCTTCGCGAACAAACCACTTTTGTTGGATTCGGTTCGTCTTGAATTATCCGAACAGTTGATTGTTGCTTAGTTTCCGGCTCGTACGAATATATCCAAGTTTCGTCTCCGGTTACGATGTTGTATACGGATTTTGTACGTCCTCGGTCGCATTGACACGAGCCTGTTTTTGAATTTCGATCATATTATACGGAACCCCTCGGAAACAGATCTTTTGCATAGCTAAATGTTCATGCAAAATCAAATGTACTGCAGCCTTTGACATGCCTAAGGATCCCTCTATCTCACGATAAGTCGTATGCTGATTCTCTTCAATCATGTTACGCACAGCATCGATGTTTTTTGGAACAACAACCGATTTTGGCCGGCCTTCACAATTCGTCGCTGACGAAAGCACGACCATAACGAAATTCTGCAAAGCAATTGTAAACAATCTTTTCTGATAGTGATTCATTACTAAAAGTTGAACGATGCTATTCGAAGCATTGTTGTTGAGTTAGACCTTTACTAAAATCGTAAAAAATCATTTAACGAAAACCTTCACATGAAATTTTCATTTGTTCACGAAAATATATTTTTTTCAACGCTAACTGTTAACAAACTACTCGGCCAATGTCTGAGCTGTCACTGTTTTAACGATAACAAGTGTCGAACTTTGAATTGTTGTGGCTGTTACTTGATGGAAATTCATAACGAATGTAATGAAAGACTGATTTTGTCAAATTTCCACTTTATTTAGTTTCACTGAAACTGTATGACGCGTTTCGCTATACTATAGCTTCTTCTGATACAGTACAGTGAAACAAAATAAAGTGGAAATTTGACAAAATCAGTCTTTCATTACACAAGTGTCGAATTTTACAACAATGGTAATGTCTCACCTCAATAGCGCCATCTAGTGGTCGTTTGTAAAAACTTAAAAGGCGACTCTCATATATGGATACTATGGAGTTTCTATAACATAATGTGTGTTTTGTATTCTTCTGTTATAAGTTTATATTTTATTTTATTAGTTGTTATAAATACTTTCCAATAAAGGTGAAATATTAAAAATTATGCTTTGGATTTTCAAGAAATTTTTATTATTAAAAGTTTCTCTTTCAAATTCGATGCTTGAGAAATGCTCTTTATATTATTATAGGATTAAGTATTACTGTCGGTAAAAAAAAATGTATTTATTTAAAAAAAAGTTTTTTGCATCATTCGATAGTAAAATATTGCCATGATTCAGTAGCTCCTCCGCCCCAATCAGCGACGATGATCGCCTGCCATCTTCGGGGTATACTTCCGACGAGATTTTCCGTGTTTTTTTGAGGCAAAGATTTCCAAATTGCCCGAATTTCCCGAGACAGCCGCTTCACTCTGTACACCTTTCTACGTGCTTTAGTCTCGATCTATGTTTTCTTCTGCCCACGCAAGTCGTTTCTCTCGCTGTGGTTTTTTTCGCCACTTCAAATCGTTAACCTGGAGATGAATGCGAATCATTTCATACTATATATATCCTGCTTTAGTTTTGCTCCCCTTTGCGCAAAATTTCGAGAAAACATATCAATAATCATTTTTTCGTCCTTGTTTGACATTTTCTTCTCGAACCATGTTGCGGTAGATCATTATTTTTTAATGGAGAGTAACGTTTCATCCATTTGCTAATGCTCTCGATCTGCCCATATACTTAGCATGCTCGATAATGTACTATTTAACCGTAAATAAGGTTAGAAATGAATATCTTTCCACAAAGCATTCTTTTGCCAACAATAACTCCTAAAAAATAAAGGAATTTCTTTTACCGACTAGAAGTTATAGGCGATACGGTCTTACTTGATCAACTGTATACTAAATGTACAAATTAATTCGCTATCCTTAAAACAAGTATCTCAAAATTCACTTTTAAATTCAAACTATTTCCCCCCTTTCCTTATGTGTACCACAAACAAAATCATCACTTCATACGATACTGCTCATAAATATAGAGGATGGGCTAATCGTTCCGTATCCCACTGTGAAGTAAATATGGACGCAATAATGTAAGAGAGACAAAGCGAATGAGCGGCCAGTAGCTGTATCTTTCTAGAATGCAGCTTAATCACAGCGCTCTTGAAAATAATATTTGTAAGTGCTCTATTTGAACTAAAATCGGGTGGGGGCTTTTTGCGCCTCGAATTCCGTCTCGGGGTACTGCGCCTTGTTTATTACAGGCCTGCAGAAAAGAGACAGGTATTGGCCCCACAGTCGCTTTGTCTCTTTCAAGAGAGTGGTCAATTTTGTGAGGTTAATGCTCAGTCCATCCTCTATATCTATGATACTGCTACTCACATAACCTCAAAATACATTTTTTTACAGTGATGTCGTTTAACAAGCAACATTTGAGACACTGTATTTCAAAATGCATCCGAACCTGCGCAAATGATTTGTTTAACTTTGGGAGAAGGTGCTGTAACGTACAAAATGTGCAAAATATGTTCATGTTCATTTTCCAGACCGTCTGATTACAATTTATTTTGGTCGCGGCAACATCATCTTCGCCGATTCTCACTTCACTTGGTTGGGAGAGGTCAGTAAAGCATGACCGAATTTATCGACTCTAAACCAACATCTTATTTCAGATAGGGAATCCAGCAGGTGGATAAATTGTGCTGAGAATATTGGGAAATATTTTTCTTGATCAAGTTGTATTCTGTTCGTAAATAAATAACCATTTCTTACGCAATTTATCGAATTACTTTTGTATACCTAATAGCAGAAGAAGAGCAGAAAATACGGATGATGCTGAATGGAGTTCTCATGAAAATACAATTGCAAATTTGTTGGGTTTCGAATTACTTTAAAATTTAGTTTTTTTAAGTCTTTAAAAAACACATTTTACTATCTTATAAACTGTATGTGGAACTTTTTTTTCATAGATGAATACTATTACTTTTTGTTTAAATATTCAGGACATTTATTCACTATAAATTACTTATTCAGCGCTATGTGTATCATAACCTATACATACCACCAAGGAGTTGTCGAGTCAGGTTCCAAGCTTCCCAACTCTTAAAAGGAATTCAGGGCGCACTTTTTGACTATGCGGGAAAAAAAAAACACTTGATGGAAGAACAACCATAACTTAATAATTAATTACTTAGAAAGAATTTATTTTTATGGGACTACTATTCTAACCTAAAAATGTGACAAGTAAAAAATAAACTATTAAATTGATACAATCAAGTAAGAACGTTTTTGGTAGATGCAATTCTATCGATTCAATAAAAAATCGGTAGAGAGATCGTTTATCTACGACGCATTTTAGTAAAAGTATCAGTCGATTCCGAACTTTCGTCGAAATCACGTAAAATCCAAAATGAGTCACCTGTTTGTGCGTCGCCGTCGGTTCGAGGCAGTCTTTCTTTGTTTCTATCCAAAGGGGCCTAAAATGGCACATTCCGCGGCCGCTAAATATATTAAAAAGTCGGTATCGTTTCTAAAGAA